>VXBQ01016516.1:1329257-1557770 GCA_013400175.1 Phainopepla nitens | reverse complement strand
TTTTTTTTTTTTTTTTCCCACGGAGCTAGATTCTGTGCAAAGATTTCCCTGAAAAAAGCCACCCTGAATTCCTACCAGTTAAAAGTCATTCCATCTCATCCATGGTTAATGGGATTTAGGTGTATTTCCAAGCATTGGAAAGGGCGTCGTTTCCCTGTAAAACTGGAATCTGTAAAGAAACAAGATGTTTCAGTTCGCTTCTCAAAATGCAGAATCTTTGCAAATCTGATTTGCTTGCCAGTTTGTTGGGTGAGGAGTCTTTCATCCTGGAGTCTTCAAATCAGGACATTGTTTTTGCAGAACTGCTGAACATGGGATTGCAAAAAAGCCCCAAACTAAACCGTTTTCAATAAATCTGAAGGAGGGTGAGGGGAAAGTTTTCAAGACTCAAGCTTCAGGCTAGAGCTGTTGCAGCACACCAGAATATTTTTGCTTCTAATCAGAGGCAGAGAGAACTTTGGGCTCCTTCAACTTCCTTGGAACAGAGAGGGAGTCCTTGAAATTTAAATAGATTGTGAGGACTCATTTAAAATCAAGGCAGGTAGCTCTGTTTCAAATCTGAAAATATCGAAATGTGAAATAATTAAGCAAATCCTTTCTTTAGGAAGCTTAGCAGACGTTTAAAATACAAATGTAAATCCTTGTAAACTAAAAGGCAAAAGCCTGCAGCATTTGCAAGAAACTGTCCTGTTCAACTGAATAGGTTCAGATTTGATGGGCAGAACATCTTAAAATGTCACATCTCATGGAGAAGCAGAACAACTGACTTTTTGGAAGAGAACACTTTTCTCCCCCTTCTGTGATTTTTTAAATGCCAGGTTTTCCCGGGAGGTAAGAGAGATTAAACAGCATCCGCTTCTAATAATCCACCAGAGTGCTTGCTGCTAAAGCACGACCTGAATTTAAGTAGATGTTTCATTAAGGCTCACCACCTCCTTTGATATCAGACTTTAACACTGGCTTGCTGTGCGATTGTTGGAATTCATTTAAGGCAGAATTTTCAAAGGTAATTTTCTAAGTAACCTAGGTGCCTGCAATATCTAGAAAACATTATAATATTTTAGGCGGTTTTCAGAGGTCTGCTTTCAAGTGCTGCTAAGGAGACTGGAAATTTTGTTACTGAGTTCAGTAGGATATGGGACAATATGTTGATGCTTCCCCATTTAAATCCCATTTAAATTTTTCTATGCCTTTGACCTTGCTGCAGAAAGTAAAATTTGTTTGAGGCAATCTGTATAGCCATTCTCCAGAGTGCTGCTTTGTCATAACTTGTAGTGATGCATGTATTATAATGACCTTTTTAATCTTTCCTGCGGCTGAAACAAGATTGAAATACTACATTATCTGTGAATAATTAAACATAAATGATATGTTGAAATTTAAAGAATTCGACTCCCTAGATGACAGAAAATAGTAAGATAATTCGTGTAGTTACATACAGCGCAGTAATGCTGTGACCCAAAGCAATTCAAACACAAAGTTGATGGATTACAGGAATTCTGGTGGGAGAAGAACCAAAACTAAATATGCCATCCAGAGGGACTTCGGCAGACTTGAGAGCTGGGCCTGCATAAACCTCATGGAGTTCAACAAGGCCAAGTGCAAGGTCCTGCACATGGGTCAGGGCAATCCCAAACACAAGTACAGGCTGGGCAGAGAATGGAATAAGACCAGCTCTGAAGACTTGGGGGTGTTGGTGGGTAAGAAGCTCAACACAACCTGGCAGCGTGCACTCGCAGCTCGGAAAGCCAACCATGTCCTGGGCTGAATCAAAAGCAGCGTGGCCAGCAGGGTGAAGAAGGGGATTCTGCCCCTCTGTTCCACTCTGATGAGATCTCACCTGCTGTGTTGAGCTCTGGGGCCCCCAGCATAAGAAAGATGTTGGCCTGTTGGAGCAAGTCCAGAGGACAGCCATGAAGATGCCAGAGGGTTGGAACACCTCTTTTTTGAAGACAAGCTGAGAGAGCTAGGGTTGTTCAGCCTGGAAAGAGAAGGCTGCACGGAGACCTTAGAGCACCTTCCATTACACAAGCATGGCTGCAAGAGAACTGGAGAGGGACTTTCCACACGGACATGTAGTGATGGGACAAGGGATAATGGCTTTAAACTGAAAGAAGTCAGGTTTAATTAGGTATTAGGGCATTCTTTACTGTGAGGGTGGTGACGCACTGGAACGGGTTGCTCAGAGAATGGAAGTATTCAAGTCTGGGTTGGAGGGGGCTTTGAGCAATTTCTTCTAGTGGGTAACATCACTTCATAAAGTAGGTGATGTTTAGGGTCCCTCATTCAACTTAATGGTTCTGTGAGTCTCTAGATCAGATATTTAGTAACTTAGAGTATAGTAACATGTTCACTTTAACTTGGTGGATATTTTCATGAAGTGTTTGAGCTTCCGTCTCCATCTATTTGTCCTTTTTTCTTCTTTTCCCGTGGAGTGACTAACACAGCTAAAGCTGGTTGAAATTCTGAGCACCAGTTTCAGCAACAGAAAGGGCTTACATTAGAAGTGACCTGGCCTTACTTCTGGTAAATAATGATGATGTTTATTTTGCTCCTCTGCACTTTCCTCACGATTACTCTCACTTGGTCAGTATTACCGTACTCATTTAAGGTGCTCTCTTGGACAGTTCCCCACATCTGATGTTGTTTTCAAAATAAGAATATTTTAAATGCCTAAATACACAATGTAAATTTGTTTATCATAAGGATTCTGAAACTTGAATCTAACAGCTTCAGGCTTTTCTGGAGCTGACATCTGGCTTCTTACTTAAGAGCAAAAGAAAAAAGTGCTGATTTTGTTTGGCAACTACAGAAGTTCTAAGAACTAATTGCAGCAACGGTAGAAAAGGTCATAACACAGCTAAGGAGGCTATGATCTGGTTATGCTCCTTTTTTTCATTCAATTTACTACAAGCGAGTGTATTCAAGTAAAAGTAGCAACCCAGTATAGTGATTACATTTGTTTCTGATGCTGTGAAGTTAGTGGGCATGTGCAATGGGAGAAGTGTGCAAAAGAATTTACAAGACCACTTTTTATGAAGTATTTTTCATAGTGATGTTAACAATGGATTTCTCTGTTCATTGATAATGAAATAAATTGAATTGAATCACAACATTTTTGAGAGAGATAAGACGTGGAAAAAGCCCACTTAGTTTTATGTCAAGAAGTTTAATTTTGGTTATGAAAAATTTAAATCTTCCTAATTACAAAACAGAAGGGTTTGCAAAATGACAGTTTGAGTTTTTGTGTGTAACTCCTATTTATATATTAAAGAAGATGGGGCAGTAACATGTGAAGAGTGCAGACTGAAAAACAGCAAATGCATTACGAACTCAGTGTGTGCTGGTTAAATAAGTGCTAAGAATTTCTGTCAGCCAGAAGGTGGTAGCAGAATTCTCCTATAACAGCTCTGGATTGTGTTCCAGAAGGCATTCTCAATACAAAGTGATTTTGAAATGCAGTTCAGAAAACATATTTTTTTTAGTAGCAGGAACAAATAGCACTGACATTTTTTTTTCATTTGGCAGCATCTTTGAGTAGAAAAGTGTCTGCACTTATGCCTGAGATGTCATGCATTGGGAATGCACGTAGGATCTGTTACTTGGGTTTTGTCTCTGTTTTTTTTGCAATTGTAATTATGGTTTTTACAGACTTTTTAATGCCAAAGGGAGCCATTTATGGGCTGAAATGACAAGAGATTTATTTTCCTCATAGTATCACAAGACTGGAAGATGTCAGTACCATGAGAAGCCCAGATAACACATTATTTCCATCCAGAGGAACCCTGCCATTCTTTCACAGATATAAACACAAATGCAAAGAGTGATATCCATTGGCTGGGACTGATGCAGCACCCCAGACATACTCTTTTCAAGTGTAACACTTGAAGATGTGAAGGGATAGGTTTTATTACTGTATTTTATTGTTTTGTGATGGACTTGTGATACTTGTGTGGCCCTCTGTGCACATAGCCATTCCTATTTCAACAGAGACACTCTTCATCACTGCAAGAAACTTGTAAGAAATTCAGGTTCTGGAGCACAGCCTTTCCCTCATTTTTTCTTAACCATTGTGTCACAGCTCTGATGATACACAGTATTCCTCTGCAGACTTCTTTAAGAAATTGTTCTGCACCTAAGAGATAGTTTCTATGGTAACTATGATTATGAATTTTTTGTGGTTTCGTGGTTTTTTTTGTTTTGTGTGTTTGTTTGGGTTTTTTTTAAACTTAGTGGATAGTTTGGAAGTAGAGGGAGCAAGACTTTAGTGTGACATTAGGGACAATCACCACAATAAAATAAGCTAGAAAAATAAAACATTCTGTGCTTATTCAGAACTGAAACAGTAGTTCAAAAGAGCATCAGTCTCTTACTTATGAGCTGCCTGGCATATAATTAAACAGGCTGGAGCTGCTAGAGCTATGCAAGAAAGAAAAAAAAAAAAAATAGGAGGAGACCCAGAGCAAGCTCTGCCACTCTTACAATTTTGCACCTGACGGTCATTTTAAGATTGGCTTTTTAGAGTGACTGCAGCTTTCATAGTCTCCTCTTACTGAAGTTCTGTCTGAGAAAAACATTCACCCAGAAGATTACAACAACAGACTACTTTATCACATGTGCTTCTCTACCCATTTACTGTTCTTTACAGTATAAATATGAAGTTGTTTGGGGCACTGAGTGCAGAATTTCTAGTGGAGCCACAACAATGACAGTGATGAAGATATGAAATGAGCTGGTTTAGAACACAGCAAAAGATATCAGGAAATACAAATTATTAGTAGATATAGATACCAATAGATATATAAATATTAGAATACAGATATAGAAAAGATGGTAAAGACCAGTGAGTATGTACTGTGTGAAAAACATGCCAAGATATTGAGATAATCACAAAATTCAGACATCCATTTTGTATATATGCTGGGAAAGCATATTCATAGGAAAGGTCTCTTTTACGCAAATATATAGGTATTGTAAAGATGCCAAAGGTAAGATTGTAGAATACATTGCAACGGCTGGGCATTTAAAAAACCCAAGTTTTGCCAACAGCCCCGTTTTCTCTCTAGGCAGAAGCTAGGAGAGGGTTAACCCTAAATGAACTTATTCAACAAAAATTCAAATGTTTATGTAATAAATAATAAATGTCCTAAAATTGTATTTAGAGATCATTGCTGGAATGCTTACCACTTCTCTGTCCATATTTAACTGTTTCATCTCAAAAAATGGAGACAAAATGTTTATTTTGTGGAACCAGAACAATGACATGAAGTCAAAGGGAACCAATGAAGGAAAAGATGCTCTTAGTGGAGCACTTTGATACTTTGTCAGTACTGTTAAAAAAATGCATAATCTTTCTGTTTTGTTGCAGAATGAGGGGAAAGGGACCACATTATTCAGAAATTATTTGCAGATATGGAGTTCAATTCTGCACCATTCTGAAGTGCACAGTGACTGCAATTTCAAATATTCAGGGTACAGAAGTGTAATTTCTAGATAGGCACAAGTGAATCTTTTAGAAATAATATGATTTTTTAATCTCAAAGTCTGAGAAGTCTTAATGAAATCCAAAGATGATCCCATTTACTTTAAATTGGTACTTGGCATCTCCTTTGAGATTATTAAATGTTATTTTATCTTCGTATAATGCTGAATGTCTATTTGCTGAAAAATTGAGGTTCTTGTAAGGTGCTTTATGTTGGACGTTAAATTAATTGGGTTATCTGAACTCTATTAGTCATCTGAAGCAACTTTGGTCTCTATTTCCTGCTCTTAGTGACTTACTAATGTGGCTGTGGCAGGAGAGGAAAAGAGCAAAGGAGAAAATGTCAGTGCAGTTATTTGTGGGTAATACTTCCATGTGGAGAGCAATGACCACCACAATTCTTGCAAATAGCCTGCAAACCTTCTGGAGAGTTGCTTTCCTAGAACTGAAGTGAAAACCCAATAGCAGTAAAAAGTGGAAAAGATCACATTCTGTAGAGTGTCCTGTGTTGACCCCCTTTGAAATTTTCCATTGAGACCAAGTGAGGAATAAGGACACCCAACTGCCAGTTGTCCTTCACACAGCTCATATTTCCCTTTATCCTATTGCAATGATGTAAGTGAAGTCAGCAGCCTGTGTCTATTAAGCTGTAAATAAATGGATCTGTCAATCAGTGAGAAATTTTAAAAAGAGGAAAACTGTGCATTTGATCATATGTAATCACTAGGAGAAACTTAAGCTCTGAAACTACTGACACTGATCATGTTCTCAGGAATGAGTAATTAGAAGTAGGACCAGCAAAACCAGGATATGTATTTGTAATTTCAGTTGCTGGGCTCAGAATTCTCCAATGTAGCATGTAAATAGTCATGTGACCAGCTGTTTTAGCCTAAATCCATGAGAAAACTTATGAGTTATTTCAAAATATGTGTGAGCAGGCAATTCGTTGCTAGAGGTCTTAAAAAACAAACAAAAAAAATCCATATTTGTTGTGCAAGGGAAGCTGGAGGTCCTTGAATTCAGACTTCTGTGGTCGTCGAATCCAGACTAGATCCCAGTGCGTGCAAGTGCATTGCACACTGAACTTGTGCTGGCAGTAGAAGAGCACAGAGGCTTTGGAACAGCTCTTCTGAGAGGATGCTGAGCTGCAGAAAAAGAGATATGATGGCCAGGTCTGCCATAGATGGTCTCAGTGCTATAGATCAAAGCCTCCAGAGGAACAGCGCCTTGCAGTAATACCTAGCGGCAGATAAGCGTGCGGGCAGTGAGAGTGTGCAAACTACACGGTGTGGTTTGAGCACAACAGCACCTGCCAGAGGATGGGTTCTTGGTCCAGAAAGGCTGACACGCTCAATGTAAAAAGTGTGACATTATGTGATACTAGACTAACCACAGATTTTACTAATTTCAAGCTTATTTGGTGAAACTGTCTGGAATGGTGGGTTTTGGGGTTTTTTTGTTTGTTTGTTTGTGGTTTTTTGTTGTTTGTTTTTTTTTTCCCCTGGATTGTTGCTCAGATCTCTACAGTTGATGGCACTTTCCTTTCTGTGTCATTTTGGCTTTATTAGTGTGCCATAATCCTTGCTTAACAACTCCATAGAAAACTGTATTAGCAAGCAAAATATCTATCTGCATGCTAGAGCCTGTTTCAGAGCTTAAGGTGATGAGATGGTTATTTTCCTTATGATCTTCTAGGTATTTGCATTGCTATTCTACATTGGAAAAAACAATCTCATCAGTAAGAACTGTGAGATTTCCCTGTTTTCACAGTTATGTGAATGCCACCCTTCCTCAAGTAATAATCACTTGCTAACCTTGCATTTGTTGCTCTTTCAGATTTCGCAGCCAGAACTGACACTGCTGACAGCTTGATAAACAGTTTGCCACTTACGATGGCTTTGCCTCTTCCAGGAACATTCTTTCCGGTGTATACTCACTTTGAAGAACCACCCTGACTTTTATCTGAAGCCTCTGCACAAATTAGGCAGCCTTTGCTCCTGCAAAATACCCAGGGTTAAAAAATGTGAAATTGTGCCTCAAGGAAACATTGCCTTTAATAAAAGAACAAGTTAATGTGGAAGAAGAGTTCTCTGGCACTAACAACATGGGTACCCCTTGATGTGGGTCCTAGTTTCACGTGGATCTTGGCAGTAAGATGATACAGTTGAAGATAAAGTTTGTAGGTTATATCTTGCATTTCATTTAATGGTCTGCTTTAGTAATTTTCTGTTTGCTTTTTAGGTAATTTGGTGACAAATTTACCCATAGGTGGTGCTGCCGCTCTAAATCCTCTCTTCAGGCTTGACTCCAGAAAGGAATGCTGGCGCTTGTATTGCAACATTCTAGTGATTTCTCAGGCTCTAAAGAAAAAATACTATGAAATATTACTCAAGTATAATCTTTTCTATGTATTCATGGGAAGATAATTACAATAATGAATCAGGCTCTTTTATTGTAACCATGTTATTGTGCTTATATTTAACATCTCTCAAAACGATTAGACTCATCCTGCATGTGAAAGATCTTGGATTGTCTGACTCTGCTTGCCATGGTGTCAAGTAATATGCAATGAAAGTTTTCTTAATACACACTGAAGTAATTATTTTCATATATAATGCTTGGTAACAGAGAGAGAGATATTAAAAACGACTAGTCTGAGTCATGTGGGAAGTCTTTATGAAGACAAGGAATAAAATCCAGGTAACTTGTGTCATACCTAATTTGCTTGCTGTTGGTCAGCCACTCCTTCCTTAAAAAATAATTTGAGAAAGGATGTCTGTCTTGTCTGGCACTGACAGAAAAATCACTGTAACATCAGAAGAAGCAGGAATGTGGTTATGCTACCTCTCTCCTCTTTTCTAGAAGCAACGAGGCGTAGCTATTTTATTACGTTTGTTTTCATTAGTCAGGGCTACTGCTTGTTTGTCTGAGGCTACCAATAAACACAGTGTGATTCATGCAGAACTGCTTGAGGGATGGCTTGACTCCAAAAGCACAGTTTAGCCTTTATTTGGCAGTTGTTTGCTTAATGCAGAAAAATGTGTATGAAAGCTATGAAAAATGAATCTGTGCTGTAACACCCAGCTTGTAAAATCCACTTGATTTATCCTGCAGAAGATATTGCAATATAAAGGAATAATGAAGACAACGCCTGCCTTCATTTTCTCTTATTTTTTGGTTATGCTGTCATCTTCGATTTTATTACAATGGATTCAGGCCTATATGAAGTCATCATGACTAATGAAATGTCTTTAAAATCAAAGGTGATCTGTGATGCTGAGCTTTGAAAGGGCATTTTTAAATCAAATTGTAACATATGTGGAATTTTCTTTCCCTTGTATGATTACTTTGATTTAATCATGAACTGTAAGGAAGAGATGCACTGCAACAGAGTAGTAGAGCATTTGAAGAGGGATTGTTGCTTCTCCAGAAGTAGGTCATCCTCCATAAGTACTGTGTTACTGTTGTAGGCTGATTATTGCCTCTGTCCTTTCCTCTGTAAAACAGAGTTTTCCCTCTTGTGAACTTTGAATCTCTGGAAATCTTTGGGCCGCTTCCTTTGGGTCCTTGGTCTTGAAGAAGGTGTCAGAAAAATGCAAGCATATTTCTTAAATGTGATATACAGAGACTGCCATTTCCAATGAAAAAAATAAATATATTAGGGACAAAGTAGGAAAAAGACAAAGTAGGAAACTTTGAAGTCATCGATATAAATGATGGTCCCTGCAGAAACTGGGCACATGAGGGTGAGGAATGCAAAAGTAAAAATGCAGAAACAGAAGAGATTCATGCTGGGAATAAAGCCCAGATTTTTCTACACCCAGGTGAAGAGGGCTAAGGCAATTGCCTGGAAACCCTGAGTAATTGGATTAATCTCCATTAGCATTTAAATTTGGATCAAGAATGCACTTTTGAATTGAACTCCCACCATCCACATTTTCTCTGTTTTTGTTCAGAGTGGTCTCAGAGCACCTTAACCTAGAAACATCCCAGGTGAAATCAGGATGGAAGAGGCACTCCAGGAGCACACCTGTTCCATTTTAGTTGGTAATGAGCATGCAGGAGACAGAATAGAGTAGATGTAATCTAATCCAGTAGTGTGAAAGAAACCCCCTGAAACTGTGTAGTGCAGACATCATATGATAATGATCATATGAAAGCCCTTGCTGACAGGGCTTTTAGTCTGCTGATGCTAGTCACTGCTAAGTGCTAAGGACTGTGCAGCTTGGTGGGTGCTGTGCAGTGAGGTTCCAACAGTGACCATGGTGAGGCTATGGGTCAGTCTTCACATGGAGGTGCTTCACAGTCTTCATGCCTTCAAAGCAGCCTTCTGAGAAACAGGCTGGCTCTTAGAGGTGTCTGTCACAGTGAGAGCTGGCTAGGCACTATCTGACCCTGTCCTCGTGGGTTAAGGCGAGCACAGAGCTCCAGCTGTCTGAGGTGATTAATGTGGGTGGAGGGCGGGCACCCCACTGAGAGGGGACAGCTGCGGGGCCAGCACCTACCTGGCTGACCAGCAAGGGAGCAAAGGTTTGCAGAAACTTGAAGAATGTGTCAGTCTCCCTGCTGGAGTCCTGCTTATGCAGTACTGTTCCCCAAAAAGTTCATATTGCCCTGCCAAAGTAGTTAATTTTGTTTGTTTTTAATTTGCAGGTCCTGTTAAACACAAATTGTTTTAGCTCTACAACGCAGTGTGAATAACTCTCTTCATTCCTTGATATTGCTTCCTTCAGGGTATTTAAACTGTGTTATCATCTCCCTTCAGGCTCCTTTTATCTGACAGTATATATTAGACTCTCATTTTCTCTATTTTTTATGTCACAGTCTCAAATCTTGTCTTCATTTATTTGCCTGTTTCTGTCCTTAAATATGTGGGATAAGCTAGCATAATGAATAGAAAATTTCTTATAATTCTAGGTAGATCATTACTGCATTATATAAAGTTTCTCAGGATTTGACTTAGACTTTTAAATATATCTTCTGTTCCAGCTTCTCCTACACATCCAGCTTTTTTAAATTAGGGATGTTAAATTATATATATCTAATAGAAGGGATTTTAGGGGGTTGCTTTGATTTGGTTGTTGTTGTTGTTGTTTTTTGTTGTGGTTTTTTGTGTGTGTGTGTGTTGTTTATTTGGTTTGGTTTTGGGAGTTTTTGTTTGTTTGTTTTGTTGATTTTGGTGTTTGGGTTTGGTTTTGCTAAGCAATTGAGATCTACAGAAAATGTGTTTGTTTAAAAGGCAAGTTGAAATTCTACAAAATGTTTTTTTAACATTATATTTGTTCTCTTTCACTTTCATAGACGGTCTGCAGTCCTGCCCCAGGAATGGATGCCTTTGCACTTGGGCATAATCTCATTAGCATCACCAGGACTTTTTACAGTAGTAAGGTACACCAATATAAATCCAGTCTAGGGGTTAAAACATAGCTATTACAACACACAAACCAAAAGAGAAGCCTTAGCTAAGGAAGTGATGCATGGTTGGAGGATGAGGGACAGTAGGAATATGTGAAAACAAGAGATTTACAACCTGTACAGAAGCATTGTGCAGCTTCTGTGTCTGGAGGTTCCTGAGAGCAGACTGGATAAAGCCAGACACAATAGGGTGTGACCTCAGATGTCACCCTTCTTTGGGCAGAAGATTGGACTAGAAATTCCTCCTGAAATTCCTTCCAACCTGAATTTCCCTATAATCCTATGAAAAAGAATGATGATGTATGAGAAAATATTAATAACCCACAGGAGTAAATCAGTATTTACTGATCTTCCTTCCATAGTTGTTACTATGTTAGATTTGAACAACCTCAAGAAAGAAGATTTTCATTTCTTTAACAGTTGGGATCAACAAATTGCTCCCAAAATACACACTGTAGAATATTTTCTGGTCATATCTTCAAGATGGCAGAATCAAGTTTACAAACATCTGTAGATGTTTATGTTTGACAATAGAGCCTGATTTTGGAGCCACAGCATATTTTATAAGCAGTTTCCTGAAGCAAATACCCTTTTATGTGACCATTTCAATAAATTGTGATTTCTCACTCTGAAAGGGTCAAAACCTTAAAATATAACAGTATATAGGCTCCTTGTTAAAGAATCTTCAAATCTGCTTTAAAGTCTTATAACCTTTTGTAATCCTATAGCAAATTCTATAGTATCTTTCTGTAAAGGTTCAGAATGCCTATTCACAAAACCTTGTGTTCTGAACTACCAAAATATATTTTTTTAGTATTTTTGTAGATATATTCTTCAGAAGATCTTCTGTCTAAGTATAAATTTAGTCCAAGGTTGCTTGGCATATGAAGTCAGAGGAGATCATGACACTAGACAGCACAGGGCAGGTTTGTGACCTAATTCTAAACATGCTTTAAATTAGGGAGAGGTCAAGTACTTACCCACACTGGGTATTGCACCATGGTTCAATGAGATGAAGGATATTGGTGTATTCAGTATGAAGCCACTGAAAAAAACCCCTGTTAAATAAACATGAATAAGGCAGATTTATCAGAGAAAAAAATTTAGATGTAAACATGCTTGTTATGCATGAGTGCTTCCACAGAGATCTGACTGAAGAAAACATCTTATGACTTGTGCTTAGACCTCAAGAATTCACTCAACAAATCCCAATGCAATCAGATGTGTTGATTCCTGTAGCCATGGGGTAGCTGCCCATTTTCCCCCCTTCCTCCTTCTCTTGCGTGCTTCTGCCTTTCAATTTTCTCTTACTTCCTTCCTGCTTTTTTTCTCTCTGTTCCCCTTCCTTTCCCCATGTCTCACGCATCTGGAGACTAACAGCCTATAGACATGATTCTCCTAAATGTCCTGTATGTCACTACTATGATAATACAGAAGGAAAGGGAGTGAACCATAAAATCATTGGCAGATCAAGGAAAAAACCTAGTCTGTATCACATGGGAGCATAGGACTCAGAATAATGCGGGGGTTTTTATTTCTAAGGAAGAATTGTAATGATATGTAAATTAAAGAGAGAAGAATGAAGGCCCAGACTGCTGCATGAATAATACTTCTGTAGTTTTCAACAACGAGGATATGAGTTTTTCAGATGGCTCATGCAGGCACCTCTACCCCGGTTGCATAGAAAACCACATCCAGTTTTGTCCAGCCATTTAAAGTGTCCATTTGGGGATTTCTGTTCAGGAGGTGCTCCTGATGACCTCACTCATTGGTGGAAGGAAAAACAGAAAATTGAACACAGCAACATTGTTCAGTCCACCTGAATGAGTGTTGGAGATGTAGTTACTCACTTTTCAAGACAAGTCAACCATGAACATCAAATCTAATGTTCTTCAAATTATGAAAAGAATTATTAATTGGCTTATGGCTAAAGAATATTTATTGGTATATTCAATGGCAGGGCTTTTTTGTTTTCTTTTTATGTACGGTGTGAAAATAATTGAGGAATGAAAAATTCTTTTTAGGACTGTAATAATTAATCAAAATTGAGCATGTTATAAAATATGGCTTGGATGTTCATCTGATGCAAATAAGCTCTTGTTTGAAATCAATAGAGCTGTAGCAGTTTATGCCAGCAAAGGGCTTAGCTCTTTTTCTTTTGAATGAATAATATACCCAAGTAATAATTTTTCTTTCTTATAGATGAAATCTTACATATTTCAACCTGTTCATTCACAAAGCCATGGAACATAATCAGTTGTAAACTACCCTGTCTCCCATAATTCAGTGCTTTCTAGGATAGGGTTTGTCACTGTCCATTTTTCTCTTTGGTTTCAGTCAGGTGAAATAATTTAATTGTGAGTTTAGTCATGCTGCTAGTCTGAAATTAAAAGTTGAACAGGACTGGAATTCCTTCTTGACTGTGCCTCCAAAAATCTGACATAATACTCATGAACTCTTCAGTGTTACACTAGTGTCAAATATTTCCTGCTCTTGGATATTTACTGACATGAAAGAAAACAGTGGGTCTAGGCTGATGAGGAGCTGGTTTTTGACAGAGATGGAGAGGTACTTTGTTAGAAACAATGCTGCAGCATTGTAGCAACAGCATAGGAGATCTCATCAGGTGATCTTAGAAAGGAGAGGGAGATTATATTTTAAAAGAGAGCTGATTTCATTCATTAATTCACATATTTCCACAAGCTCATGCAACACCAAATCAGGTATGTTCAAATATTCTGTCTTCCCTTTCAGCACCAAGATGCTGGTGTGCAGGCAGGCAGACCGAGATTCCCAGTGGTGCCACAGGGACGCAGTTGTATGTCACTCCCTCAGGTAACAAACAATAGGACAAGCAGAAATGGCCTCAAGTTGCGCCAGGGGAGGTTTAGATTCAACATTAGGAAAAAATCTTTCACTGAAAGGGTGGTCAAGCATTGCAACAGGCTGCCCAGGGAAGTGCTGGAGTCATGGTCTCTGAAAGTGTTCAAAAACGATGTAGACGTGGTGCTTATATAGACATGGTTTATTGGTGGACTTGGCTGTGCTGGGTTAATGGTTAGACACATTGATCTTAGAGGTCTTTTCCGACCTTAATGCTTCTATAATTCTGTGACACAGAGGACAAGATAAATAAGCCAGGTTCTCTTTGTGTCTTTTGGATTCAGCTTAGGTTGGTGATTTTGGATATGGCTTTTTTGTTCCCTGTATAAACTAGGGATTAGTCTCCACATCCTGTTCCACCTGTGACCCCTCACGATCTACACACTGTCTTTTCTTTCCCAGTTTGGGTACCCTGAGAAGGAATATAGAGATGTACTGGGATCTTTGAGGACCTCATGATCTAAGTGACATCAATGCATCATTCCCCTAGCCCTCCTCCTGTCATGTGATTCTTTGTGGTGCTTCCACGCCTGTACATTTTTATCTATACGAATTTAAACACCTCTGCTCCAATTCTCTATTGAAGACAGATGCCGTTCTTCTCATATTTAATGTAGACCTTCATGATGAACAGTCATGCTGAAAAACACATTAATAGGGGCATTACAGAACTGATATCAAACTCTTGTCATAAATTGTCATATTAAATAGCAGTATATCATTGCTGGTGTATTACTTGCCATTAGAAGGAATGTTGCAGTAGCAGGACTATTATGGGCTTGAAAGCAAAGGAACATTAAGCTTGTTTTTCGTTTAATCCACAGCTGAGTATACCTTATAATATGGGTAATTGCTGTTAAGAGGTGTTAACATAATCTGCATATCTTCTTACTCTTGGGACTGAATTAATCTCATCTAACTATAGACATCTGCAGTGCTGACATTTACTTCTGAGATACCCAAAGTTCTGTGTTACTGGTGAAGGGAAATGTACACTTCTAACTAAGGTGCAGCTTTTTTGGCCTATGATGTCTACTTTAGCATCAGAAAAATAACAGCTAAGTATGTTTATTTTCCCCTCTCTTCCCAATTTTGAAGCAAGCCTAGAGAGAGTAGTGTAAATATAGAAATTTACATTTAGTTAGTAAATACCATCCCAGATGTCTACTTTCTGTAATAATGGCCCCACAACTATTATTGTGACCACATGTGGACAAAATAAAATTTGCCTGCTGCCCCCCATCCCAAATAATCTAATCAGTGATGGAAATATTTCTGGAGTATAAAGAATTTGAATTAAACTATCTTTTCCATGTGTCTAGAATGGAGGGATTAACTTCTTTTGTGGTGTAGTTGAATGTATTTTCATTTACTGAGTGGGGATGAAATCCATTTTTATACAGGGGGAGAATTTGATCCAGAATCACAGTTTTTCACCTGGCACATAATAAAAGTCAATCAAATGTCTCCTGCATGTGACAGTATTTTCTGTTCAATTTTCTTCTTACTGATAATTGAGTTGATTTAGCTCCTCTGGTAGGTAAAGATCAGCACCCAACACAACCATGCAAGGCAACTGTGTTCAAGCTGCTGTGTCTTCAGTGTTTTGGTTTTCAGTGGTTTTGACCTACTGCTGCTCTTGCTAGTTTAAAGGCTCAGATTTCAACTTTTCCAGATGACCAATGACTCTCTGTTTTCACTTCTGGTAAGTTGCACGGTCTGTGCAACTCCTGTTCAACCATTATGGCCAAGGGTTACAAATGTGACTACTAATTTTCAGTGCTCCCTCTGGAATACTTGAATCCAGACAGAGTGGCATGGGTCTTCCTGATGACTTGGCTGACAGCTCCATACTGATGTTTGAATATCCCAGTGGATCCAAAATAGTGCTATATGCTTATGTTTAGGCATTTGAACCCTGCTCCATCTGGTTTTGAAATTCTTGGACTGAAATACTGGACAGGCATTTTTTTTTTTTTTTGACTTGCATTTCAGTAAGGTAAAGGAAAAAGTAAATAATTTATCCTGAATAGGATTCCCTTTGAATGACTCAAGGCTCGTTCGTCTACTGAAAGCCACCTTTCCTGCCCTCTCAAAGCCCCAAACCCCAAGCCCTTTTCAACATGTGTAATTGCTATTAAATCTGATCCAGATGTTAAGAAACAACAAACTAGTTTTAAGAGCTAGTGGAAACATTTCAGCAAAATGCAGTGAAGTTGGTCACAAATCTAAGGTGTCCAGCACTGCACTGCAAGTGCTGAAGCACTTTTCAGTTTCTGACTGCAGCCCACATTAGCAAACCAAGCCTGATTCTTTCTCTTTTTATTTCTTATATTTTTTTAATGTTAATTCCTTCATACAGAAGACTTTAGCAAGTCATGCACTTGTGATGTTCAAAGAGCTTGCCTACAGGAAAGACTTGAATTCTTTGAAAAAGTATGTAGGATCAGGAACATTGGTTAATATTTACTGGCTTAAAACTGTAGATGCTAAATAATAATCAGTTGCACAGCAACATGAAAATCGGAATATTTCACAGAACTACAATTAGTCCTTGAGCCTTTCCTCTGTTTTAACAGGCCCTGTCAAAGCAGATAAAGAAGAGATGGGTTCAGAAAAAAGTGCTCCTTCAAAATAAGAGTTGACAGCAAAAGGAGTGATTGTACCATGGAAATGGATTGTGCCATTTGAAATGGAGAGAAAATGTGTAAGAGTTAAGCTTATCCCTAAGACAAAGCTCCTGGAAGGAGCTGAGCAGGCTCAGTCACAGAAGTCTACTGCAGAATCCACCCCTATGAAGCGACAATGGACAACAGAACAGGTGTTCAAGTGTGATGCCCTTTGTTGGTGGCAGTGTGAACAGTGTATTTGAGAGGGAAGCCCTGCAAGGACTGCTCAGTTACTGGGGGAAGAGCTCCTAATACCACTGCATGACAGAGGTTTGATGATGACTTACAGCCTTTCTGTAAAAGCATGAGAATATGCTGTGGCTCTGCTCTTCCTATGACCCAGCATTCCAAATGAATGACATGTCTCTGTATGTAGATGAAAAAACATGCTTTAACTTCCTTGTCAGGAAGTTCTTCTGGCATTTTTCACTCATCTCTCTTTACAAAAAAACTTGCTGTATCTGCTGAGTGGAAGCCTTGACAAAAAAATAAGATACAAAAATTGGGAAGAAGGAAGTCCTTGAACAAACAATTCTCAATAATGCTTCCCATCGTGTTGACTCTCTTGTTCCAATTTGCACTAAAATTGACCGCCTTTTTTTTGGTGCTAATTTAGGCCCCTGTTCAGCTTGATTGCAAAGTTGAAAACTATGGCTTTAGCTGCACTGGAGAATGCTGATTGCTGGCTCTTTTACATTATGCCAATACTCTCATGTCATTAGTGCTGTGCTTTCATAGTGCTTATTGTAATGATCCCCCTCCTGTAGTCCACACTGAAACTTTGTACACAGATGATCAGGCCTTGCTCTCCTTATGTACATAGTGCATAAGAGCCAATGTGTCAATCGCAGCTGGCTGCAAGATCAAACCCTGAATTTTGAAATAAACTTTGCCAAATCTGTAGTCTATGAAATCAACATTATTAATCTTAAAATACCTTCCATCTATAACCAAAACTCTGATGTACACATTTGGGATAGTGCAGTAATTAATGAAATATTAGTTTTATATGTGATGGATACTGTTCCAGAATGAATAAGGAAGAACATATCCGGTATTCTCAAGCAGAATATGTAATTGATACCAAAGACAAGCCTTCCTCGACTTCAAGACATCTCTTGTACAAGTTGTATGACAATCTCCCTTCCAAAAACCTATCATTCTTGATTAGATTACAGTGAATATTGATAGAGAATGGAATAAATATCCACGTGGTAGTACATTATTATGACCTTTCTGGATCTGTGCCTTCATTATATTCTTAATTTTGCGTGGTCCAATATGTAGAAAGAAAATTCTTAGTTGCTGTTGGGATGCAGTTTTAATGTCAGAAATGCTGGGAAAATATGCAGAGGTGAAGGAGGGGAAATTCTTCTTTCCGCAAATAGCCAATATGAGCTGTGTACATGCTACCACCATGACTTAAGTGGCTCCTCTCTTGGCTGTATTCATAGAGTAATAAATTTTACCAGCATTGTTAAAGTGAGCATTTTAAAGTATGAACAGACATTTAAAAGATGGCAGTGGAGTTCTTACTCTGCAGTGTTTCACAAAACCCTGAATCTTTGGAAGTAATTGAATGATGGGGTGGAAATGGGGTAATTCCCTTGTCCTAACTCAAGCAGCTATGAAGATCAAATCTGAATGAATCATTGCAGGCTCCTTCTATAGTTGGGGTGTTACTCATCTCATGCTAGCACAGAGACTTATAAGCTTAGCTCCCAGGATTCCAAAGTTTCAGAATTCACCTGTTTACAACATTCAGCTCTGCATATTTATAGTAGCCTATTATTACATCCATTAAGAACTTTTTAACAATTTCTTTTGAGTGCTTGAAGATAGCTATTCCGTAATGTTAATGAGCAGACTTTCTCTGCTGACAGATGTGGTATGATTCAAAGTTATTGTCAAGACTTCTGAAAGCTCAAGAAAGTAGACACTTGAAGAAAAGGTATTTAAATATAAGAATTAACACAAATGAGTGACTTACAGAAAGGCATTAGATGATATAAGAAGGAAGTAGTCTAAGTCCAATGCATACCCTTCCATTCAAATCAGTGATTTTGTGCCTCCTACAACTTGGTGTCAATAGCAAAAGCCAGGGCCTGTGTTTTCCACACACTTCACCTTTAACAGGGATTTTCACAGTGGTGATTACAACAATTTTTTATTGCCAAATAGCAAAGTGTCTTTTGCCTCAGCAAAGTGTACTTTGCCTCTTTCCCAGTTGCCTACGCAATCTGCTGCAAGGTAAGTTTTGCATTGGGTGTTTTGCCTCAAAGGCACTGGGTGTATTTTTCTGTCATCACTGTGTATGGAACCAGGATCTCCATGTTGTGGAAAATAGCATAGGTTCACTCCCTTTTAGGGTACCACCTGATCTTTTTGAGCTTTAGCAGCTCAGTAGCTATGTTGACGAAGTTCAGCACCACTGTTAGGTGGGTTGAAAGTGGGCTGCAGTGCTTTTTTGTTTGAAAATCAGTTGAAAAAAGTAGAACCCTAAGCTGGGCTTTTCTTCCTCTTAATACAAAACTCCCTTGCTTTAGAAAATTGGTTTTATGGTTTAGTTAGTAATTATTACTCTTTTTCCTTGAAATGTGGTTTAGCTCAGCATTTCATTTCACAGTACCAAAGTGAGCGAAAGCTGTTGTGCAACAAAGCCTTCCCCTACAATGACAGTACCACCAACTGCTTTTTTTGGGGAACAAGTAACTAAGAAATGTTTGCACAATAAATAAACATCAGAGCTATATATTATTTCCTGGTAAACAGAGATATAGAACCTCATGACACTATAAGTTGGTTTCATAACAGTAAATAAGAAAATTTCTCCTTTTGTCAGTCAACAGCACAGTCTAGTATTCTCTGCACTCCAACTCTGATAATTTTGTTCATTATATATCTCGAAGGCTGTTTCCATGCTGATCCATTAACATCAACCAATCTACTTGTTAAATATCTCTGAGATGCTTTATTGCTCAGCATCCTGGTAGTCTAATTTACTTATGTGCTAACATTGGCCACTTTCAACTTCCTCTTGACAGTGAGAATAAGTCATGGGAAGTCTCTTTCTCAAACAGGCACATGTAGTTTTTATTTAGTTTCTTTTGGAGAGAAATTTGATGCCCAGAAGAGATGGTGTTGCAAGCAAAGGGGATGCCCTGGCTTGTACCAGCCAGTGTGTTAGCCCAGATCTCAGGGAACAGGGATGTGCTGCTGGGCTGTAGCGCTCCAGCCTTCCTCTTGGTTCAACTCAGTGCTGGTGGCAACCTTCAGGAAGAGAAAACAGCTACCTCCCATCTTCTCATTTCATGCTCTGCTTGCTAAGATCATGGACAGGAAAAAAAAATTCAGTCTGTAGTTTGAATAATAGGGTTTGCAGAGTGAATCATTGTTTCAAAGTACGTTTCCCAAGGCATGAGGGAAATGCCCTTCAACTCCCACTCATTGGCCGTGCTGAATGGAAAAATGTTTTATGTCAATAGAAGAAGGGAAGACTATGCCACGGTGTCATGGCTGGTTAGGAGGAAGGCAAAAACCTAATCTAAAGGCAGATGGAGGTTTCTGGATAGAAGAAGGATAGAAAATGTCAGAATAAGTCTGGATGACTAAACCAATGTTGACACGTTCCATTTATGAGGGAAGAAGTGAAACAAAGTTATGCTTCTCTGAACTATCATAAAGTGAATTTTTGGAGCAATAGAAAAGGGAAACCGTGGCCTCAGTGAGGCCTGAACTAAAACTTCAATCTCTGCTAAGAACAATTTCTGTGGGGACACAGATGGAAAGAGCCTTAATATCACACCACATGTCCTTGCTCAGGACCCAGCTGTGATGGGGGAAGAGATCAGCATAATTCCCTTTGCTGGTGGTTGTCATTCCTTTAGCTCTTCTTTTGTGAAATAATTGCCTTTAAGCAAAAGTATCTGGATTATAATAAACAATGTTATATCCATAATCAGTGCTACTGTGAATGAAATTGAAAAATGCCATGCAAACATCTCAAGTGATGGATGGAGAGAACAACATCCAGCTGGTGTGTGGTGACATGCACCCGAGGTAGCACCATCCATCAGGCCGCTTCTCTGCTCTTGGCTTTGAAAGTCAATTAAATTTAAAGATTGGCTACAAAATAGTTACCCCATGGTGGAAAGGCTGGTAGAGGGGACAGCTGACTAAAACCATGAAAGATGTGTCTTGTTTGGTCTCATCTCTTCTCCCATGTTCTCTTCGTGCTTCCTTCCTGGTCCTTTTCTTTGATATAACCTCTCCTCTTCCTGCCTATCAGGAAATGTCTTTATGCCTTGAAATCCTTAAATTGATTTTCTTCTTCCACTTCTTTTTTTCTGAGATTTTCTGTAAAAAAGGTAATCTCTTTTGTCTTCGCAGGATACCTGAAATTCCTCTGCTAAAATGAGCTATTCTAAACAAGACCTCTGCTTTTTGATTTTTTTCTAATTTGTTTTTAAAATCTAGGATATCGCTTGATTAGGCCTCTATAAACAATAGCTTTGTATAATACAATCCCTGAGAATTACTGACTGTATTCAAAACTGACCTGACTGGAGAATCCAGGTATATTGTTTGGGAGAGAAAAATAAGGAAATCAGGTTTTGTCTAAATAGGTAATTTAATTTGCTGTAGGTATGTGATAGACAGCATCTAATATGCTTAAGCAAGTGCTACATACAGAAACTGAGTACCTCTAGATTTTTAGAAATCAGGCACTTGAGTTGTATTTGAGCAGGCAATTTTTACTCGCAGAATTTCTTGGTCACACCAATAGATGGCAATCCGTCTTCACGTCCCCTCGCTTCTTCAAAAGTGAGCTAAAAGGTGAGGAGGAAAAAGAGAAAGCAGTTTTCCTCAAATGTTTTTTTTCCCTTATATGTGTCAGAGTTTCAAAGCTAAATGTTCAAATGCCCTGGAAATGAGAAATTATCTGAAAACTAGTACACTACGTGCTACCACAGCACAAATTACCCCATGCTGTCCCGTCAGATTTAATCTGCCTGAATCATTTTTGGAAGGGATGATATGGGATTTAGTTTCCATGTGAGCTAGTAAACTGAGATTAACACTGTTCTTGATACTATTGCATATTTTAATCTAAGATTCAATTTATTGCCCAAGTTCTACATTGTGAAATCTTCAATAGATATCAAAAAGATAGAAAGAAAAAAAAAAATGAAGAAATCTCGAGTCATATGGAAGATACTTGATCTTCCAGTCTGATTGTGCTTTGTGCTACACAGTGTAATTCAGAAATAACTGCAAATAAAATATCTCAGTGTCAAGTCAGCAAATGTGATAGTAAAATCAAAACCGAGTCTCATTTGCTCTGCTGCCATTGTGGGAGCACTTGTAGACTTCAGAGACATCTTTTCCAGGAAAACTGGCCTCCGTTTTGATTAGAGAATGTGATTATTGAATTAACTTAACCTTTTTAGTCCCTTTATTTACTCATATACTACCACTACTGCTACAGAGCCCATGGGCGTATGAGATATTTTTTTAGGAGGTATTTTCTACAAAAACTAATTTAATTGCTGCCAATTTGTTTAAAAACTGAAAAATACAAGGAAATGAAGGCCTTTGCCCTGGCTATGCAGTTTTCTGCACCCAGGAGTGCTCTGGGACCAGCAAGTTCAGTTCATTTGGCAAATAATACTTATTTCAGCTGCATTGTCTTGTTGATCCAGGGTGTACCTCTTGCTGCACAAAGGATAAGACTTTACATTGAGAGTGGCTAAACAGTTTCTCCCTCCAACCTGATAGCTGGGACAAAGCTTCCTGGATCCCTGGAGGCTCTAGGATAAATAATATCTCCCTGGATAAACAGAGCAGCATCATGGGGAGCCATCCAGCCCTGCCACAGCCACAAAGGCCTGGGGCTCAGTGCTCCCTGCACGCAGCTGCATGAAAGGCTGCCCTGAGCTCTGCACCCACTGCCCTCTGCTTCACCCCCAGCCCTTCTCCTGGCCTCCTCCCGTGGCACTGCATGACCTGCTTCCCTCCTGCCGCGCTTGCATCAGGCTTTCAGAAGGTGCCTGCGCAGGTCTCTCCTGTCTGGCACCATCTGAAAGCCCCACACTATTTGGAAAGAAACAGTGTGCATACTTTTCCCTGAATTCTTGGCATCCTGTAATTTATTCTGTCCTTTCTTGAACTAGCAAAGAGAATGCTACAAGTCAGTAAACAGACCTCAATCTAGAGTTATTGTTAGCTAAAGAATACAGGTAGTGCTGAAAATAAATTGCATCTACTAACAGTGCACATTATGAAACCAGGCATTTCTTATGGGATCCTCCCCTTTACCAAAATTAGTGCCTTGTGTGTAAAGAATAGCTCTCTTATTTTTGTTGGGGGTGCTCATAGCTGATGAATAGAGCTGAGGCTTAAGAGGTTATTGTGGATGCTAAGGACAGCAATAGGGCAGCTAGAGCAGCAAGCTAAAAGAAAATGAAGTTTCACTCATTAATTACCCATTCTTCAGGTTTCCAAGTGTAAACATGCTGTGCTTCCACAAGCCTACAGGTACAGAAAAGGGCATAAAGTGCTTATACCATTCTTACCTTTCATAACATTTCTACCCTGAACGTATGCTCTCATTTATGTAGGCATTTATGTACTTTATGCGCTTCAGAGGTTAGGCTTTTTTGTAGTAGGACATCCATTTACTTCCAGAGGGAGTATTATTCTGCCTCTTTGTATTTTATGAAGCCTTTTCCTTTAAAAAAGAAAAAAAAAATACCCCAACCACAGTCTAGGATTATGTGAAATGGGGAGAGAATACACAAAGCCCAGCCTTCAGCCCCAGGGATGAATCTCCATAATCTGAAGCCAACACTAGATGAACTGCTGAAGGGTTGCTGTTTAAGCCTTGATACCATTACCTCTCCTCTTTGACCTGAAGGGATTGATTATCTGCTCCTGGAGTATTAATGAGTTTGCTGAGCTTCTCTGCAGCAAACCTGTGGGCATGAACTTTCTCTTGCCTGAAGGAATGGAGGATAAATCTCAGAGCTTGTTTTCATGGCTCCATTTTAATTGCTGATACGGAGGATTTTGTCATTTCTTCAATGAACAGCATCAGAATCTATGAATTTTATATTTCCTCAAAAAAAAAAATGCAGGGGATCAAGTAAATGTAAGGAAGGAAAGGAAAAAGGGGGAAAACACACTAGCATTATTTTTCTGGTCTCAGAAATGCATTTGCTAACCCAGTGAAAAAATTTTAACAAGGCACAAGTCTCTATGCAGCCCCGGCCAGATCCCCAGTAGATCCATAGTACTCGAATCCTAGTGAAAGGGTGTCAACTTCATTAAGGGCAGCATTCTCTAGATACACACAAATTAATCAAGCATGTATGAGAAGTTAATGAGTGTAAAATTAAGGAGGTATTTTTGATGCCTGTTATAGATATTTCTAAGTAAACAGGGATGCTTACTTCTGGAGCTAGAGAGCAAAGTTGGAAAACCACTAAGTCAATAGATTTTTTTAATTCATTTTCAGTGAGCTTCTGAGCAGGATCTGGAAGTATAAGCTCAGCAGAAAGGTGAGAGACCCCATGTACAGCACCAGGCTAAAAGTTACGACACTCAGCTTTAGAGTGTAAATCTACTGCAACTTCATAGGTCACTTTACCCTCCATGCCTCAGTTTCCCTTCCACAGATGATGATTTTCTTCAGGGTGGAATTTACTGGGATTTGCTGAACCTCAGCTGTGAGAAGGACATGGACTTTCTGGGAGACCATTGGGGTACTGCAGAATGTCTGACCTGTAATCACGGAATAGGAAATTCCTGGGCATCAATAGAAGCCCAGGGTGTGTTGCTGACATCCATGTGCTCTGTTCTGTGTCACTGCAGGCCTTTGGCATTTCCTCTGTTTGGATTCTGGATCCTTTCTGAGTATGGAATGTCAATTTCACCAAACAAGGGCAAAAGGACTAAATACAAGCAATTTTCAAAACAAATGCTGAACATATCAGTTCATGCAACATTAAGTTCACTATTATGTGGACGTTCTTTCAGCCACTCTCTGTGTCCTGTTTACTTCACAGCATGCTTGTACATTTAATGTATGAGTTTGGAAGGGAGAAGGAATGTAACTTCACCTGTCACCTGGGGAAAAGTTTCCTTGTTAATTTTCTATTGTTCGGCATTCTGAGCTCTTGGGGAAAAGCATCAGGAGATTTATCCCTGCCAAAGGATATGACCTTTAGTGAACTGAGAAACATAGCATGCAGTCTCTGTCTTAAACCAACTGTTGCGTTGCTTGTCATATTTATTTAAATGTCCTCCGGCATAGCGCGAGAAACCAGGAAGGATCACATGAAAACTCACCAGGATTATGTGGGTTCATTCCCTAAAGAAATACATACTTTCACGCAAGCACAGCTTTTCTCATAATGGAAAAATAGGAGGAATCCTTGTATGCTGTTGGAATAAGTGTCAAATGGAAGCTACATCTTCCACTGACAGGAGCAATGGGGCCATGTTTGGCCTCACAAGTAGAAACTGGATTTATTCTGAGCCATCACTCCTTTTGAAACATTTCTGTTTAGCCAAGGATCTGTATATGGGAAGAGGAATGATAGATAGTCATATTAATTCTATCTTTAGTCTAAGAGACCACCAACATTAAAATGCCACAGCATTTTTTTTTCTGTAGCATTTCCCTAGGCTAAGTTTCTGCACAAACCCTGAATGTAGATTTCCATAATATAGTATATTGTGATGTCTTTTACATGTTGCCTTGGCACTGATCACTGAATTTTCGGGGTTTATTGTATTGCTGGGCTTAGGGAAAAAGTCCCCTAAAGGAAGAAAGCTCTGTAAAGGAAAAGTAAAATAAGGATTCCCTAAGAACCACAAGGGCAATACAGACTCCACTACAATCCCTAGAAAGAGATTATGCAAATCAAGGGAAGGAGAAGGGAGCATTGCAAGAGAGCTGGCAAAATAACTTATGAGAAAGGAAAATTAATTCTGTCATACCAAGACCAAGCACCTTTTCATATGATTCCCCTCAGTGCTTTTTTCCAGCTTTCTTCCATATATCTCTTGTGTCAGCAGTAGGTCAAAATTTATGGAGGATTTGGATACAGTGAGTGTCCCTTCATTTTCCTTAGTGTTTTCATGGTTCAGTATAGTACATTCTTCCCCTTCAACCTTTAAATTCTGTTCCCCTTCAGAAAAACCTCTGTTGCTTTCAGATAATCTCTGGAGGGTTTTCCCAGTCTTCTTTGGCTGTTTTTCTCAAAAGGACTGTCTCTTGCATTAATATCTCTGTCCCCAAGCTCCAGTAAGCCAACTTATGTCCAAATAATTTTGCTAAAGTGTCTTATTTATTTGAACTTCTTCTGCCTAAGCATCAGGACTTTAAAGCATCCAGCAAGGGTGGAAATATTTCAGTAATGAGGATGGGACCCACAACTTGTTGTTTCATGTTTTTATTTTGCCAAGAATATCTTGGACTTTCATTAATAAGACTTTGCCTGGCTGTTTGGGAACAGGGTGCACAGAGTACCAGGCATGAAAATAGTGAGTCCCTCCTGAGCTCTTTCTAATGGCCTTCTACCTTAGCAGACCTCAGGCCAGCAGCTTCCAGCAGACCTGGACTGTGATATGGAGAGTGAACAGAGAGGAAGCAGAATTATTGAGCCTGGACAAAGAAACTATGGAGAACGAGTGAAAACATGACCTGAATAATATGGACTGGAATTAGGGCAAGGAGCAGGTCACTGGTGCGCTGGAAGTGAGATGGGCATGTCTTAGGACAAGGATCCAAGTTGGGAGGGAACTGGGACTGACTAGGCAAGGAGCCTGGTGCAGGAGAAGGAGCAGGGAGTTGAGAACTGAATGTGCTTGATGTCTCATGGCTGGGATTGGGGTGAGAAGCTTGAATGGAAACTGGTGTGACAAGGATTAGGAGAAACAATGACAATGAAGCATGTGGAGTGGGAGGGAGAGCAAGAGGAGGGTGAGGTAATGTTGGAGTGAATCAGGCTGGGGCGAGTGAAGGGGAGGGCAGGCACTTCATCCACTCGCTGCTTGCTTTCCCGCACCAGGATGGGATTTCCAAACCAGGTTTCCTTGCTCTCTGCACATGTGAAGGCTTCCATCTCCCCTATGAGAGAAACATATTCCCTACCCTCCATGCTAATTCACATCAAAGATGACAATCAGTGCTTGCTTTCAATTACTTCATTAGTTTGAATTAGTTGAAAGCTATTTTTGCATCCTTCCAGGATCCAGCCTGGCCTGAGCTCTATGACTGACATCACATGACAGAAAGCCTTCTGCCTTTTTCAATTTTGCAGTTTGTCTGCATAGTGCAGCAAGAAATACTTTCCCCAAATTTCACTCTTTCTTTTGCACATTTCAAATTAGTCTCCTGGCCATTCTTACAATCTGAGTCTGGTCTGTTTATTTAGCTGGATAAATGTCTGATATAAAATCTCATTAGCCCTACAATTACCTTTTACACCATACATGAATAAAGTCTCTTTGCCATATAAATTAGGAAATCGTAGTAAATCTCTTCCAGTTCTGAGAAGGCACACTTTTGAAAAACATTCAAAATGCAGAAAATCAGTTAGAGTCATTAATATTTCTGTGGTGGGTACAGTTCATATCAGACATCCCAGATACCTCCAGATATAGGATTTTATTATTACTCCTCATGATAAAGCTGTCCCTCTGCATCATATGCAGACCAAAAACCTAGTTGCTACATTAATCATTCCACTTGATGATTATGTCTGTTCTTCCTGTATGGCATTTCTTTGGAAAATTGAAAAAAGAATGAGACAAGAATTGGTCTACAAAGGAAAGGAAAATCAGAAAGTAAGTCCATTCTTTGCAGGTCTTCCATTGTAAATCCCCTTTAATAACTAGTATGAAGCATCATTAATGCAAAAAATTATTTATAGTATTAATGCAAAGAAATATTTAAAGTGCAGGAAATTTGGATTTGGATTTGGGTTTGATTTCCTCCTCCATTTCTCAGGTATTCTCTCTGATGCAGGGAAAAGACTCTCTGCTTAGTGAATGTGGAAGAAGCTCAAGATTTGGATACTGAGGGAGCTGGCAGAAGTGCTCACTGAGCCACTTCCATCATTAGAGTCAATATTAGGAAAAAAGTTTTCATGGAAGGGATTGTCAAGCATTGGAAAAAGCTACTCAGGGAAGTGGTTGGGTCACCTTCCCTGGAAGGACTTAAAAGAAGTATCGATATGGCACCTGGGGACATGTTTTGGTGGTAACTTGGCAGTACTGGGTTAACTGGTGGACTCAATGATATTAAAGATCTTTTTCAACTTAAATTTGGTTCTAGGATTCTATGATTTCAAAGAAGCCCAAATCTCATTCATAGCCAATGCCATTCAAGTGGCTCTGAGACTTTTGAAAATTTAGTTGAAATCTTTCTGAAGTGACAGGCATTGGAATCTTCAGTGTTTGGTTTCCCAGTCCCTCAGGTCCTTTTACAAATATTATCCAAGCAGAGTGCTGCTTGGAAATGGGAGCTTATAATGGGCTTTATTTGTTCAGAGAACCTGTAAAAATGAACATGAAAGTGTATGTGCACAGAAGAAAAAGATCTTTGTCTGAAGTTTTCCATTCATGTAGTTGTGTTGTGTCATTCTTTCATAATAAATGGAGCTATGTAGGTTTTCCTACACGGTAGAAAAATAATTGGATTTCAAGTAGACATGCTGGAGCCTTGTTTACTCAGATGTCATTCCTTTATAGTACAGCACCTCTAATTCTGTAGGGCTGTTCTGGCCATCCAGGTCACCAGCAACCTTGTTATTGTGTACAGGTATGGTATGCCCAGAGTGAAAACTGATTGGCAAAAAGAACACATTATAATTAACCCTAGCATTGTAATTAACCATAGCATGGCTCTCAACCTAGGATGATGGTTTTTAATATTGAAATTATATTTAACCACTCCTGTAGACATGGGCAGAAACCAGGAGACGTAGAAATAAGCAAAATAATTAAGTGATTATTATTCACAGTATAAAGAATTCACTCTTCCCATCTGTTAGAGATCACAATGCATTCCACACTTATCTGTCTGTAAATCAGAAGCAGACTGATGATTTTTTTAAAAAAATAGTCATTTATTCAGAGAACTGCATCTCTCTTGATGTTTTAGCTGCTTGCCTGTTATCTGGATTTTACAAATGTGGTTAATTGTCCATAGCTCTACTGCATTTTTTTGCAAACATATTTTCATCTTTGGTCAGAGAGTGCTGTGCAAGATTATCCTAATAATTATAGTTGAACTTGACTGTTAAGTGCACCTCTAATTTCTGCTGAAGTCAGTGGGATTTACAGAAAAGAGCTTTAAAGATGGTTCTCCTGCTAGACCTGGATCACTTTCTTAAGCTCTACAAACTATATGGTGTTTGCTAGAGTAATTTCTTTGATCACTAACCCCTGGCCCAAGCCATTAGTGTTTGGGGACTGGCCAGGTTTCCATTAAGAGGAGAAATTGATGACAGAAATCAGACAGGTTTTTTTGGTGCTGTCCTGCTTATTTACAATGAATATGCACAATGTTATGCTTCCCTGAATGTGGCAGAAAGCCCTAGAGGCAGCTCTTGAATACAGTTTAAAAATCAAATGTCTCAAATGCCTTTAACTTTGTCCCTTTTTCAGGGCTGCCAGCACAAAAGTGTTTTACTTTGATTCACCACTTTCTTTTGTCTTTCTCCTCTGTGTTTCGTGTTCCACCTGAGCATGAGATACTGTGCAGGTGACTGAGCACTGGAACAGGCTATCCAGAGAGGCTGTGGAGTCTCCTGTCCTGAAGACATTCAAAACTGATCTGGACACAAATCTCAGTAACCTACTCTAGGGGGCCCTGCTTGAGCAAGGAGGTTGGGCTACATGACCTCCAGGGGTTCCTTCCAACCTCACCCATTCTGTGATTCCATGATT
The DNA here is from genome assembly GCA_013400175.1 of Phainopepla nitens. Lineage (NCBI taxonomy): Eukaryota > Metazoa > Chordata > Aves > Passeriformes > Bombycillidae > Phainopepla > Phainopepla nitens. Next base: position 1,528,361 of record VXBQ01016516.1, on the reverse strand, counting down.
CTGTCCTTGCAAACACTGCCTTGCTGCCTTTGGGACCAGACTCTCAGCCTATATACACCAGTTGAGCCAAGGTCCACTCTTGCTCATCTTGACCATCAGCTACCATGGCCGCCAGGTACCATCTTCCATAAAACAATGTAATTTCTTCCCCTGTGGGTGAAAGATCAGTATTTAAGCAATGCTGTAGTAAATGGCTGCTGCTGATACCTTTTTTCCACATAATACAAATTTTCTGTCACTCACACAAAGTTAATACATGTATGAAAATTGGTGGGAAAGGAAAACAAAGCTGTGAATCAAGACTGATGTTCTTTTAGAATTTTCGGGTAAAAGGGATTGCAGTTATTTTTAGATGAAAAATGCTGTTTATATAATGTCAAAATGTTATGCCTTTTCTTTTTAAAATCTGTATAAACTCTCTTTCCTTAGCAAAAGTCTAGTAGTATTGCTTTAGTTTGGGTTGGTTCAGCATACGTAAAAATGTTTTATTCTGTTGAGTGGCCTCAGAAGTTTTAGCTTTCGCAGTTTAGTAATTTTTTATGCTGCATTTCCACTTCATGCATGAGATGGCATTTTGAGATGTTATCACTCCTGATGGTCTGAAGGCCTCCAAAGAATGGTTTCCTTCTTTCACAAGAAAAAATGGATTTCTTTCCGAGTATGCTCTATGTTTCAAGATAGAAATCATCTGACTCCAGTGCATGATAATAGCTGGCAAAATAATCCAACTTGTGAAAGGCAATATGGTCATCACTCTCCTGAGATAGAAAGCCTGTGCAGTGAGGTGGTATAATGAGAAAGCCCTATGGCTGTACTGAGCTAGTTCCAACCAAATCATGTAAGACCATATCAGTAAGTCAACAGTGAAACTGTTCAACTGAACTTTGTCAAAGTATTTTATTCCAGATAACAATGTAAAAAAAAATACTGATTTTTATTAAAATATTCTCAATTTTTTGGTCAGGCTGCAGCACAGAAATCCACTGGCATGTCTGTTTTTCCTTCAAGATGAATTTCAATCTTTATTAACATCTCTTGTTTGCAGATATAACCCCGCTGATTCTCTATATTTGAGGGGATTTTTTTATAATAAGTGTTGACATGAGGTGCTGGTAAAATATAGGTTTCAGATGAATCTCTGGGGTGTTACCATTTTTCTTTCTTAGCTTTTGAGCTTGCTGTTCCTTGTGGGTCCCTTCCAGCTCAGGATATTCTATGATTCTATGATTCTCAGATTGGAAGTCATCTTTTAGAAAGTGTTTATGTATACTAGTTTTTCTCTAAGGCTTTTGGATATTAACAATTTTATAACTTATATTATCAGCCATTCTGTCTCTCTTTCAAATGTCTTTTCATTCCTGTGTCTTTCAACTTCTTTCAGTCGCAAACTCTTACAAGATTTTCTGTGGAAGTGTAGACCTCTGTATAGCATATTCCAGCCTACTGACAAAAGCCTTTTATTTCTTAGTTACCCTTTGCAGATTCCTTAGAAATTTTCTGCGGGCTGCCAGGCTGAAAAACTACAGATCTGCTGTCAACCCACATCAGCTGGACTGTCCTTTTCATTTTCCCTACTGCATATGCATGCTTTTACTTGGTGTATATGTATTCTTGGCAAATGTGAAGTTTGTCTCTGGCCAAGGGATTCCAAAAGAAAAGCCTTTACCATGATTACCCTTTTCAGCCTGTATTGATTTTGAGTCTTGAGAGATTTCCTGCTAAAGACTACTGAGGTCTTGTGCCAGCTAGAAAAAGAAAGAAAGAAAGAAAGAAAGAAAGAAAAAGCGGGTTTTTTTGCCTTTTATTTTCTTTTTAATCAAAAGAAAAACCAAACTTGAAACAGTCAAACATCAGTGTTTCCAAGGCAGTCTCAGCACCAGGAGGCTTGGCATTGCTCAGAACCAGTAGATTCAGTTTTCAATTCTTCTTTACACTATTGTCTTCAGCCCAAATACTGCTCTGCTACTACAGTTGTTTTCTACATCACTGCAAGGTCTTGTGTGCTTTCATTAACATTAACAGGGATTCTCAGGTTCTGAAGTCCTATGTCTTACTGTGAGCACCCTGCCTAGACACCTGTCTGAGTCAAGACTGCACTGAAGAAATATTGACATCTCTTTTGTGTCCATGTCAGGTATTTCATCAGTAGAACTTCAAAGTTCTTGTGAGACCTCTAATGGTGCCCATGGAGCTATATATATTATAGAAATAACCAGAAATAAGACAAGAGAGATTGAAAGTATATAGCTAGGAATGGTACGTTTGTGTATTTGTTGTAAAAAGTTATGAGCTATGACTATGCCCTTGTGTCTCCTTTACCTTGATTTTTTACTGTGCAAACAGCAAAAAACCACAAATAACCTGCCTTTTGTGCACCTGTTTTATGGAGAATCCTTAAAAATGATGCAGTATATGGTGTGTGGGATGGTTTTGTGGGGTTGTAGGGACTTCTGTTCTTTCCTTTGGGTCTGAAAGAAAGAAAGGGTACTACCATGTTAGCCACTACCTTGGCTAACAAGGAAAGTGCTTGAAACAAACTGCATATACCCACTCCTATTTTAGTGTCACAGAGTGGATACTCCTAGCTACAGTTCCAGGCTCTGCGTGAACCCTCTTTATCCAGCATTAAGTCTTTTGAAGTCGTCCACAGCATAAGCTTATTGGTGACTTCAATGCTCTTTATTTCTGAATATAAGAAAGTTACTAACTATAAACTGGCTTCCCAAAATACATCAGGAAGTTTCAAAGCAATGTGTGCAATTCGCTATATCTATGGGAGCAGCCAAACTGGTCCAAAGAGGAATTTGGAAAAGTGTGCAGCTCCCCAGATGCAGAGAGTGTCTCAAAAGGTGCTGCGGCAGCTCTGCTGATTATCCACCCTGTGCAAACTTAGAGGGGCAATTTGAGACAAGATAGTGTTTGGAGCTTTTTAATGAGCTGGAGGAATTATGGTTCAGACAAACATGATTATAGTGACTGTGAATCCTTGACACAGATCTTTGAATGGGGCAAGCTGCATGGAGCACTCATTAGATCCCACAGACAGTGGCTGTGAGGCAAATTCCAGTCAAGGGTAGCACAGACTGTCTTTGCACTGGCTCAGGGATCTTCAATTTTGCAAAATAGAGGTATGAAAACTTGAATGGGAAGAAATCCAGTTTTGAAACTCTAAGAAGTGAATTGCAAAAGAACTGATCTGTTTTTAAAAACCTTAAATCCCCTGAAGCTTCTGATTAATTTATTGAGAAAGTGTTCATAAAAGATGTAACCAAACCCAAATCTGTTGCTTCGGTAAAGAGCACATTCAGGATGAAAAGCCCAGGGCTTTGCCCTACCAGCACAGAGAGCATTTCAGCTGTCATCCAAGTAGGCACCTGTCACTCCCATCACAGCAGGAGCAGCATGATTTCTGGCCTAATTTCTAGAACATCAGTGGTGTTGAATGGAGATTTCAGACACTATGTAAACCAGAAACCAAAACTACAAACACTGCTTTTTTTTTTTTTTTTTTTTTTTTTTTTTTTTTTTTTTTTTTTTTTTTCTGCGTTTTCTCTTCCCCTATGAAAGCCTCAAGGAATATGAAGTCATCTTTAAGCCTGTTTCTGTTCCCCAGGCTTTTCTTTCCACAGTGGTGGGCTGATCCTCATATATTTGCATGATGGTGTGACCCACTTTGAACAAAGTTATATGCTGATCAGTGAAAAACAGAATATGCTTTCCTGGCTTTTGGATTATTATTCAAAAGGAAAGGAGACCCAGAACAGCATGCCATGTTCACTGTTGCATTACAACACATCTGAGTAGCCAAGCTTTAGTAAAACAGGTCCATGGAGGAACAGGAGTCTGCCTTAGTTCAGAAACTTTCTGCAGGCATCCAGCTTAGTACCATCCAGAACAACGCTGTGGCAAGAGCTGTGGGATGTGAGTTTTATGTAGGAAAATGAAGTTTGTTCTTTGGTTATAACTGTGGTTTAGCTGTGTGTCAGGGCTGTGAAATCACAGTGCACACATTAATTCCAGGGGTAGTCCAGCAGCTCATCCTGGTTTGTCACCCTCATAGACAGGACAGTTGACAGAATTTTTCTGCAATGAAAGTCTCTTTCTAGTGATCTTGTCCATATCTGCTGCTTGTACTGTTGAGTCATGTCGTCATGTAGTGTTGTTCATGCATACTTGGAATTCTGTCTTGGAATTTACTAATCTATTTTCTCTATATAAGAATTAAAGGAGAATTTAATTGCTAAGCAGCATTTTTCCCTATCCTAAATTTGACTTAACTGCAAAGCAAACCGGTCTCAGTGAATGTTTTTTGGTTTTTTTTTTTTTTCCCTGAACAGCAATTAATATAGATTTAAAAGGAATATTCATAAATTACTCAGCTCTTTTATGTTTCGTGCCAATGATTTCATGATATGTTTACATCACTGTTCCTGTAGCTCTATTAATTGCAGGGACTATACAACATCAAGTGCTGAACAAATATACATATCCTGGATCTGCAGTTCACCAGATCCAGTGGAAAGGCTGTAAGCCTTCCTTTTGGTTGCTCTTATTTTAAAGCAGAAATAGAGGTGCTACTCTACTTCTGCTTTAAAATGTAGAAGTGTAGTGTAGTGTATATAAAAAGGACACACTCAGCTCTGTCTGGAAGGTCCAGTCCTTCCAGAATTTGCCCCTCAAGGACTTTCTGTGTTGAAGGTTCTACATTTCCTAACATTCAGAGATCTTTGCAGAAACAAATTTAATTGTTGCCTTTATGAGGCCTAGTCATAAAAATAATAATAAAAGCATTGGTTTATGCAATTGTAATGTGACAAACATTTGGCAGATCTCTTGGAAAACTGTTTCTATTTGTGCCTTATATAGACCAGCACTCCTAAGTAAGAGCAGAAAACCCCAGCAGAGATGACAGAAAATAAAGTTTTAGAGATTTTCCTAAGCTAGTTGACTTGCTACAGGTATCTGAGTACTTTTGAGGCAATGCTATGTATGTTACATTGTCAGTAAATGAAAAATATAATGAAGGATTGTGAGGACCAGTTGAAATATTTCTTCCAGTTATACAACATAAATATATTAGAGTCAGTCCCACATGTCCTAATATAGCAAACCCCTTAAACATCTGCATACATTTAAATCTAAGTATATTTTTGCAATTGTTATTGGGTACAGAGCAGAATAATTGAAAAATTACTCACAGATAAAATGCATTTGGCAAATTACAGATGGGTATACATAACCAAGCTACTGGATTTCTGTTTTGGATCATGGAGTTCTATATCCCTTAACACATTGTTCAGGCTGCTGCAACCAGATCCATAATTTAGATAATAAGGAGAGTTAAGAAAGTCTTCCTTTTATATTTACAGGATTATTTATCCTGCGCTGTAAAATTTTCACTCAGTACTATTAATGAGATATGGACTTGTGGCAGTTGTATTACAATCCCGAGTGAACACAAAATATTGGAGCCAGACAGTGAAGCAGACAAGAGGTACAAGAAGCCTCCTGCATCTTTCCCTACCAGATGAGTAAAATCTTAGGTTTTACCAGCTCTAATTCTTACCAGGTGTGCATTTTGAACCTAAATTTGATAGGTTTTTAAGGTGCCACAAGCTAAATAGTTTAAAATGGCACTTAATCTTCTGGTTGTGTTTTTGAGCTCAAGTATGGTGGTTGCCATGCTTTGTGCCAAGTCAAGGCTGCCAGCAAAGGTGCATGTGATCTCAGCACACCTGCCAGATCAGACCTCTCAGGTTACTTTACACAAAAAGGCACTCAGATTTTGAATCCCAAATAGCCTGAAGCAGGAGATTTTCTTGAGCCCGAGCTGGGATGCAGGAGTCCAAGGTGTGCAGCATCACAGCTTGAGGCACTTGTCTGTAGGAGGGAAAGGCAGGGCTGTGGGTGCTCAGCTGAAATAACATGTCAATAGCCAGCCCAACTGTTTCTTGGACTCCTGCTCCACATGCCCTCCTGCTCCTGCTCCACACAAATGAGAAGTGCTTGGTGTTTTTACAAGGTGGCATTTAGCCCTGTGTCTGGCCTCCTCTGGCAATGTTTTCTGGCCAAGCATCAGTGGCAACAGCTTCTTGTCATTGATATTCAAGTAATGTCTTGGGTGTTCAGGATGTCCCATTTGTGCACATCCTGTATATTTTATACTTAATCGTATCAAAAAATTGTATTATTCTCCAGGAATGATCACTTAAGAGAAGCACTAAGAGTAGAAGTGAAAATAACTAAGCAATGTTTATGCTAGTCATTAATTCATATGAAAGGCATAAATAAATAAATAACATGGCAAAAACAAATAAGGTAACAATAAATTGATTTTTGTTGTAGTTTGTGCAAGGACTCATTTGATATCAGCACTACTGCTATGACACAGGCAACTATTTATAGCCTCATTTAGTATGTGCAATATATAGTGCAGAGATTATTAATTCTTTACCAAGGTCAAGGATTAAGTACGGAAGGAAGCTGCATGTAGGGCTAGACATCTTTACTCCTGTATGTGAGCACCTGTGACTTCCTTATGATTTGGTCAGTGTCTCTGTTAAGTGAATTAAAAGTGACATATATCAAGCCTCCATAAGACATTAGGTGCAATAAAACTACGCCTTACAGTTTCTTTTGTCCACTTAGGAAATCCAAGGCATTTTATTTTTATTGGCTTTGCAGTATCTCCAGATATAGACTGAGGACAACTAGTGAAAAAAACAAAATGCAAAACAAACTAGCAAGACCAAAGCAAACAGAAAAAAAGAAAAAACAATTCCTGCTTCCAGCAGCAGCACAGAGCTAATCCCTGTAGTGGACATTTGTAACAGCCAAAGCAATAAGGGCTTCTACGTATTTTAAAACTATTTCACAACCTTTACTGATTTCTAGTGAGGCTGAATTAGCATCTTCTTTGTTTTTTTTAGGGGCTGCATCTTAGCATCCAGGTTGTTGGAGAGCTGAAATAAAAGAAATCATGTAGCTGTGCACAGAGAAAGAGCAGCCTCTGAAACTGCTCACGCTTGGCTGGAGTTCACAGAGCATAAGCCAATTTTTGCGCCCACAGAGCAGTTCATTTCTTGGCAGCTGAATCGGAATAAAGCTCCAAGGCTACAGCGGCCCACAGCCTGCTGTGACTCGGTGACCACAGAGCCTAATTTGTGCTGGATAAAGCCCTAAAGAGATTAACTGACTCATAACATATGCTACTTTACCTTCTACAAATGAACCTCAAATGCAGTGCCGTGTTTCTGATCCCTCTCTAAATTTTGCAAATACCCCACCCCTTAGTCACAGATATAGGGGAACCTGAAGAAGAAAAAAAAAATTATCATTCATACATTTTTTTACAAACACTTCAAAAGACTATATGCTTTCTCTGCCAGGAATGTGACATTTCACATTAAGGAATCTATAAAAAATGCATACATTCATTTTAGGAAAACTCTGAGCAGCAGCAGTGCAGGTGTCTTACCTGCGGCACAGCCCTGTAGGAGAGGCAGCTACATCCAGTGTTGAGTTTAGCAAGGGATGGCCACATATAAATCTGTAAGAGTTGCTGAATCTCTTCAATCTCCCCAGGCCCATACAGAGCTGCTTGGAGAGGGTCAGCAGCTTAAAAGACAGAGCAGCAGGAGCAGGAGTGTGAGGCAACAGAGTCAGGGTGTTGTTTTTAAACCAGACTGGTGAGTGTTTGCACTGTGAAGCAGATACACTCTATGGTGCAGCAGTTCCTGACTCCACACCCTGGAGGTGGCCAGGATGAGTTATTCTTCCCTGCTAGCCCACACACAACAATATTACACTGGGGACAAGGATGCTGTTATTCACCCAGGTGTCATTCCAACCTGGACTTTGAATGTGGGTCTGGGGACAAGCAGTACATATAGCATACAAGACCGTGAGGCTCAATTAATTTCCATGTCATGAAACCCTATCTTCCCAAAGGATTCAGATGAGGGCGGCTGGGATGGTCACATGTACAGGTCATCTTCCACAAAAGCAGTGGTCTGACATCATTGGTCTAACATTTCCTAAATTCTTTTGAAAACTCAGCTCCACTTCAGAGAAAAGACTTTTATTAAAAGACGTTATGTCAGAGAAAGACATTTATTATCCATGATTTCAAATACAGCTAACTTCATTGAATTCAAGGCATTCTGTCCTATCTAAATAACAACAAATATCAGTTCAAACAGCCATTTGAAATGAGCTAATAAATACTGGATCAAATAAATGATGTTGCTGATTAACAGCTCTACATTTTTAGCCTGATTTATTGTCATATCTTAAAGCCAAAGATATGTATAGACTTTAGCAGCAGTGTCCAGAGGAGGGTTAAATAGGAATTAATCTGTATTAAATGACATCTTAGAAAGGTTTTTGGCGCTTGTGAGATAGTTCAGACCTCATGCACTAAAAGCTCTATATGTCTCCTCTAAACTGGAAATGTCATGGTTTTGAAGTTAACAGTTAAGATTCTTCCTGGTGTCTTTTTTTCCTGAGATTTTCTGGATGCCCTTAAAAATCACATAATCCAAATCCAAGTGAGAACTGAAAACCTAACACATTTAGTACCTTTTTAGAAGCCTAGTCTTACACTGCTGTTCTCAGCAGATATATGTCAAGAAATTGAATCATTGTCTTTCACCTTCTAGGCATTCGCTCCAAAGACTGAGCTGAGAGCGTCAGCTTCTGTGATGCAATTGCACTTGCTTTGGGGTTGTGATCACGGTCAGTGGCTGTGGGTGAGCTGATGAGCAGGAACTCATGCTCAAGGAGAGCAGTTGCCAGTTATTGTTTGAATATAGTCTAAATGTAGTGGAGTTCCCAGTAGTGAAGTAGTCAATCCACGTTGCAGGGAGGGCTCCTGATTTCACAGCTTTTGATCACACAGTCCTGGCGATAAATGAAGATGTTTTTAGAACGAGCCTTTCTCCAAGAACCTAATGCTTTCACTAACCAGGCTGAAGTGGAGATGACTTTGTGCTCTGGGTGTGGTAGTTGTTAAACCATGGCACCTGACAGCCATTCCCACTGCTAACTCCTCGGAAGTCCTGCACATAACATTTCCTGAGGGGGACTTCACCATCCGCCATAAACTCACAGGGGATGCCAATCAGTCCAGGGACTCAGAGCCCATCCTCTGTCCTCCTTAATAAGAACACTGAAAGGCTGTAATTTTTGCCTTACTAACTCTGTCACATTTCCTCCCTGTTTGATTGATTTCTTTTCTTTTCGGCTCTTCCCTCTGTTCCCTATGTAAATGCTTTCTTTTTTTTTTTTCCTTTTGATATAGCACACATGCACTCTAGCATTTTAATTCCAGTGTTTAAGTCCTTAAATAATATAGTACTGCTGCTGTCTACTTGCAAGACTGTCCATGGTCTCTTACTGTGTCACGGCTGTAAATATCAATTGCAAGGAGAATGTAACATGATAGAATGTAATTATATGTCTTGGAAACTTGCTCAGATTGCCAGCACCTGCATTCCCAGAGGAAAAAGAAAAAAAAAAGAAGAGAAAAAAAAAAGAAAAAAGAAAGATTTTGGAAAATCTATACCTTGATGTGGACAGTACTTTTTGCTAGTCTTCAACCTGCCTCAGAGCTTTCCTTTGCAAGTCTTAAGGCTGCTTCAAGAATGTTCAGCATCAGGTTGGACAGGGTTCTGAGCAATCTGATGTAGCTGGAGATATCCCTGCTCACTGCAGAGGGGGTCACACTAAATGGGCTTTAGAGGTTCCTTCCAACCCACACCATCCCATGACCATGGTTCTGTGTGCCTGCTAGTCCCAGCCTTGCTGGAAGGAGGCTGTGTGCACTTTGGGTACAGTTGTCTCTGAGGTCTCGCAGTGAGACTAGGAGAAAACTGCAAATCCCTGTGATGATAAGTGGAAGAAAATGGCCTGATGATCTTCTTGATTTAGGATAAACAGAGTGTTAATAGATTTTTTTTAGTACAAAAGTAGTGGAAGGTGATTGCTTTCCAAAAAAATAATTTCACTGAGTGTATTTCCATCAGAGTACAAGGAACAGGCAACCAGGCATAGGGAAAGGCACACATCTTTTATGCTGGTTTTGCCTTATAGGGATAACTCCGCATAAAATTAAGCCCTGAGATACCATAATGTGGAACTGCACTGTCAGGCTCCTGAAGATCACCTCAAGATAATATGAGACAGGTTTTTCAGAAAGGACTGGAAATATTCCCTCAGCAAAAACCATTCTTGTTTTTAAATTACTCAGCTGAAAGACTGCTTCCTCAAATGATTACACACATCAGAAAACTGTGTTCCTATTAAAAAATCACAATTTTGTTTCTCATTCCAAAAAATATGTGCATATTGGCCTGCTATTTCTATGCGCACACACCATGATAAATCCCCATGATACATCCACAGATGAAAATAGCAGTTCAGAATTTGCTAAAACACTGTGGTACCGTGGAACACTTTCTGCAGTGTGGATTTGTTTTCCACCTTTTTACCCAATAACAAATGTTAGACTCAGCAGTAAGGGCTTATAACATAGTCACACCAGTACTGTAAAGTGTAGGATTTATTACCCAGATCTGCAGAACATAAATTTTCCAAGGGCTGTAATTGTATAAAATGCTATATGTATCCAACAATGTGAAGAAATCTATTTTTAGGGCAAAAATTTTCCAGTTACCAGTGTCTCAACCTTTGGCTGGGAATTAAAAACACTTCAGGACTGATGTGCTCAACAGCTTGTCTTTTGTTAACTAAACAGAAATCCTTCTCAAATGCTGGGAAGACTTCTCCCATTGCCTGAACTGGTCGGTTCTGGGATGTCTCTGGTACCAGCACTGGTGTCAGCAGAACAGATAATCCACCTTAAGGTAAATAAAACTATTAGACCTCATGGAAGGAAGCCATGGTTCACAGGAAAAAAGTGGCCTGCCTGAAGTATTTTCACATGCAAATGGTTCTGAAGTATTATCAAGTCTACCACAAGGCTTCACAGCACCTAAATAGCTGCAAGTTGTCTCCCTCAAGCAGATAACTGTTTAGTTTAAAACAAGGTCACACTTTCAGATCAGCAACAAGAAAATGCCAACAATTCCTGTTAAATTCATCTCTCTGGATGAAGCTCTTAATGAATTGCCTTTCCTCTCTTTCCTTGCACCGGCTCTGTGCTGATTTCACAAGGAAAAAGCAGATCTTCCTGTTCTTCTCTCACCCTGGATCATTAGTGCCTGTTGTGATTATTAATATTGTACTGGTGAAATCTGGAAATAACCTCAGAACTGGAAATAACTGGAAATAACCTCAGAACTTCAGGTAGTCAATGGTTTCTCCTGGTCAGTGTTGAATCTACCTAGGACAACCCAATTACAGCTTTAAAAGTTCACCACCTATGTTCATAGAGTGTGTGAACATATTGTAAAATATCTCAAAAAAAACCTAACTCTGCCCCCCACCAGAATCATCATGGCCATCATCAGTAGTTTGGTGTAGTTGTGCAGTAATATCTTTTTTTTAAGACTGATTTAGGTATCTGAAAAAAGATGCTTCATGTCACCACTCCGAGACACCTATGTTTTTGGCTCTTACATGTGCTTCTCTAAGTCACACTGGAGATAAATGCCTAAAGAAAGCCAAAGATGGTTGTTATCATGTTCAACAATGTAGAAATAATTTTAAAGAAAAAGCTAAAATAAATCTTAAGAAAAAGTGGTTGTAAGCCATGCATTCAGCTTCCATTGTGTGCTTTCAGCTCTTTCCCATTGTTTCCTCAAAACAGTGAGTGCAGGATTGTCCCCCCTCGCAGACTGGTCTTGGCAATAACTGCATTAAGGTGTAAGATATGGATGGAGCAGCACAGCTGAAGCCACTTCATACTTACTCTTTAAACTGACTGACTTCTTGTTTATTTTGTTGGTTTTTTGGTTTTTTTTTTTTGTTTGTTTGTTTGGTTGGTTGGTTTGTTGGTTGGTTGGTTTTTTGTTTGTTTGTTTTGGGTTTTTTTTAATACCAATTTCATAGTTTTCTGAAGCCTAGTTCATGAGATGAAGTGATTGCTCTGTGGTTTGAAGCAATCTTAAGATATCTCCCACCACTTTTTTATACCAGACAAATCTCTGGTGGAATCTTACCACTGAACTTTTCAAGGATATTAGAATCTGCTTTTGTATTCTCTCTTTTTTTTTTTTAATAATTTTATTCTACCAAATGCCATTTGCACATTTGCGATTCTAAAAAGGCCTATTTGTTGCTTTCCCCTTAGAAGCTGTGCTTTTTTCCCCCCTTCATAGATACTATTTGCAAAGCTTCTATTTGTCACTCTAACAAAGCAGAGCTGAATGAGCTATTTAGCCATATAATAAATGAATGAAGCAAGAGGATCAATTGAGTAGGTGCTATTATTTCAACAAAATCCTTTCAGCAACTGTCTTTCCCTTCATAGAGACCTTCATGGCATTATTTCACTAAATGACACCATGAATGTAATTACTTTGATTCAGAGTGTTGGAATCACACAGGTAACAAATTACACTGCCCCCTGCTGAGTAATAATTCAATTATTCAGTGGCCTTATAACAGTTTGAAATAGCCTATTCTCATTTCGCAAACATCGTATTTACTGCTGGAAATAAACCATTTCTCCAAAATGAAATATTAGATCTATATATCTTAGCACATGTAAGCTCCCAAATGGATCACCGCATAACTGCATATCTTTGGTGTTTTTAAAATTAAAGGGTCTGCAGAGAAGCTGAGCCTCTTGGGTTACTCTGTCTCAGTAGATGTGTACATATATTTTTATCTATTTACTACCTGGTGAATCAAGAGTGGATTATATAAATACCAGGCAGTGACTGTACACAGAGTGAGGTTTGAGAAATCTCAGTGACACCAGCACTGTTGGCATTCATCCCAAACTGGAAGCAGAAGCTAAATGTGCATCCAAAGAGACATTCCTTGGACATGACTCTTCTCTTCTGTGCTCCAGCATAAATGAAGCATACAACACTGCTAACGACAGTATAAAACAGGCGTGAAGAGGGAAGAGCCAACCCTGCTTGCTGAAAGGTCAGTTAAAAGCAGGACTTTGGGGGTAAAATGTGTAAAGCCCAGGGAGATTTTTCAAATACAGTAACTGCAAAACTCCTGGTTATGCAATCTCCAAATCATATTTAGATATATAGGGACCTGTGTAGATCCCATAGACACGTCTATCTTCACCTTTATGTGCCTAAATATTTTTAAAAACTGTGGGTGTTTTCATATACTGTGATGTGACTTATACAACTCCTATTCAGCTAGCAGTGCAGCATTCCCTCAGGCTGTCTGCAGGAGGCATCAGTAAGGAATTTCCAAACCATAATTCCTGGGTTTGGTCCTAAAAAAAAGCAGCAGCAGATGTGCAGCCCCTTTTTCATCTGATACTTGGCAGCTTGGGATATCTCTACAGGATATGACAGACACATATTCCATTTCTGAATTTGCTTGGAGAGGTCCAAACTTTTATTTCCTTGGGGACTGCCTTGACACCCAGCTTATCAGCAAATTGGTGGGATAGCTTTCGGTCTTTCCCATGGAAGCTGTGTCATTATACATGAAATATTTAGAGATGTGTTAATCTTTAAGAGCAAGATGTGCTCCACAAGTTCCCAGCTGAGAGACAGCATACACCACAGAGAGTGGAGGAAGCAGAGGGCTGTCTGCCAGTCACTTCTATTAAATTACTTTTACAAGAAGGAGGTGATTTTCCTCTCAGGTGAGGACTTGGTCCCTAGACAATGGAATCATTCTGTCTCTGTCAAACAATTTCCTCAACCAGAACTAAAGTCTGGTATTGTAGTACATTTTTTCCAGCTTAGTTTCAAAGCAATGGTCATTTAGATGGTTTTGTAAATCTCAGTGTCACAATGTGGGTGTAAAAACATCAGTTTACAACTTGCAATAACTGAATTCTACTCAGGAAATGTACCGAAACTTTGCAATAAATTGCCACAAAGTTATAATAAGATGAGAGATTAATCCCTCAAGCAAAAATGGGAAAATGAAAACAGATGAAGAAGAAAATTAAGCTGATTTTCTATCAAGACTCAGTGCTGCTCACCAGTGCTCAGACAGACATCTCTGTAAGTCTTAAAAAAAATCTTCAAGATTGTGAACATGCATAAGCAATATATCTGATACTCTACATACAGAAATGCAAATCCATGTGCAAGGAAGGGTGATCAAAGACCTAAACTTTTTAAAGTATTTTTCAGATGAAGAGAATTTCTGGTGGCCTCATGTTTCCAGTGCTAATGCAAATCATCTCTAAAAGTCTGGCCATGTACTTTAATATTTAAAACTCTGAAAACTCTTTCTTATATGATGATTTGCAGGCCAAGATCTCAGTACAAGTTTATCCAGAAACAAAATTTAGTTACCCTGATAACACAAGCTATGAAGTTCACAAATTCAGTTCACATTTTAAAAAGAGCAAACTGAATAATGAAGATATCAAGAATACAGATTATTGCAATTAGCAACATGGAAGAGAGTGGAAAACTCAGTCCAAAGTGAGCAGCACCTCTGTAATGCTTCACATTTTTATATTTAAGCATATTACCTGTCTTTGTAGGATTAGAAACTAAATTTCAGCTATGATCTATGATGCCAATATCTCTGTTTAGTATAGAGATTTTTAAGTAACACTTCTCTTATTAGAGAGGAAGAAACTAAGTCCCTCCTCTAAAAGTAAGCCCAAGGTTTAATCACCCCATTAAAGCCAAAAGCAAAACTAAGTGAAGCTGTGAATTCATAGAATCACAGAATATTCTGAGTTGGGGGCATCAACAATGTGCATTGAAATCCAACTCCTGANTCATTGTCCTCCTTTGGATACTCTCAAATAATTTAATGTCTTTCTTCTATTATAGCACCCAGAACTGCCCCCAGCACTGGAGGTGAGGCCGCCCCAGCTCAGAACACAGCAGGATGATCCCCTCCCCTGCCCGGCTGGCCGTGCTGTGCCTGATGCCCCTCAGGACATGCTTGGCCCTCCTGGCTACCAGGGCACTGCTGACTTATACTCAGCTTGCCATTAATCAGGACCCCCAGGTCCCTTTCTGCAGCACTGCTCTTTAACCTCTTGCTCCCTAGTTTGTACATCCATCTGTGGTTGTCCTATCCCAGGTGCAGATTTGGGCATTTCCCCTTGTTAAACTTAATATGTTTGGTGATTGTCCAGTCCTCTAATTTATCAAGGTCCCTCTGCAGGGCCTCCCTGCTTTCAAGGGAGTCAACAACTCCTCCTTTTGTGTATCTGCAAAATTGATTAGTATCCCTTTAAATCCTGCATCCAAGTCATTAGTGAAGATGCTGAAGAGAATGAGTCCCATCTATACCTACAAAACAGAGTAGACTTTTCCCAAACATATAACATCTAGAACAGTTATTTCAGCTCTCAAAAGCACAAATTGACTCCTGTAAGATAAAGATTTCAATTGACCAGAAGCCAGAAAAGTCAAGATTGTTGTGTCTACTGTTATCTGTCCTGTCATGATTACAGGTTAAGGATCTGTGTCCGTTCCTGAAGTAGGTTTCAAATAGAATTCAACCCCAAAAACTACTGCTATATTGCCACCCAGTTCTCAATGTGAGCAACTCCAGCAGCTGTTTCAGTTTTTAAACTTTGATATACCTCAGATAGTAGCAGAGCAGCTTGGCCTCTCTGTCATGCTTAAGCTTGACTGTGATCCCGAGACCAGATATGCCTGTGCCTGCCTCGCATGAGGGATTTTCTCAGGAACAGCCAGTCTGGCACACTTCTTAAGAATAGTCTTCATTCGTGGAGGAATGATGTTTGCTGTTGTCCTCTAAAAGTTGAAAAGGAGTATTTGATTCCTTTTAAATAAGAGCAGTTTGAAGCAAAAGCTTCCTACTTGCCATCACTCTTTGCCTATGCAAGTGCACATAGGAGGTGGAGAGAAATCAGGAGGAGGATTCAATCATTCTTCCCATTGCTTTTCAGAAAAATTCAAGACTTCTTGCCATGGTGAAGCAAATGATACTGAATATATCTATGTAGTTTATAAAGTAGGGCAGTTTTTCAGGGTAGGAGAGATTTGGAATCTCTCCAATAATTATTCTAACATTTTCCCAAGTTGTTGTGTAATATTAAATTCCACTCTAGAGCCAAGCACATAAAATTAAGATGTCTGAACAGTCATTGACTAAGTTTATTTTGACAGCTAGCATGAAATAAAATGTGTTTGAAACCTTGTTATAGCTAATTGAAGACATTTATGTACAATAATACATTTGAAAACAGAGTTTTGTGGGAGGGAATTGTCCCACTGGATACCTTTTCCTGCTAGGTGAGACTGCCTGCCACCAATACTGCTAAGCTTGCCAGGATGCGTTTGATTGTCCTCCTGATCAAATAAAATCACCCTCTGACTGGAATGGCACTGGTGACCTAAATCCCAGTTCTAGTGAGAGTTGCTGAAACAGAGGGAAATGGATTGAAGAATGAGAGCTAGGTGTTTGCAAAGAGACATGTCCTAGCAGCTCACTGTGCATTTTAAACATTTCCCATATTGCTTTATGGGAAACCATTTGAGGGTTGCTCATCCATATTCCAAGTGTAAAATGAAATGACAATAAACAGGACTGTTATATAACAAAATAAAAAAGTCTTGCTAGACTTTTTCAAAACAGAAATCTCAGCTCTTCTCATGCATTATGCACTTTTAGTATCTTTTAGATCAATATTTTATACATAGTGTAATAGCCCTCATTTTTCCTTAAACAGAGTTGATTGGAGAAAGGAAGGCAGAAAGGTTTCATTGCTGTCTAACTGTTACTGATTTTGTAACCGCTGAATTTAGAGCAAAAGAGGCTCCAGTAAAGGAATACATTTTTATTTCATGTGACATATATTCCCTAAGGAGAACACAGCAAAAAGAGGGCAAAGAAGGATTTGGGAAGCTAATTAACACAGATCATAAAAATCAAAGAAATCAAAGGGAGAGAATTTAGGAAGGCTGACATGACCACTCTAGAGGAAGGATCAGCCATATCTCTGTCTTTCCTGACACATGATTCTCTGAGCTGCTTTTGAAAATCTCCAGTGACAGAGAGACTAAAGTCTCCCTAGGTGATCTGTCCTCATGTTTACATAACCTCATGATAAAAAAGATTTCAGAATCATAGAATATACTGAGTTGAAAGGCACCCACAAGGTGCATTGAAATCCAACTCCTGGCCCTGCACAGGACACCCCAAGAGTCACACTGTGTGCCTGAGAGCATTATTCAAACACTTCTTGAACACTGTCAGGCTGGTGCTGTGAGCACTTCCCTGGGGAGCCTGTTCCAGCACCCAGACACCCTCTGGGTGAAGAATCTTTTTCTGCTATCCAACCTAAACCTTTCCTGACACAACTTCAGGCCATCCCCTTGGGTCCTGTCACTGGACACCGGAGGGAAGAGATCAGTGTTTGTTCCTGCACTTCCCCTCACGAGGAAGTTGTAGAATGTGGTGAAGACTTACATCAGTCTCCTCCAGGCTGAACAGACCTAGTGACCTCAGCCACTCCTCATGTGGCTTCCTCTTGAGTACCCTCACCATCCTTGTGGTCTTCCTTTGGATGTTCTCTAATATCTTCTGTTATGGCACCCAGATCTGCGCCCAGCACTGGAGGTGAGGCCGCCCCAGTGCAGAGCAGAGCAGGACAATCCCCTCCCTTGCCTGGCTGGCGATGCTGTGCCTGATGCACCCCAGGACATTCTCATCCCTCAGTGACACCTGACTTAAATATCTGTTCCTCCAGTTCTTCAACTGTAGACTCTGACATATTTTCCACAGTATGAATTGAGTTTGCTATTTTCATGAGGTCTATTGTCTCTATTCCTCTTCTTTTATTCTTCCTCTTTTTTCCCTGAGACAAGACAACCATTGTTCAATGGTCAGTGCCACCTTCCCCTTCCTCCAACTTTCACATCATAAATTCCCTGATTTTGTAGTATACTGTAGAGGACAATTCCCTCTACTTCCCCTCTCCAGGTTATTTCCAGAACTAGATAGCCGATGTTTGTCTCCATTTCTCCCAGCTTTTGATAATTGTTCTGTTTGCCCTAACTAAACCTTTTTTCTTTTCTGGTTTGGAAGTCTAAAGTATATTGAAAGACTAACTGTAGGATACTTTCATATAATTGAATTTCTCTTCTCATCATTATTCAGACCCTTTCAGTCAGTCCATTCTCTTTCTCTTCTGAACACAGAACAAATATAAATACTTTTTATAAAAAAAAAATCTTCACATTTTCGTGGTTTATTCCTCTTGAGAGGTAATTTTCCGTATTAATATTTTTGGCTGTGTCAGTAATTCCAACATTTATAGCAGTTACGTCGTAATTTTTATTACTCTTTACGCTTTTATTCCATGTGGCTTATTCTCAATACTTATTCCTTTGCAATATAGGCATAATAAATATGATCATCAAAGATGTCATTTTGAGCCCTTATTTTGCTACTGACAATGGACTTGGACCTCAGTTCTTGGGTCAAAGTGCACGTGTGTCTCCTTGTACCATATAGGTTATTGGCAGGATAGTGACAGGTAGAGAGATGCCTATCACCTGCTTCAGCATCTGTGAAAAAACACCTTTTTTAAATGCAAGTAGTGCTGTTAGACCATACTCAAATATCATAATGGCAATAGCAGCTATAATAATTTCTAATTTAATAAAATTCATCATTTGTGGCTTAAAACAACCAATCAGAATGTTCTTTTACGTGCTTACAGCTTAGGCTTGCTTACAGGTTTTTCATTTGAAAGTGTGGATATTCAGCTCTGAGCCAATTTCCTGTAAAACCTCAAGGTATCTAAAGCCTTACATCAATGAGTCTTAAACACCTGGGTTAGGAGGCCTACTGATCCACTGGCTGCACTACAAGAGGTCAAATACAAGAGGTGTATTTATGTCTCAGAATGGGTGAGGTCAGATGGACTGAACGCCTCCCTGTAGTGCAGGGAATCTACGTATGTATTTGGAATCTATAGGCCCTTTTGATATCAGTGGGATTTAAGCAATTGAGTTGTCTTTGAAAATCCCATTCTTAGTGCATAAACAGCGCCATTGTCAATTTTCAGTACAAGATACCTTCTAAAAAGCTGATATTGTGGTAATGATGCATGCAAGATCCGGAATGATCTTCTTTGTCTCAGTATGCAGTAACAGAAATAGTTTTTCTTGTTAGAAGACCAATCTTTTTATTTAAATAACTTTGGATAAATATTATTTTATTTAAAAATAGATGCGAAAAACCTGGAGGAATTTTCCTATTCCATAGATTCCTCTGACAGTTTAGAAGTTCACTGTGAACCAAGCCAAGATAATGAACAGACCTAATGGAGAATTTCTTGTCGTATCTAAACCAAAACATTTCACATCTCTTATTCAGAAAATTTCTCATTGTTGGTTTTAGTCAGTCTCTGAAAATCCCTGCCAGTCTATCTTTTTAAATTAATATTGGTTGAGAAAAATTGAAATGTCTTTGGAGGTTGCAGTTAATAACTGGAGAAGGAGTTTCATCTCTATGAAAGAATAATTATCCTTCCAAGGAAATTAGGTATCTGGGGAAAGTGGTATACTTTGAGACCAATACTAATACTATTATGAGAACACTTGGATTTACTTTACCTATTCAACTGTCTAAGATTCAAACATTATTTGACAAACTACGAGAACACTTAGTATGAGCTTGAAAATAAAAATTCTGTCCCTCAGTAATTTATGTGACCTTTATGATTTTATTTCATCTCAAATTAAGAGCTGTTGTTTCGGTTTTGTTTTTTTTCTTACAGATCACTTCAGAAGATATTTCATTTATACTAGTCTACAACGTTTTAAGTTCCATAATATGTTCTATAATAAATCTTCAATGTCAGAAAAATACCACTCAAAACTTTTTAATTATATCAAAGTGTGAAAATTAGGAAAATTACTGTATGATTTTTAAATGTTTTTGTTGCATGGAGGCACATTTTCAGATGGAAAATCAAGCCTTTGCAAGATGTTTTGATCATATTTTATGATTTTGACATGTTATTATGGGGAAACTTTTTCTCTTATAGTGTTATAAAAATATTTCTGTAATCAGAATGCTAACTAATTAGAGAGCCTGGTGTACACACCAATATTCTGAAACTGCCTATTCTCCTTCTGAAGAGATATATCTTTTATATTCTTTAAAGAATATTCACAGATAATAGGAATCTGCAAATTAAAAAAAAATATGTATTACCTGTTTCTGGGGTTTTTTGGTTGCTTTGTTGGTTGGTTTTGTCAGGCATTTTGTTTTGTTTGTTTTTTGTGGTTTTTTTTTTTTTTTTTTAGAGGGGTAGCTTTTACAGATCGCCTTTAGTCCTTACAGTTGAGGTTCTTCCAGTGAGGAGCCAATCACAAAGAAAAAATCTATGCACGATCATGTTAAGAAATTTTCTATTGCTTTTTATCAGTTAATCTCAGAAAATGCTGCTAGCACTTCTCTAGGAAGTCAGAATTAAGTCAAGAGGTGTGATGCCACTGAGCTTTGTGCAGCTGTGTGTCCTCATGCAGTACTCTTTTTATTATGCACTCTGACACAATCACACAATTAAATTTTGCTGTCACAGGAGGATATTTTGATCTTCTTGTCTTACCTGTTGAAATACCATTCAATCTTTATGGAAAAACACTCAAAAATGCAGGTTCTACCTCTCATTATTCTGTAGCAAAGATATCTGGATCAAGACAGATTTAACCCAGACAGACCAGACAGATGCAGTATGTTATTTCTCAAAATGTATCTCATTATAGCATAATCTGTGTAAACAATACAAATGGAAATGGATGATGTTTTAGGACTGTATTTCAAACCTGTGTATAATTGCATGTGAATAAGTATATTTAAAAGTATTAGAGCTGAAATGTGAGAAGCCTCCATTACTAGCACCTTGGGCAAGATAAAAAGGTAGATAAAGATAATTCGCCCTAGCATGAAGTTCAAAGAGGACCTTCTACAGCTCTGAACCTGATGTGCTTTCACCTCAGGAGCACAGTCATTCCCTTCCAAGCATGCCTGTGCAGCTCTGTATTACAACTGTGCTACTTCGAGACACAGGACTCCTACAGAGTTTTCAAGTTCTCAGAGGGAGGTTTGTCAGGCATCCTCTATGTGAATTTTGGCCTGCCTGCATCTTTGTTTGACTTCATTTCACCTTGACATCAATTCCTTTTATTGACCAGGTGTAAATGGCTACATTGTATCACTTCCTTATCTTTCTGTGCTATCCCGTGCAATTTAGCTAGGTAGCAGAAACAAAATGAAAAGAAATATTTCACATAAAGTGAAATACTTATGGCCTTAACACAACGCTGTTTTGTAGAAAAACACAAGCATTGAGAAGTGTGTGTGGTGTAGAGAAATACAGGCATGGGATTATTAGAGATGGGAACAGGCTGACACTATAAACAACTCAGTAATGGTAGTTAATGAAACTCAAACCTACAGCTGACAAAGTAGACTTTAGGGATAAGAAAAAGTATAAAGGAATAGCATCTAACATGTAAAAGTGCAAAATTTTGTAAATTAAAGAATCACAGAAGGACAGAATTATTTAGATTGGAAAATTATCTGAGATTATCTAGTACAATCTTTGTACTAGATGATCTTTCATATCAAATAGAGCCTGGCACTGAGTGCCACATACACTCATTTCTTGAAGACCTCCAGGGATGGTGACTCCATCACCTCCCTGTGGTAGAGTCCCTCCCTCTAGTAACACCCTGGGCAGTCCATTCCAGTGCTTGACAGCGCTTTTATGAATAAACTCTTCCTGATGTCCAATGTGAACCTTCCCTAGTGCAACTTTAGGCTATGTCCTCCTGTCCTGCTATTAGTTTCCTGGAAGAAGAAACATCTTTTTTTCTTCAGGGGAATAAAAATCTAAAGAGTGTTTGTTACCGTTTAAATAGTAATATTGCTGTTACTGAGGTTTCTAACTCAGTTACTTTATGGTCTTTATTTTTCTGTGTAAATTATATCTAGAGTAATAATGATTCTTGAATTAGACTGTTAAGGCTTCATTTATATTAAGAATAAAATTTTGCCTTTAGATGTGTTTCTCTTTGCCCATGAACAACACTTTGAGCATAGCAGATAGAGATTTCTTTGGGGTCAGCACGTGTACTAGAGCATTATTTTTGCCATAGATTTCCAGGCTGTTTGCTTCTGATAGTACATAAATCTCAGTTTACTGACACCCTGCAGCTCCGACTTGGTTTTTAGCTGTGATTTATCCCACTAATATACTGGTAGAAATACTCCTTTATTTTAGCTTATTTTTACAGACATCTTTATAACCAATCCCTTTAATAATTCAGATCAATTGCTTATCCTATTTCTAAGATGCTGCCAAAATAAGAAAAAAAAAATTCTATAAACATGATAAAAGACAGGAACAGATTGTTGGCAGATATTGTGGAGTTACCCCCCTGGCAATAGTCAAAACCCAAATGGACATGGATGACCCTGCACAACTTGCTCTACTTGACCTTGCTCTAGACAGGGGGTGTTGGACAAGGTGACCTTCAGAGGTGTGTTCTTACCTTAGTTGTCCATGATTTTTTTAATTTTGTCTGGTGCTGCAAGGAATTCCACAGTAATCTGTCAGGATTCTGCTTCCTTGCTGGTTATTTACAGGCAGTATAAACACAGTCCTTGGCTGAGCCATGCCAAATGGCTTTATTTTATTTCCCTGGGAAACAAGTTTTGCAAAGTATAAGACTTCTAACAGCCTCTGGCTTTGGTCAGAGTACAGATTACTCAGAACCTTGATGGTTACCCACAGGTCAAATTGGCAGATGACTGCATTCTTATTTTATTTGGCATATGACCCTGGTCATGTGAGAAATCTTTGTTCCTTTATATATAATTATTAAGGCTTATGCCATGCATTTTGTAGGTAAGAACTTTTAAAAGAGGCACAGGGAATATATTGTTTAGGGAATTTCACGTATTTTTATCAAGGGAAGTTATTTGGAAGAGATAACACAGGTGTAAATAGTTCTGATAGAACTTGGGGCAACACCAGCAAACCTCTCCAGACCATTTCCTGCCTTTTTTGTAATTTGTCCACTCAGGGAAGCTGAAGTATAGCCTATGGCTATATACTTGAGGGCAAAATATGTCAATCCTGTACAAGTGGAGTTTTATTTTCCTGCAGGACTAGCCTCAGTTAGAATCACTGACATAAGTAACAGGCATTTGAATACATCTTCTTAGTTCCACCATCAGCCATTACCGACCCAGTCCTAGCCTCACTGACAGGGATATAAAAAAAGTAGCAAATCCAATGTGCAAGCAGTATAATATTTTGACTTATCTTGTGTAGGAGAACACTTAAAAATTTTTTTTTGGAGGAATTTTGTGCCTGTATAGCTGCTAGTGACTTCAGTAGGTGTTGTCCATCGATTTCTGATGACGGTTTTGTTCCTACATACTTACAAGAAGAAATGGTAAGAAGTCTGAATTATAAAGAGGCAGGTTTAGGCTTTTCAGTAGTAGAAAAGTGTCCTTATCTCAAGGAGACGAGTCAGTCTTACAGGCCATTAGTGGAAGGAGACCTGGATGGTCTTTTCCACAGTGGAAGAGCAGCAATAGTTATGAGCAGAAAAAGTAGCAATGAACTTCTGTTAGGTACCTTGGATTTAAATGGTGGAAACAAAACTTAGCAGCCCTTCATTTCTGCTTTACTCTGTATAACAGAAATAAGGAATCAGGACAGCATTGCTGATAGGAGACTGTGAGAACTGGTGATCAGGGATCACTTGGGTTGCCTAAAGCTTCATTTCTTGTAACTGACGGCCATGTCTTTTTGATGGATATCATGAAGGGATATGCTGACATGGGACTTGTCAAAATGTTAGAGAGCTGTTTGGACTTCAGTAAATATATAGATTGCCAACTGCTGAAGAAAAGTAGTAAAAGCACTTAGTTTGGCTGTGGGATACTCTATGCCAGGAGCTCAGTGAGCCACAACTTAGAGCTGGCTGTAGGAAGCAGAGGAGTGGATTTATGGATGGTTGTAATATTTGTGTCCATGCTAAATACCCAGCAGCAAGCACATAAAAAGATGAAGTATCAAAAACCAACTTGCCTGAGTCCTAAAAGCTTACTAAGGGAGACAATGCAAGGGTAAGTTATGGAGGCTGTTCTTTCACACCATCTTCAGGAGCTATGCCAGCTTCTCCAAGGCAAAGTTCACTCTATTTTTAAATGCCGTCTAACTTTCATGTGGTCTGTGAAGAGGAAGAAATCCATTTGAAGGGTTAGTTCATAGAGGGGTTTCTATTAGTATTCTCTCTGGAGAGGGCAACAATGATCTTTAACAATGGGGGAATATAAAACTCGGCAAGACTGAACTGTTAAGTTAGAAACCCTGAAGGCAGACAGTGTGAAAGCCCCACATTCCAGCTCCTAGGAAATACATCATTACCTTTTGATTGCCGTTTCTATTGACTGCTAGTGTGATATATAAATCTTCTGTAATGTTAACAATAAGAGAGCAGTAGCAGAAACAAACTACATATTTCACAGAGATACATCTCTGGCTCCTGGAATCTGTCATCCCCTGCTGTGTTAGGGCTTTGTCTGAAAACCTTTGGAGCCAATGGACACACTCACGCTGTCTCCAACAGGCTTCAGTCAGTCTTATGAAATCCAGCACACCTTAATATCTGCAAAAATAAGTACCTATTAAAAAGAGAAGCAATAAAGAAGCACTTCTGTAGGAATCAGAGCTAATGAAGCTTGATTGCCCTCAAATTTGCTGTTTTTTTGAATTGTGTCTGAAGCAATTCATAATTGTGCTACTTGGTAATGTTTTGCCCTGTGTGTATCTTCTTGTGTTTTGCAAAGATGTGAAACTTCCTTTTATCTGAGCACTTAAAAGTCAAAAAAGTGCACAAATTTAGTTATTTTAAACACTCTTTGCCACATTTAAACAATACATTGGAATGTGACTAGAGAAGGACACAGCAATCAAAGAAAATAGTACTGTGACCGTGTGAGCCTCTTTTCTTAAAGAAATTGAGCAACTCTTCTTTGTCTCCCTTCCTTGCCATGATACATGCAATGGACTGGGTAAGGGCTGGGACAGTAGAAGCTGTCCAAATCAGCATGGATGTTTTTAATAGCCTGCAAATGTGGGGGAAGAAACATGCTGTTTGAAAACCCTCCAGGTGGGTCTGATTTATACTTTTTTCTTAGCCAGCCATGCCAGTGTTCTGCTAAACGATGTTTAAAACTAGCTACAGTTTTCAAAATGTCTTCTGCTGTTTTGATTACCTTTATAGGTATACCAATCTTAATATCTCCCAGTCATTGTGTTCTCTGTTTTTCCTAGATGAAGATTCTTCCCTCATGGTTGCTGCAGACTTGTAATAGTTCAAAGTTTTCAATTTACTAGGTTAATATAGCTCAAAACCTTTGCAGGTGTCAGCAATGACTGTTTAGATTTAAACAATAAAAGCACTCTGGCAAAAAACCTCCAATCTTCAATTCAACTTACAATAAGACATTCATGACAATCCCATAGCAATAAATATTCGTTTGCAGGTAATGTGTTAACTCAGCTATCCAGCAATGTGCAATAATCCATAAACATAACACATTAGTTAACCAGGCATTAATTTCAACCTGTTCTCCATTTGTGATCTCCCTTCAGACCAGGGCAAATGAGTGTCTGACAGCATAGTGGTCATGAAATGATGTTTTATCCCAAGGAGAAAAACGAGTTTGGGTAATTGGAATTCCTCTGTCCCCATTCCCCCCACCACTTTTTTTTTTTAAGAAGCTTCAGCTTAAGCACCTCCTAGAAAATCTTCTTGGCTTATAGTTGCATGATTGTAATGAGCATTAAAAAATACCTTTCTACAGAAGTAACTGATGCAAATCACTGGGAATTTTAAAGGGATTAAAAAAGACAAACATAAATCAGGAAAAAAAAAGCATTTCTTTACTGGATATGAGTATCTATGCATCATTGCACTTGCATGATCTAGATGTTGCCTAAGATTATAATATTTCAGATATTTTCCAACACTAAAACAAGAATGATCCATCAGGATCAGAAAGGACTCACCAACATCTTCTAGGAAAAAAAAACATTCCTTGGGTGATAGTTGATCAGGATCTGAAGACTCATACTTGGGAAGCATAAGTCTTTTCTAACCAGTAAATGTGAAATTTATGTGGTTCTAAGTCTTCTTCCTACCAGCTCACCCTCTGCCAGAATCAGAAGGGAAAATCCATTTACCTGCACTGGCAGTATGAAAAGGGAAAAAACATACGGAGAAATTTCTCCTCTCAAAAGATATTATGTAAGTTGAAGAAGGTCTCTGTGCTAAATATCACTGCAAATTCAGAGATATGGGAGTTGATCCAATTTATCTTATGAGTAATTTTGACTTTTTCTGTTTCCTAGATATTTACTATATGTTACTTTGTGTAAATTTGGTTGAGATACATTCAGTTTGGAGCTGGGCTTCTGAAGCCACAAAGCAACCACAAAATGCCTGCCTTTTGTGACAACAAATTGGCTGTGTTCTCCTAATGTCTTCAAGTATTGTATAAGGAAAACTTGGGAATATCTGTGATATCCTGAATAGACTCTAGCAGAAACCCTCTTGCACCTTGACTTGCCTCTTCCCTTAAATGGTTTTATACCTACACTTGCCACTACCAGAAACACCCTCAAGCCCTCTGCTTCAACCTATCTAGTATCTATATATAAATTTCATCATATTTTATTTAGGTATCTCTTACTAGCATCACCTTGTATGGTGCAAACTTCTATGAAGCAGTTAGATCCAGCTGCTGGATAAAATTATACCTAGGAAAATAATGCCTCATTATTCTTTTCCAGTAATAATAAAAAATGGGTGCTTGAAACCAGAAAGGACCTATCATGGTGTGTTTTTAGAAGATGATGATGCAGAACCACAAGCCATATATTCTAGTGACAAGGATGCCCTCAAGGTTTACACTGAGTTTTTCAAAGAGGCAGCAGTTTACACCATGATTAAAATAGTCTCTTTGCCTGGAACATCCATTTAAGCAGGGCAATATCTATTTCTGTCTCTGAAAGTGATTTCTAGCATGAGCCTTTTGTAATTTCTATTAATATTGCAGAATGGAGAAGATTGATGCTGATTCACTCACTAGCTCAGTTAATTTTTCTTCAAGTATGGATTCCTATTAGGAATGTACCCATGTAATGTAATAAAACTTGCTCATTCCATTTGCAATCAGGTCTCAGTGCATATATTTTTTCCAGTGTCTCTCCTTTAATAATAATTGTCAGAAGAAATGGAGAACATAAATGAATACTGGTTGATTCACTGCCCCCCTGATAATTCTATCCATTGTGATACAGAAAATATTGAAAGTTCAAGAGCAATATTTACTGTAATAGAGGAGTACACTCATTGATATTGTAGGTTCCAGTTTTGCTTTCTAATATGTAGAAAAGTATAAGTAAGAAAGAAAAAGCTAAAAAAGGCTCTTTTTTGCCTTATAGCTTTATTCCTGTCAGCTCTGTCCACATCTCTTGCTTGCTGTGCTGAATTCCATCTGTGTCTTCCAATTGTTTACATACTTTAATCTGATATTTTCTTTGATAAATAATACATATTATTTAGTATTTACATATGTGTAGGTGTTACATACATATGTATATGTGATACATACATGTTATTATTTAAGATAATCCCTCCAAAATATGCTGTTTTTCTATTATCATGTCTCCCCTCTTATGAAAATCATTGTCCCTGTCCTCTCCTCTGTTGTTTATGGCAAAGACTAATGTAAAGTTAGTGTCTATAGTCAAGTCCATGGAGCAAAATGAAAACAGAGGGTCATAGCTTTTCCTTTGTTATTGACATGGCAAACATTGAGCTGTTGCCACTGTATCATTTTGCCCCTTTGGATTTGTTTTAATAACCACCTTAGCTCTACTGAAAGATTCATTCCAACATGTTTACGGCTACAGAAGCCAAATTTTCTGGTCTATTACTCTCATCTCTTCGTACTTTAACATTGGCACCACACTTAGATTTCCTCTGGTGTTTTGGTGACATCTCTGATTTTAATGAGTTTTTGATCTATGCCAAGGAATATGTTGACTCCCAGTTTTGCATCCCATGGTGAATCCCATCAGGCCCGGCAGATGCTGATTTGATGTTTGCTTGTTGCACTAATAAGCCTTGTAGTTTGGATGTGATCCTGGCCTTCTATTCCCAAAGCAGTAGTTGCCTTCTGCTCTGTCTGATCTGTTATGCTAATGTAGCTTGTGAGTAGCACAGACCAAAAGAGTGGTGATTTCCCCTTCAGGGGACATAATAGATTCATCAAGCCACTGCTCTGTGCTCAGCAGTGTTTGATACAGATACATTTGTTCAATAAATCATATATCCAGGACTACCAGTAGGACACAGACATTTTCTTCCTTGGAAGCATGAGATTTAATTACCTTAACATGTGTAATTCTAGTTTGTATTACCAGCAGTAAAAAAATTATCACCTTAAAAATGGAATCTCAGTGCTTGACCCTTTTACCACTGACAAAATCAGACTTTTTATTTGGATGTGTTCTAATGTGATTTTGTCAAATACAGGAAAAATGCAAGAGCATAATCAAATTAACAAAAGAGTAGTTTGAAAGGACACCCTTCTCCAGCTGAAATGTGATAATCAGTCATGGGTGTGCAGCTGACCCACCACAATGTGCACCAGAGAGAGATTAACTGAAACTGGTGAATGTGGAAGGCCGATTTGCTGCTGTTAGAGGCATCTGTGAGAACCCCAGGAGATTTTTCCTTCACTGCTCTGCATCCCGTTGCCTTTCCAGGTCAATAGAAAGCCCTGGTATATATTCTGTCTATAAATGAGTTAGCTCATAATGGTATCTGCAGAGCCATGATGGCATCCCAGGAACTTTCATGTCCTTGTCTAATAGCTTAAACAAGTTTTATTCTCCTGCTGGGAGGAGTAGAGATTCGCTTCCTGCGTCCTTGCAAATAATGCCGTTATCTCCATTGTAATCTTTGGCTGCTATGGTCCTCAAGACAAGGATGAAACAAATGATGGAAAAATCACATTATTCTGGAAAACTTTCAAATAACAGGAAATGCATGATGTGTGGTGACCACTAGGAATAGGCCATTCCACCATGTGATATAAATGCAGTCCATGCAATGTGGCGACTGGGACCAGGGAGCAGCTGCCCTTGTGCAAGACAGCTGTTCCTCTCCCACAGGAACTTCGTGGAATGAAGAGCCATGGGACCCTTCTTCCCAGAGACTGTGGCCCATGGGAACAATTGGCTAAACAGCCCACTGGTGTTTCATTTGTTTGTTCCACCCTGACAAATACCTCCATGTAGTCTTGACTCCTCTCTAGCACTTCTTCGCTTGGCTAAATCATTCAAATGATTTAACCTTTCAGTTTATGGCCTTCTAGGAGGTATAAAAAAATCTTGTCTTTCCTTGTGATATATTAGGCTTAAAAAAATTACTAGTAAAAATTACTAATAAAATAGGATGAAAGACATCTATTTTTCACAGATTGTTCCTCACTGTAGGCTGGATTTTAACAAAAATTGTCCTAAATCAGGAGAAATAATATTCTCCCTTCTGTTCCTGCATGATCTATCTAGTCTTCAGTCAGATTGTGGGGAAATAAACTACACTGATAACCCAGTTTCTCAACCTCTAGCACACACAGTGACTGTATGCCTCATTCTGCCCTTTGTATTCATTGGTCAGTGTAGTTTAGCTGTGCTGAGTGCAGTGTCAGGTATTTCTTCTCAAATGGGGCAAATAATCAGCTACTGATTGTAATAGTGACATGGCTGCTCTTTAGTTTACCAAAACCCCTGCCATGGTAATACACAGGAGTCAGTATAAGGTATCCACTTACACAGTTTTCCACATTTAATGATATTTTTTTTTTTATTTTAAGCATATTTCCAAAAAAAGATCTTGTTGAAAATTGAGTAAACACAGACTTTATGCAAAGCATAGACCTGTTTTTAGAATGGCCTATGGAGATGCTGCCTTACAATGACCAAGGAATTTGTGCTTCCATGGTCTTCAGACAAATGTTTTAATAACTACAGCAGGAAGCTCATATGAAGGCTCATATCCTAAACTGGAGTTCTGAAGCTGTCAGTTCTAGAATTTTGTCACTATCGCCATTATCTTAGCATATAAATATATAATTTATATATTTATATTATGTTTTTATTTTAATTGCATATAAATATATTAGTGTAAGAGAAATAGTACTGTAAATTGGTGGTGATGACAATTGCTGCTTAAATGGAGATATGAGTGTAATTCGCGATTTTTCACTTCTAAACTGCAACATCATGACCCCGATCAACAGCTTTGACATGCTGCTTGGAAAGAATTGCCTGAATGATGAAGGGTGTGGAATCTCCCTTACTGTTCCAAAGGGATTCAGCAGCAATATTTCTAAATACAAAATTTCAAGGGACTACGTGTGGATTTCATTCATTCAAAAAAAATGTTTGCCTTGGAGAGGAAATACAAATATTTTGCTTTGCTAAATACTAAGTTTCCTGTCGAAAAGAAATAATTTGGGAGGAAAATTTGCTACACAGTTTCAAGGCTTCTCTGGTCAACTGAATTGTCCAACAGGTGTGAGTTGTTTCTAATAGATATCATCTTAATTAAGTTAGTTTGAATACAGGATTTGATATTGAGGAGTTTGTAAGGGAGGGCTTGTTATACCCTGACTCTGAACTTGGACTGGTGTTATAAATGTGAATGGGCTCAGTTTAATTTAGTTTTGTTGCTTCTAAGAGTTCATCATTTTGGGCTGTGTCTGCCCATTCATTGCAGACTTTGCTAATTAGCTTGCAAGACAAGTTAGGCCAGGTTATGCAAAAGACCTATAACTTCTGCACTAGAGCTGAATTATATCTGATTGACTCAGAAAGTGAACCACAAGATGATGAAGTACTTCTATTGTTGCCTAGGATGAATCAGGCAGACATTGTGTGAATATCTTGTGTAAAATGGAAGAACAAAAAAGAGCTTGCAAAAATTATGAGAATGAGCATGGGCTTGTTTAAGTAAATTTAAAAGCTGTTATTCTGACTGTCTCAAATATTTGAATAAGAGGGTGTCTAACAAAATGAAAATGGAGAAGAGTCAAAACTGATAAAATACAAAATTATCTACAATTAGAATTATCTACAAAATGTACAATTAGCCTGAAGAACTCATTGCCGCAGGAAATTACACATCTCCACTAGAGAAGGAGGAGTGTATTAGGGCTGCAATAACATACGGGGTTATTCTAATTAACAGCACAGCTAAAATAATTAACATTCCAGGCTACAAGGCTAAAGCCAGTTACTAATACAAGGGGAATATGCTATCTAACATTAAGGGTGCTTTATTCTAATACTGCCTTAAAAGTTTAATTTTTGCTCATGGATCTGCTGCTGATATAGAAGACAAGATATTAAACAAATCTTACACCTGATTAAAAGGGCAAACTCCATGTTCATGTAATAATATATCTGAAAAGCAAGAAAAAACCCACTCAAACCAATTTAGTTCTTGATGCCACATTCTCCTGTTTCAGTTAAACATAAAGAACAAAATATGTATTTTTTAAGATCAGTTGACAAAATTGGAGAACCTTGTTTCTTTTTTGAACATTTACTTGCAGCCTTTTGGTCTTTTCCTGTCCTTTTAAAATTTATTTATAAAGCAGACAAATACAACTTGCTAAAACAAC
This sequence comes from Phainopepla nitens, assembly GCA_013400175.1. Taxonomy (NCBI): domain Eukaryota; kingdom Metazoa; phylum Chordata; class Aves; order Passeriformes; family Bombycillidae; genus Phainopepla; species Phainopepla nitens. Next base: position 1,496,513 of record VXBQ01016516.1, on the reverse strand, counting down.
CTAACCTTTCACTCTTGATAGTTCCATCAAAGGAGTTATTGAATCACAGGTTGGTGTGGGTTTTTTTTAAATAGTATTTGTAAGCTATTTAGTGAATAAAGTGCCATATCTGCTTATTTCTCTACTTTTCAAAGTAGTTATTGAAATACAGTTTGAGTATAGATCTGGAATAGTACAGCTTTCATTTCTACCATTGGTAATTTCTGTTAAATTGCACTTGACTCCTGTCTGCTTAGGCTTTAAAAGGTTTAGATAGTATGTGTCACCAGTTCTAAATTTAAATATGGATTCAGTACCCAGGCAAAGAAGGTAGCTGCTGTAAACTGGAGATTTTAATCAAAGAATCACAGTATATTTTATGTTGGAAGGGAAGCTCTGGAGGACATGTTGTCCAATCTCCTGTCCAAAGGAGGTCTAGTTAGATGAGGGTGTCAGGGACCATGTCGCATTGAGCTGGAATGCCTCCAAGGATTCTGGTATTTGACCATTTTTTTGAAAAATATTTTTCCTAATATGCAACTGGAATTCATCACAATTTCCTGAGCTGCCTTCTCTCCAGGCTGAGCAAGCACATCAATTTTAGCTTGTATGTTCTGTTCTCCAGACTTCTCCCCAGCTTGGTGGTAGGGAGTGATGGCTGCTCTTGCTCCAGCATTGCCACAATTTTTATTGTACTGGAAGTCCAGAACTGAGCACACTGCTTCAGATGCCCAGGTAATGAATAGAGGATCACTCACCTGGAATTCTTAGAGGCTATTGTCTTGCTCTGCACAATGGTGCACTGCTGGCCCACATTCAGTTTGGTATCCACCACGACCCCTACATGGAAAACCTTGGTGGAGTTCCGTCCTAGAAGGCTGGATCCCAGCCTATAATGTTGCACCAGAGTATTCCTTCCTGGATGCAAGACCTTTCACTTTTTTGTCTGTTTGAACAACATGAGGTTCCTTCTATTCCATTTCTCCAGGCTGTCCAGATTCTTAGCATTAGCAGCCCAGTCTTGTTGCTCTCCTCAGGTTGGTATCAAACACAAATTTAGTAAGCATATACTCTTTCCCATCATCCAGGTCATTAAGGAAGGCATTAAACAGTGATGATTCCAGTACTGATCCCTAAAGAATACTGCTAGCTGCTCACTGACAGGTGAATGCAAAATGTAGTACAAATCACAAAATACTATAAATACAATTTCATTAATATTTACCATAAAATGCCCAAATGTAATGATTGATTTGGTTGAGATGCTCCATTTAAATTTTCTTTGAAAAATAGAGGGAGCATTATTTTCTACTTAAGAAATCCTCCACAAGAAAATGATTTTCTTGTAAGTCTTTTTCTGCTGTTAGTTATTGTTTCATTGGAACATGAGCATTTCAGGTGATCATGGGTGTGGAGATAAGGAAGACGTGGAGTCACAAGTCACATCCAGATCTCTGAAAACTTAGAAATTGGTGCAGAAGGGTGATTCAGCAATGTACTTGCTGAGGTTTATCTGGCAGGTAGCTAAATACCACACAGCTACTCACTCACTCCCCTCAGGTGGAATAGGGGAGAAAAGTGGAAGGAAAAAAAAAAGTAAAAACCATGTGTCAAGATAAAGGCAGTTTAATAGGACAGAAAATGAAAACAGTAATAACAACAAAAATAATTATTATATCAATAATATTAAAAATATACAAAGCAAGTGATGCACAATGCAGTTGCTCACCACCTGCTGACTGATGATAAAGTAGCTCTCGAGCAGCTGCTCCCAGCAAGGTTTATCCCTGGTTTACAAACTGAGCATGACACTATATATTATGGAATATCCCTTTGGCCAGTTGGGGTCAGGTGTTCTGGCTATGTCCCCTCACAGCTTCTTGTGCCTCTCCAACCTGCTCACTGGTAGGTTGGGGTGAGAAGCTGAAAGGTCCTTGACTTAGAATAAGCACTGCTCAGAAACATCATTGGTGAGTTAACAACATTGTTGTCATCCTGAATCTGAAACACAGCACTGTACCAGCTACTAGGAAGAAAATTACCTGTATCCCAAATGAAACCAGGACAGTGTTTTTTTCCAAACTGATTGCTATTGCTATGAGAAAGAGCTGTGGTTTAAACTAATAGGAGATTTTGATAGTAGATGATTTTATTTTGTAATATAATGAACTGAAATAATGCAGACTGCAGTTCAGAGTTGTGATGTGTATGTGTAATAGAATGGGCATAATATCTGATCAGTTCGGATATGAGTGAGCATATTCAACCACTACAGCAGGATTGCTTTTCTATTGGCATGCTTTAGGAATGTGGGATAGAGGTCACTTCTGTACTCTTCAATTGTCTTTGAAGTGATTTGGAGTGCTTGGTTACAGAATACAAACAAAATGCCCTTACAGTATATTTTAAATTAATTTTAATCAACAAAAGAAAAAAAATTGTCGATAAACCTGGTTATGTATTTGAAATGTTTAAGCTGAATTCTGTATTTAATTGCCAAAAGTGAGATGAGTAGCCTGGTAGGTTTTTTGTTTTATTTGTTTTTTTTTAATTCTTTCTACACATACCCAAATAGCATCTTGAGAGCAATTCACATGCCATACCAGAAGCCGTGGAATGGACAAAACAGACTTGAAAGAACAATAATGTTTCCTGGCATAGCTATGTATTACCTAAGACAACACAAAATGAGGATTTCAGGTATGGGTATGCAGCACACATTCCACCTCAAAGGTTTGTCTGCTACAGTCCAGCTTAAACCAGCAAATGTCATCAGTGAAGAAAAACTCTTGTCATACTTGTTGCTCGTTCCCACTCAGAATACATTCAGTATACATTCCATCCTTTTATATCTTCACAATATTCCTGTGAGCAGTGATACTGATCATGCACATTCAAGTACTAATTCAGCAAAGAGATTTAAATCATGAAGACACGATTTACCTTGTTTAGTGTGATACTCAAACCATATCCCATTTTTCTCTTCCTGATTCAAAGTCTTCCCCACATGTAAAAAGCAGTGCTCCTCAGTAAATTGCTACAATTCTATATAAACTGTTGATTTCTATAACATAGACTCATAAGAGTAAATGCAATCGAAATTACTGAAAATTTGAGACTTAGCCTCCAAAGGCTTGGTTCTGCAGTGCTGGTTGTGTTTTACTTAAAGCTGGTGTTGATGTTCTTCTGGGTATCCTCTGAGCTGATGATCTCTGAATTGTCTTGGGGCATCCTATTGCAATTTAGCAGAAGATTTGCTGAGTTCCAAAAAGATTTGCTAGAGTGAGACTGCTGTTCAACTCCTCATATGTAGATTTTGTATCTGAATACAAGAAATTTTTGGGGGGAGACTCACTTTGACTGCTGCGAACTGTGAGTTTTTTTCCATATTCAAAATGGATGCCTTTTTTTAGGGAGCTTACCTCTCCTGGGCTTGCTTTTCTCCTTGCCTACACTGACAAAATAGCTAATCATTGAAATATTCTTGGCTGTGAACTATGATCTCAGAAAACACATTTGATGTTCATAGATGGTCTCTTGGCTGCCTATACTTGGGCCCATCTGCTAGGATGGCACGGTGCCGGCACACACAGGGGCATGCCAGTTTTTTGGGAAAGGAGCACCAACCACGAATGGCTACACGAAGGCAAGATGCCGAGTGCTTCAAGCACCATTTCTTTTGGAAGAATCCTCTTTATTTTTGTTATAGGATTTCCACACTTTTGCCACAGGAATCTTTAAATTGCTGATAGCTTTTTACAGCTATCAGTGTACAATACATGACTGTCAAGGAGGAACAAGGCTGAAGTGTATCAAGTATCTCTTGAAACGTTGTCTGATGCATGTGGAACATAGACTATTTGAAATAACATCTATGGATAAGTTAAACAGGAGCACTGAGTGGTTCTGGTTTTATTTATCATCTTTTTAAAGGATGAAAACAGAAATCCTGGTCTTGTGTGGCACAAGAGAACTTGCCAATATGAGATACAAAGTGTGATCAATTAATCACAAAGCTTCAGTATTTCCACAACAGTCAATAAGCAGTTAAGTAATTCTGAGGACAAAATTGTCTCAATAAAAGGGGAGGGCATATCAGGACAGGAATAAGGGAATCAGGACAGATCATAAAGAGAAAAGATATTTAACACAGGATTTAAATTTGAAAAGGAACCAGTGACCTGGAGTAAAATAGCATGACATTCCAAGAAGTGCATCTTGGGACAAAATGAGAGGCTTGCTGCAATGATGATCAGATACTGATGGATTGAGAATGTGATGCTGAGGGTGTGAAGAAAAGAAAACAAAAAGAATAATACAGTTCAGGCTTAAATAATTTTATCACTTTAACTTCAAAGAAAAGCTGACTGTGGTTTGAGAAAGGGTCCATTTTACATATATTTTTCTCTATTTCTAACTGGAGAAGAAGTGGAGTTTCCCCTCTGCTTCAGAAATGTTTTGAAATATCAAAGCATGCCTTGCTCTGTATGGGATGAGTGCCTCAAACCCTAGGCTAGCTTCTTATCAGGACTGGTGGAGCTGCCTTTCTCATTGTCAGCAGAAATTTCTTCCATGTTAGTATATTTATTCCTGAAGAAAGTTTTATGGTTTTGGAACAAGAAGCTCTCGTTCAAAAACTGTACTGACAGAGAAAACATGAAATTGATAAATTGTCCAAAGACAGCTGCAATCTGAAGAATGATGAAGGCTTAGCAATGCAGTAATCTTGTATTCTTCCTCACCAAATATCTCATGGACTTTAGGAGTTTCTGCTACATTGGAAACTTTTTTTCTGCACTTTGGTTGTCAAACCAAGTTTTCTTCCCTCTGGGTCCCATTAAAGCCCAGTGGCCTGGTGGTTTGTTCTCTATGCTGTGGTGTGGAAGACTTCGTGTCCTTCTTCATGTCCTCTGCTCTGCATACATAGACAATTCACAGTACCTTTAGCAAGAAATATCAAGGGACAGCCACTAGAGAATATCTGGTCTATCTTGTCTATTTCTTGACAAAAAAAATTCGAATTCTTCCTCCAACTGGGCACTTGTTAGACTTACATAAATGTAGAGACCTCGAGGATTACGCTGGACTTTTGATCTAAATTTGTATTTAAGTACATCTTCCTCAAAATAATTTAGCCATCTAATTCCCAGCAACTACACTGAGAGATGGGTCCCACATAGGCTTTGTGGATTTGGGACATAAATTTGTAGCTAGTTCCCCTTCCTCTTTCTAAATCTCCTTACTTACAGGACCTAACAGTGCCTAACCCCTACTGGCCACAACAAAACTAGTTAAGATGCAGCTTTAGAGGGAATAATGATGCTTATTATCGCTCAGATTGTGTAATAGTTTCTATTGCAAATCTTTCTGATGCTGAAATTGCCAAGGCTTTGTCCAAGAGCAGCCTTATTGCTGAAAATATACTCAATAATGGGTCAGCAATTTTTCAACATGAGGAGAAAAACTACTTTGCTATTATAAAAAATTCGATCTCATAACTTTTTGGCAGTTATGCAACCAAACTGTCCTGTAATAAAAGTTGAAGGTTGGCATGGAAACCACCCTCTGAGAAGGTCTTTTGGATTAGTTTTTCTGGCCTTGGTAACTTCTGCACCAATTTCCACCTCTGCAACGCTGAAAAAACCCACAGGTATTCATATAGTTTTGAGCCTCAACTTGAAGTAAGAGTTAAACATGTTCCCTCATTAGTTTTATCAGTATTGGCACTATATTTATTTAATTGGCAAAACCACGAAATGAGAAGCTGCTTCATCAAGATGAAGCATCAAACAAAAATTTTCCAAATATAATTATCTTATTTGAGTGAACTGAGAACTTAATGACTTAACATGGTGAGGGGAAAATGAGAAATTAAGTCATTAATGCACTGGCAATAATTACTGTAAAAAATGCATTTTCAATACTGATTGTTGATTTGCTTGGTCACAATCATCCCTTTAATGTGCTCAGTTACACTTGCAGTCTCACAGACATATAAAAGATGGTGAAGCTTTTGTACTAAAATGGAACATATTTGCTTTCTACTGATAGACCAACATAATTCAATCAAAGATGATGGAAGTATATTGATTTAAACTGGGAAAATGGTTCTAGCTGTGCAGCTCTGCCATCAGCAAATGTTCACACCTATTGCAGAACATTACTGTTTTCCCAAAATCTTACACCTGGCACCCTTCTTGCCTGCATTTACAATGTCATTCGTAGGAAAAGTCTCATGCATCAGACTAGGCTCTCTGAGAGACTCTCTGAGCTATTTTGGAAATGTGGAATGGTTGTTGAGTGGACAAAATGAGAACAAAGTGTTCACAGTGTGTTGGTACACATTGCAGCTCCTGGAGCAAAATATTAAGTGCAGGAAAATTGCATTGTTGGGAAGATTGAGGATGGTCACAACAAGCTGCCAAAACTTTCCATCAGATAGTCTGAAAACCTTAGCACTAGGCCACTTTAATATGGGAACTCCTGTAATTATAGAAACAATCTAAAAGCTGTTTTTTGTTGTCTCAAGCCAGCAACTCCTCAGGCAGATGTTGACAAGCCTGCTGACCAATTATTGGTGTAAGGCATTTGCAATGAAACCCTTAAAGTTGATGTCCAGTTGTTTGCAGAAGAGGTCCTGAAATAGTGACTGACTTCTGCTAAGTGCACTGAATGCCACAATCTTGAATGAGAGGATATACAGTAATTACATAGAAAAATCTTTGCTTCCTTTTCAAGGTACTGCGGAGATGGGCTTCTGAACATGAATATATGTAGTATGGGGAAAGTGTTTGTATGTCTATGTTTTAAATGTCTTCATCATTACTGTAGATCACTGTTTGCCAGGTATTAGTTCAAATTTAAAGAGGACGAAAGGAAGTGACGATTTCTGAAGTACAATCAGGGGCTACAAAGCAGTGTCAAAGCTTCCCCTGCCTCTGACTCATTTTAAGTACAGATCAGAGATGCCCTATTCCTTCAAGAAGCCATTCTATATGATGATGAAAGAATTACTTGGACCATAATCCAGGGTACCTTTGAATGCTTAGATTTGTTCATTTTCTATTTTTTGATATTAATTCATTCTTTAACTTCATTCTTCTTTCAAGGATGGATGTATCCACTGTACCATGCTGAGGAAATGCATTCCAGGATTCCAGGGGTATTTTGAGTAGCAAATTTTAATTTAAACACATTAAACCTCAAATTTTACATTCCCTCTTTGGCTTGCAAATATGTGATTTTTTTTAAAAATTATTTTGGTAAAGCACCCTCTGATACTTAGTGAAAGGTGTGGTATCCAAGCGCTGCACAATGACATAGAGCAAGTCAGAGAAACAAAAGGGAGATGACAAAAATTTGTGGGAGAAAAAGATAATCTGTAACAGCATTTTTACAGTGCAAATGTAATACGCTTTTCTAGATATTTAGGTAATAAGCACCTAATTATCTTTAAACAATACAGCCGTTATTCCTGCTCCTTTTGGTACCTGACGTTAATTTTTCTAACTACAATGCTGTGGAAGTTATGTACACATTACTACAGCTTGAAACTCTTTAATTAGTTGCCTGGAAAAGAAAGAAAATGTCTTATTGTTTATCTGGTGTTAGTCAACTTATTCTGTGTTTGGAGATAATCACCTTCACTCTGGAGTGAGAAGATATCCTGCAATTAGCGCAGAGCTAAAACTAGTCCTTTGATCCAGGGGAGGTGGTGATTCCTGAAGGCAGTAACACTTCTAAGTCTCAGCTATCATTAGATCCTGTTAGACTCTGCAAGACTCCATTTTATGAGGTTATTCTTTAGTGTATTTTCAGAACTGCCTTCTCCATTATTTTTTTCATATTGCAGTCTTAAAATTCCTCCGGTCTGCAGGATTCATTAGCAATGTCATTTTCCTGTACACACTTATGCAGGCTTTGTGTGTGGTCTCCTAGGATGCACAGACCTCCTTCCTATCTAAGGATCTGGCATCCTCAGCCCGTTAACTCAGCTTCGATACTACCCTGCTAAAATCCTGTGCAAAGTTGCAGAGCTGTCCACTGAGAAATGCTGAACCCTTTTCTTATCTTATCTTTAAAGATAAGTATTAGGCGAAAATGTCACCATTCCTCTTCATCATCATCAACTCCCTTAACCTGTTCCCACATCTATAGGTAGGACCTTAAGAACTGGCTTTTAACTGAAGGAAATTTTTCCAACTGTAGCTCTGGACAAGTCACTCCATGTGTTTCCTAGTGTATTTTACTCCAACTCTGTTGAGGCTGCACAACACTGTCTGTATCTTAGAAATCCTGTATTGGCATCTACTACTGTAGAGGAGATGCAATCACTCTTAATAAAAATGCATATGACTAAAAACTTTTCTTTTTCTGAGAATGCTTAAGTCTGATTTTTCAGTACCTTTTGTGTCTGTACATGGTTTGTACTTTGGAATGATAACTACCTCAAATGGGCTGCATCATCTTTTTGCATCCTGTTGCTGGAATACAGTAGCAAGTTGCAAGGTGACATTTCACTTTGCACTATGGTTTAGTGGACATGGTTGTATTTGGTTGATGGTTGGACTTGATGATCTTGGAAGTCTTTTCCAACCTTCAGGATTCTATACTTCTATAATAAGTGAGGTGCTGTTTACAGTGAACATCTGAGGGCATGTTTTACCTCATGTCGTGTCCCGACTCTGTCCAAACAAAGCCCTTTACAATGCACCAGTTTCATCTCTAATACAGGTACCATGTACAAAAGTTCAGGGTTCTTTTTATCCAGGTCAGATTTCTTTGGTAGCTGTGGGAAGTTAAAACTAAAGTGCTTGCAGGTAGAGCGGATGAGGTACAACGGACGCAAGTTATAATAAGACGAATATAACATCTCACTGGACATTAAAACAAACCCCAAAAGCTCTTGAAATGGGTTAGCTAAAACACTCTTGTATTCTCCATCCTTAAAGACTGTCAAAGCTCAATGGGACAAGGCTCTGAGCAATGCAATCGCTGATGGTGCTGGTTAGAGTGGCAGTCGTACTGTCAGACTTTCACCGGGCCTGTCTGTTTTAAATCATTCCATGATTCAATGAACTAGTAATTGTGAGTGGAGTACAATTCTCACATGACATTCTGATTTCTACATTTAGAAAGTTTAGGCGCACCCAGGTGGACTAAGGAGGAAGAATGTATCATGTCAGCAGAGCATTTTCTCATCAGTACTCACCAGGTATTGACTTTAGCCCTCATTACTAGCCAAAAGAGCTGCGAGATCTGCTTTCAAAGTTTGTGGTTGACCCTGTATATACTCCTCAGGAAGATATTTAATTTCTCCATAAATCAAGACAAAATGTTATTGGAGAGATGGAAAAACCTATGGATGAATCTTTGTAAAACTGTCTGCACAACTGAAGAAGTATTTTGAAGCAAAATAAAGTGAAAAATTGTTCTGCCAAGCTCTGTTCCACTCCATGAAAATAAACAGGAGAATTTTTGTCTGTAAGTGGAAAATATTACCCTTTTGCTTTGGTATGTGTATATGCAGTTCTAGATAGATAAATAGATTACAGTTAGGGATATACTGACTCCAATTTCCAGAGTTAATACGCATATAACTTGGATAGATCTGGCAGATCGTCACATGATTTTTTCCTGCATATCAAAGCCCTGAAAATGATAAAGGCATACAAAATTCAAAGTATTTGTTGTTTCTAACTAGAGATCTTAATAATTGCAGTCCAGTTTTACTGCCAGAATATTAGCAGTAAATGATATTCATCTGAGATCTTGACCAGTAGTAGGTAATTCCACTGATTTTATTTAAGCACTCTTCACGTGGAAGAGGTTGAATACATTAACTGGAAAATTAATGATATTTTTAAATTTCAACTATCAATAGAGGCCTGAAAACTGTACTGCAAATCTAGTGGGAAAAATGTTTATTGCTTCTGGAAATGGGCCATGGTGGGATACACTGCTACTTTACAGTTCAAGATAAGCAACCATATTTTAGTTAATAATCCTGGGAGCCAGCCAGCATAATCCTTTTTTATTCATAAACTTGATTCTCTGTAAGCCATATATGTTGTTATCTCAGGACAGTTGGAAGGGTTTTGGTTGTATATACAGCAAAAATTATTCAGTCTTGGGAGCAAAGACTTCTACATTCTAAGTGTGTATATATATATATATATATATATATATATATGTATGTAATGTTTTGGGGCTCTGCCCAAAAGAAAAGACATCTTTGTGTTAAAATCAGCTCAAGGAATTGTGGTATAATTCTTAACTTTAACAATTGAGATAAACTGTAAAGTGAAAAATTTTAACACCTTAAGAATTCATGAGGGAATTCTGGTTGCTGCTATGAGCAGTGATTCTACAAGAAACGTCTTTATGCAGCTCTGTCTTTATTGAAAAGGCTTCCAGCATGTGCCTACTTGATTTATAGTATTTATACATGCCTGGATTGCAAGTAGCTTACTGTCCTGTTTCTGGTATTGGAATCATCCTGAATATGTTTGTGCAGTAGTCCTCCTGATCTAATTACCCTGAAGGGATATCTAGAGTGATTAATCATAATGACTGTATTTTGATATGTGCAACTTTGATACATTTTAATGTGGCTTTTTTTAAAACTATGTAGCGCCAGTGTGTTCCAAATGTCTGCAGGAGGCAAGGGTCTGTTGCATGGCAAATTCCCGAGTATAATGAATCTAGCTATTGGGCCAGAGGTTTAGAAAGCAGAGGAGGCTCCCAAAGACATAGGGAAAGCCTAGATTACAAAGGATGTTCCTTCTGGATGTGAGATGGGAAGAGTGTTTGTGGTAATAGTGGGCTAACGGGACTTCAAAGAAACCTCTGAAAGGCAGAAGGAAATCCAGATGACCTTGATCTGAGCTAAAAAGTTGGATTTGATGGCAATTTTAAGTTGGCCTGGTTTTGGCTTGTTCTTTGGATTTACTCTACTAAATAAAAAGAAAATAGTATTTCAAAAAGCTCTGTTAAGTCATAGGGTGTTTGTCTTAAGATATGGACAGAAATGTTCTGGCAAATTCTGCTATCGTTAAATATATTGTTGTCTCAAGCTGTCTATCCTGTCTCTCTGGTGCTGCTTGTCATCCTTATAGTTCCAAAGGTCAGCAGAATCTGTCATATGCCTATGTCCTTGTTGGTCCAACTTACCACCCCTGCAGCTGTCCCACATCTCAAGCAAACAATTGAAAAGAATGTGTCTACGGGTTTGGAAACTGGGCTCTGTCAAGAAATCATGATCTCCTGGTACATAGCCTGAGAAGCCACAGGCTCAGCAGTGCATACTTTGAGGAGGAAGAACACTGGTCATGCCAGAGCTGTGTGTACCATAAACTCACCCATTCTATACCCAGCTTTTTGTTGGGTTACTTGCCTCCTCCTCGAAGCATCCTGCATTGGCCAGTGTCAGAGTCAGAATATTGGATAAGAAGGAAGAAGAAAGGTGAATCTATATGAAACATGGCCTGACTATGGCTATACTCAAATGTACTTTGATCACAACAGTCAGCTGAGCTCAAGGTCTTACTAGTTAAGGTTAATAATAGCCCCTATTTAAACTGATAATTCCTCCATGCAGCTGTTAGATAAAGCCAGCATAAAATGTCGTGGTGGTTTGCCTGAGGAATCAGCAATATAAAAGCTATTCCCCAGTTAGACTCAATTATTTGCTTAATATATGCTTTTCTGTGAGCTTCAGTCAGCTTCCAACTCAACACTGAGGAACTGTGAAACCATTGAGACCAAATCTAAATAATTTTGTTGAGGTAAATCATTCCAGTGGTAAAAAAAAAAAAAAAGGGTATTCTTAAGCAGCCCTACTTAGTTTCCTGTGTAGTATTGGCTTTGTTCAAGAGTCATGGCTTTTTTTCAGGATGAAAATATCTGTCTCATTGTCTGCCTCTTTCCTCTGATCTTTTACGTGTTGTTTATCACTAAGTTATACAGATTTAAACCATTCTTTGAGTAATTTAATCTAGAGGTAAAGTCTTAACAATTGAAACCATCTACATATTGATCATGTACTAGAAATTGTTTGCCAGAAATATTGGAAGAAAATGGGTATTTTTCAAAGATGTTTTGTGTTTCATGCTTTGCACTTAACTGACAGTGGACAAAGCAATGCATATGTTTTGATGGATCTTCTGTTAAAGTTTCTTCTTGAATATTATGGTCCAGAGAACAGTATTAACTTTTTTGGAGACGGTTTTAGCCAAGTTTGTTGCATCCTAAGAAAGCTCAGGTAACAGTTTGAAAATTATTGTCCTGAGGAGTCTATTGTGTCAGGCAAAGAAGGAACCATATTCCAGTGTAATATTCCATTGTATGTAAAGGTCATCACAGCTACACTAAAACTGGAGGAGCTGGGAAACAGCTTCGATATTATTCAGCAGCTACCTACTCCTTACAGAGGAATTAGCAGCTGTCTGCCCCCTTTATTAAATTCACTTCTGTTAAAGTAAGTTTTTAAATACACACAAGGTTTGTGGCATGAAGGGTACCACAGCTCTACAAGGAAATGGGTATCTCAAGAGTCACACAAGTAAGACTAATGAAGTTGTGTCAGCTGTCTCTCTGCTGGATCCAGTCATGGTTAATCCCCCTGCCTAATTTTAGGGGTAGCTTGGACATATGGTGAATGTACCATTCTGGCCAGGACTGATGGCCTCTCTTTTTCCTTCTCAGCCCCACTAGCTCTACATCTGATGAAAGCAGACTATTTACTATTTCCACATATTGGATTCACTATTTCTATATTTTTTTTTAAATTCTTGGTTTTATTTAAGTGAAAGCAAATTTTGTCAAATTGCAATGGAAACAAGATTACTATTATTTGAGGGAACATTGTTATCTGCCCAATGTGATTCAAGGCAAAACTGCATTGAAAAAAATAAATTGTGTGCAGATATGTCTGAAACAGTCCTGAGGTTACACACTGTAATGTGAGGGTCTCGTGAAATATATGAGAGGTCAGTTTTATCAAAGGCCCTGAGGGTATAATTGGAGTTCTTTCTCTGGTACCTCAGGCCATCTGCTATGGCATCTAATAACCTCGTGAGAGCAATGAACAGCTCAGACTGTGATTTAGGGCTGTGGTCTGGCTGCCTATTCTGACTTCTACATGAAATGAAACTCCAATTACAGTGTCTAAATTCAGAAGAGAAATAAACAATTCAAACCTCTGGCTATTAAGGACTGGCATCCCATACTGCCTGTGGAGCAAGGTAGGAGCAGTATTTAGACCACCAGCAAGAGCTGCATAAGTTAACCATTGGGCCTTTCTTTTCTGTGATGCTACAGGGAATTAGGGCCTGACAGTCCCAGCACAGCAAAAAATCTGAATTGCTCATTTTAAACTTAGCTATTGTGACCGTCCTTAGTCCATTTTAAGTGTTGCAACATGCAGGTTGCATATAGCCCTCCTCCTACTACTCTGCTGGAATTGTGTGAGGGGGAGGCAGAGAGTGAAAGGAAAAGCCATCTGTGCATCACATCAAGTGGTGAAACAGGGGAGGAAGATCCTGCTGCTTTCAGCTCTGTTTCCATGAGTGAAGAAGTGCTGACAGGGGTAAGACTGAGAAAGAGTGATGGAGAGTGAAATTGGAAAGGAGAGGGTGAGATCCACGGACATTTTGCCACCAACCATAATGGGATTATGATTTAGGCCAGTCTGTAGAGATTTTAATGAGTCAAATGAAGACAGCTAAATAGTTTAGGCGAGCTACGTGCAGCTACTCCTTTTTCAGTACCCAGCATGCTAAGTAAGCATACAAAATCATATCCAGTGTCCATTATCCAAAGGATATCATTATCCCCCAAGGGACACTTCTCTCCTGGCAGGGCTATTTGACAGGCTCATGCCCAAAGCACTCTGTAGCTCATGGCAGAGACTGTCATTAGATTGAAGTACAGGAACTCTTGCAATTCACTTTAAAATTGGTATTAATATGTATGCAGATGTATTTGAACAGTACAAAAATCAGACTGTGCTTTTCCAGTTTTACTACGTGACCTTAGGTTTCCTTTTCCTTCCCTGGTGACTTGGTATTTGAGAGTGGTGCAAGCTGGGAATTCGGGCTCTTCAGTTTATCATTGCACAGTCCTTCCTGTGTTCATTCTTGAGCATATTGACAATTGACATAAACCTGTCACCTGAACTATTAAGTTTGTGCACATGGGCCAATGTAGTTTGATGAAATGCTGCTCTGGGCCTTGAAGCAATATTGTCAAGTGCTGCATCCCAGCACAGATCCTCTGAGAGAGACTGTGTACTGACCTCACCACCTGTCACACTGTTGAGTGGTATCACCTGTGTTACATAGGTCAGAGAGGGTGAAGAAACTGCAGTTCAATGATGTGCATGAAATCTTCAGTCCTGGGTTTTAGAAGTCTTCAGTCCTCCTGACATGTTCCCAAGATCCTGCTGCAGCAGCCTCTCAGTTCTAGCCACAGGTAGAGGTGCCTAATTAATTTGGCTCAATCATTCTTGTCCCGTCCTTATGTATACGACATGCTCTCAAGTTCCCAGAGAACACAGAAAGATCAAGGAGAAATAGGCATTTTTAAGGCAGCCTCATAGAGAGCACAAAGGCCTCAGTAGTCTGAATAAGCATTACTCATCCCTAACATGGGGGACATTATGTAAACATACTCAAGTAGTTAGACTTTTATGTTGGAGCTTATCACTCCAGCTTTAAATTCAATGAACAGAAGTAGACAATTTCAGAGTATGATTGTTTTCTTCCTAAAATAAGTTTCTAATGTAATACAGCTGAATTGTCCTCTGGAGCTGCCTTTTCTCTTTATAAAGAGAACCTAGGATAGTGATGTTATCAGCAAACATCTGACTTTGAAGTGCCATAATTAGGTGAGACAAGATGGGTCTATGACCTTGGCAGTCTCCTTTTAGGAGGGCTGCCCAAACTGGAGGCATCATCTCAAAAGTGATTGTTTCTGAAAATAGGAGTCACATGGGAATTTGTATGTGAGAAATAATAATAAACAGGAATAAGAGAACAAAAATGAATGTACTTGCCAATGAAGTTTAACATTCCAGATCCTGTATTTATTCTGCAAAAACAGATGTCACAGTCCCAGAACTGACAGTCCATTCTTTACCTCGCTACAGACAATTAGAAAGTGGGAAAAATAGATACATGCTGTCAGACAGCTCCTATGGGCAAGGGGTTGGGAAGTTTTCCGCCTTCTCTACCACAGTGGCATTACACAGTCCTCAATATGCCTCACAACCAGTCCTGCAAAACTGCTGTAGGACTCCTTTCCTCACTTAAAATCTGTTCAAATCTAGGAAGTAGAGACAAGTGTTGGAGATAAAGCCTATGCTTGCACCCTGCCTTGGTGGAGGTCCTTCTCCCATCGCTTTATTATCTTTTCTTACCTTCATCTTAGCAAGACCAGGGAGATGGTACATAGTATCCCTCAATACAATTCATCCCAGTGATAAATATTTTTTCAATAATATGGCTTGAAATGGCAACAGCCGACCAACATTAGGCTCATGAATGCAACTGAAATACCTGATACGTCACTCTGACAAGGAAAACATGAGAGCCAGGAGAGTTGTTTGCTCCTTGATACTTTTGAGGAAGAGGAGTTTCTCTTGCCAGTTTTTTTTTTTTTTTTTTTCTCTTGCAAGAGGGAAAAAAATGAAAGGAGCACCTGAAGAGCAGTTGACATCAAACATATTCACACACACAATGCTGACCCTGGATGTTGTCAACAGCAGTGGATGAGAAATGGGGTCACTAGCAGGTACATTCATACCCTGTCTCTCTGAGGAGGCTTTGTCTCTTTAAGTATGTACTTAGACTTCTGATGACCCTAAAAGGAAATCTGTATCTGTCAGAAACTGAGAATTTAAATAAAAGGTTTTTTGGCAGTCTTTATCCATCTCATCTCTTGATATATGTTGTGCACCTATTTACTAGGTAGCTCTTAAAATTCCTTTTCCTCTTTCAACAGTTACACACCAAATAAAAACAGAGGTCACAGTAGGTGGAGATTGAATTCCCTTTCCTTTTAAGAGGAAAGACAGCTTGGTAAAATATAAATGATGTTAATTAGTTGAATATAATTGCAAATTCCTTGGAGTTAAAATGTGCTGCATACCAGCAGAAAATGCTATTTGCCATATGGTATCAGAACACTTTGGAATCATGTCTTTTCCTCTACTATTTTCTGCAGACTGAGCATGGACTTGGATTATTTGTGGCTTCCCAAGTATTTGTGTTATGCCAGCCAGCTCACTAAGAGTCCCAAAACAGCAGAGAACCATACTTGTTCAGTCATATGTACTAAAAATAAACAAACAAAAAATCTCGGTTTTGCAAAGCTTTTAGTGAAGGACTGAAGTTTCATTTTTCAGTGGTTTGGGTAAACTTTCAGAAACCTTTTCCTTTGAATAGTCAAGACCCTCTAACTCACTACTGAACAGTGTTAAGAGAAGTAAAAGAATCTTTAAGGAAGCTATCAAATACTAGTTGAAAATGTTGTGTACTTTGTATGAAATATTATTTAAAAATGAAGGTTTAAAAAAAAGGAAGACATAGTTAAATCTTTATTTAGCATGGTTTTAAAAATTTAAGATTTTAAAAAATAACAAAAAAATAGGAGTTCACTATGCAACTATTGATACAAAGTCCTTAGCAATGGATTTGATAACATTCCTTACCAGTGATTTTCCACTCTTCATTTTTAACATACACATCAACACTCGCTCCCTCCCCCCCAAAAAAGACACCAAAACTTGCTAAGAAATAGACATTCTTTTCACATAGATTTATACATCTGAGAAATTGCTCTCTGAGCTCTTTTATTGTGAAAGAGACACGGAGATTCACACAAGTCCTTAGAAACTCTGACTTAGAAGTGACATGAAAGTACATTTTCAAGTTGTAAATGTATATTTGGATGTTACAACAGCAACATTGCCTTAATTACACTTGTAGCTCAGTTTTGCTATCTTTTCTTCAGTTTTATGTCCACGTTAATGCTATCATGTTGATAAAGCTAGCAACTTTAACTGAAAAATTGGCAGTAAAGTTTTCAAGCCTCATTGCTCAAATAGGATAGTGTTGGTAATGTATATATTTTTCTCTTGAAAATGAACACTGATATAACATGAAAGGCCATTGTTTTAGTTGTTAGACCTGTCAGATGAACAAGTTGGGGTTTTTTTCCATACTGTCTATATCTGAAGATGAGTTGTACGTGTGAGGAAATCCAGGATTAGGAATCCTAAATTTCTCAAAAAACCCCACCCCAAACCAAGACACAAAGGAATTCATGGAAGTACTTCTACTATCTTCATAGAGTCATAGAATCACAGAATAGCTTGGTTTTTAAGTGATCTTTAAAGATCATCTAGTCCATCTGCCCCTCTGCAGTGAGCAGGGACATTTTCACCTAGATCAGGTGGCTCTGAGCCATTTCCAAACTGACCTTGAATGTTTCCGGGGACCAGTCATCCACCACATCCCTGGGAAACTTGTGCCAGTGTTTCACCACTCTCACTGTTAAAAAACCAAAATTCTTCTTTGTAGCTATTCTAAATTGCCCCTCTTTCAGTTTACAGCCATAACCCCATATCCTTTGGCCGCATGCCCTTGTTAAAAGTCCCTTTCCTCCCATAGGCCCCCTTTAAGTATTGAAAGGCCATATTAAGGTTTTCCTTGAGCCTTGTCTTCTCCAGGCTGTTCAGCCACAACTCTCAGTGTTTTCCCACAGGAGAGGTGCTCCACCCTTCTGATCATTGTGGCTCTCTTCTGGAACTGCTCCAACAGGCTCATGTCTTTGTGTTGGGGACCCCAGAGCTGATGCAGCACTGCAGATGGGGTCTCTCCAGAGCAGAGCAGAGAGGTGGAATCCCCTCCCTGGCCCTGCTGCCCATGCTGCTTTGGATGCAGCCCAGGACACAGTTGGCTTTCTGGGCTGTGAGTGCACATGGCTGGGTCGTGTTTCTCAACCATTAGAAACCTCAAAGTCCTTTTGGGCAGGGCTGCTCTGATCTGTTCATCCCCCAGCCTGTGTTGATACCAGGGGTTGCCCCAGCCCAGGTGCAGGGCCTTGTATCAATCAGTTTCAGGGTGTTTGTTCTTCAAACCACCAATAGTTTACAATATATAGTATGATAAAATATATAATTTACAAATTAGGGCTGGCAATGGAGATTGGCTTATGCTGTTTAAAAACTTAGAAGTTGTAGCACCTTTCTACTGAGGTTTCCAATAATGTTCACAAAATCAGTACATTTTCCCCATAGTTCTAACATGTAGTCCTAACAACTTCAAGGCAAAATTGAACTGTAGGAGAATAAAACTAGTTATGCACATTAAAAATACAATATATTTTTCCTCCTGCTGTTTCATTTTGAGGGGTGTATCAGTGGCAAGGTTCCTTTAAAATAAATATTCAATGTGATTAAAGAAGCAAGAAAAAATATGTTCCCCTGGCTTTGTAATTCTGATTTCATTAAAGTAAAATTTTTGCTTATATTTAGAATGTGCTTATGTTTAGAATTAAAGTTCTGTCTTACTGAAAAAGTGGAATTATTTTTAGGACTTCTCTAAAGTCTTAAAGAAGTGAGAAATCATTGGAAGGTAGAGACTGTCAGAGAGGCTTTCCAGGCTTTAAAAATATTATCCTAATTTTCCATTTTCCATTAAAAAAATCACAGATGATCTCTTTCTGGCTTCCCCTTCAAGTCATCAACCTAAAGATTAAGCTGTCAGCTCTTGCTAAAGCAGGCTTTTTCAGAAATCCTTAAAAATGTTTGCATTTATTCCAAATAGGATGAAATTAAACCACAGACAACCCTCAATACCATGCACAGGATACAAATTTCCTGCTGGATTCATAGCTTACATAGAATCCTCATCCATTCCTTACAAGTGGTGTAAAATGCCATCTTTTGATGTCTCCAGGCTTTTTGATGTGATACCGTAGAAAGAGATGTGTATTGTACCACAAATATCTCAGTTTCTAGAAACATTGGCCAGGGATTTGGCTTAATACAATTAAGTCTGCTTCTTAACTTTGCTAACGAGACAACGTGCAGCCAAAATGTGTTTGCTAGGAGCTGGTGTCTGGGGCAGCTCCTTGGGGATCTTCTCATCTATCCATTTTTCAAAGTGCAGACATGCTCTTTGATTCTTTCCAGTCACACTCTGCTCACAGTTCAGCCACACTAGAGACAAACCTGCTGAAATATTTTAATACTATCAGCCTGGTTCTTTGTTGCTTTGCACAGAAGTTGTCACTGCCTTGTCAGATGTTGTTCTGACCTGCACAGAATGGGTATAATTTACTATAAAACAGAGTGGTTAGTTGTCATTTCCAGCAACTTCTGTGGGAGGATCGAGACTGGATGCAAATGTATATTGAACTTATATAAGACCCTTATTGTAGCACAGTACTCTGTTAGATGTATGCCACACTGCTCTGTGAAATATCTTGGCCAAATATATATATATTTTTTTCCTTTTAATTCCCAAGTTCAATGAAACCTGGTCTAGTGAAGGGTGTCCTCACCCATGATATGGGGATTGGAACTAGATGACCTTTTAAGGTCCCTTCCAACCTTAACCATTCCATGATTCTATGATTCTGTGGCAATGGCACTCTGGTTACATCCATGTGAGAGAATTCTAAACTAAACATTTTCAAAAGAAGAAAAAAAAATTCTTTCTATGCCTCCTTTAGAAAATGAAAGTCCTATGCTCTGGTGCACTGGATCTGCTGAAATATCCTGTTCAAGCATTGCAAATTCAAGAATTCACCAGTGCCACTTATTCTGATGCAATCTGTTTAGTTGCTATTACTATTGTTATTATTACCTGACTCTAAGAAGTCATAGATCTTCCCATCCCCGACCACAGGATACACATGAATTAATTCAATCACCATAATTCTATGATTAATTTACAGTTTTCTGAAGCCCTAATTCAGATTGCTGAACTGTCACTGAACAAAGAGACAGTAAAAGACAAGTTTCTGAAAAACACTAATGTAGTTTAAGGTGAAGGTAGGTAAAGGGAGATGAGCATCAGTTTGCATTATGCAGAATTTATCCACTTGTCTCAGATCAACCTTGAATACAAAACAGGATATTTTACTTGATTATAGCCTTATCAACCCAAAAAGTTGGGAGAAAAGTATTTATCATCATTTACCAGATGGTGAATAGCGGCACAAAACATTAGGATCAAATTTTAAAAGCCATTTAGAAGCCTAAGGAGGCAGATGAAGATGAAATGTTATTTTGAGGTTAAATTTAGTGTCTATGTGCACCATGAAGTATCTACACACTTAGAAATACATACTTAAGAAATTTATCCAAGGGCACTGAAAGCATCTGTCTCAGGGTATGTGGTAGGATTAGTTTGCACACATGACCTGTGAGCACAACAATATCTTTCCTGCCTTGAAAAGCAAAATACCTATTCATTCTTCATAAGTTCAGTAGTGGCTTTCCATGCTCACTGCAGCATTGCAGAAAGGCCTGACTTGATACTGTCTCCCTGCCCTGGAGAGTTTCTTCCACTGTGCACATATAGCAGGGAGATGGGTTTCCACAGATAAGATAGGTTTTAGAAGGCCCAGTTATTGGGCCAGATCTGTTGTTCAACATACATTTAAAAGATCAAATGCTATTTGATTATGATGTTTGCCTACCAACAGTGGCAATGAAATTTCTCCATAAGTTTTCTTTCAGCAATTAATACAGTCATAACAGTGATAAAATACGTAAAATCAACAAGTAAGTAGACTGTTGGGGAAAAAAAAAACAATATTGGTTAAGCACTTTCAACACCTACAAATCCTGTTGTAGTGGCATCATAAAAGGAGATAAGCCAGACAATAATTTCACTAACACTGTGTGTATTTCTGCTCATAAAGACATCAGAAATATTCTCAAAGAGGCTTAAATATTCCTGAGACTGTAGACCATCATCTATGTGACTGAGACAGATAACCAGATAACCCAGCCATCACAAGCAGTGGGGATCATTTGCCTTAGGTTTTCTTCAGTGAAAACATATCTGGAGTCAGAGAAAAGAATATGAGAAGACTTTAGGGTTGGGGCTAGTGTTTTGCACAGGTGAAGCATCTCTTCCAGCTTTACTCTGTACTTCATAAGCAAATTCCTCTATTGCTGTGTCAGTGCACCAGAACAGACACACCAGGCCCTCTTGCTCTCAAACAGAATCACCCTTTCAGCAGCCCCAAGGCTCTGTGGTTCCGATCAACAACATAAACCAGCTCTGCAGAGCCCTGTCACACTCCTGACAGCTGGAAAGTGGTCTCACTGTCGAGGCAGGCAGCTCCCTCTCTGGTGGGCTGACCTTGGCTGGCTCTCTTACCTTCACTCAGCCAGTCTTTCACTCCTCCCCCACCATAGAGCAGAAGCAGGAAATAAGATGAAAAAGTTCATGGGCTAAGATAAAGATGGGCACATCCCTTGGCAATTACCATCAAAGGAAACACAGACTAAACTTGAGGAAAAATAATTTAATTATTGCAAACTTAAATAGTCTAGGATAGTGAGAAACAGAGACAAAAAGGAAAACATCTTCTCCCACATTGCACCCTATGTTTCCAGCTTAACTTCTCCCAGTTCCTCTATACCACAAAGCTGTCATATGCAACATAGGAGCACTCTTGGAATCAGGCAAGACACCCCAAGATATCTAAAGTGTGCTAGACAACTAACTCTAGGCACTTGAATTATTCTGCACTGACATTGTTCATTTTTTAACAGAAACACAGTTAGTGTTGTTTGGGAGTTTGTGCAGTGTCCAAGACTTCTACACAGAGCAAACCAGTACAGGACAGTGTTTGTGTAAGTTCTGTCCTGCTCTGAGGTGGCAGCTACACGGCAGGTGAGACTTCTCACAACACATAAAGTGACACAAATTTTGTAGTCCTATTGCACCATTGAATAAAATCACATCCTGAAACCTCTTATTGTCATAAATCGGAAATTTTAGGTTCTTTCCAGTTCTAAATTCTTGTAACATGTACTCTTCTCTCCCAGCTGAAGGAAGAGGAATTATTTGTTTCTACTTTATCAAAGTGGCGATGGTCCTGGGATGCCACTTATACAGCAGGGGCAAAATTGCTCATCTGTTGTCATTGATAAATTCCTAAATTAAAGGCTGCATGTAACATGCAAAGTCTTTTATTAAGTCATGATCTCAAACCCTCCTAAGTCAATATAACAATGCTCTGAAGTTCAACAGCACAGTTTGGTTTATTTTTACATTTTATTAACTTAAAAATTAACAACTATCTAAGTCTCTATACTTCAAACAATATATTCTATATGTACAGAGTCTTAAATAGTGTCTCAACAAATTTAAACACTTTCTAAATGCTCAATGTTATTCTGTGATTAGTGGCAGGGACTGTCATTTACTTATCAGTATTTCAGTTGGTAGCTCAAGGAAATTATGAGGTACCTTGGACTGTATTCTTGAAGCCATCTCAGAAAGTTAGCTAAGTAATGGAGGAAATCCAATTCCTGCATCCAAATCAGGCAGTGCCAGCTTCTTCAGAGATAGCTGAAGAGGGAAAATTTAACTGTCCAAGAGAGAGAATACCATTGCGTTAAGTTCTTCCTACAGCTAGCAATTCTTACTTT
Organism: Phainopepla nitens; assembly: GCA_013400175.1. NCBI lineage: Eukaryota > Metazoa > Chordata > Aves > Passeriformes > Bombycillidae > Phainopepla > Phainopepla nitens. The sequence continues at coordinate 1,473,853 of VXBQ01016516.1, read as the reverse complement.
GAGTTTGATGCTTGTTAAATGATGAGCTTTTGACTGGAAATTCAATGAATGTTCTCCCCTGAAAGCTTTTAAAATTGCACTCACACACTGACCTCCCTGTTCTACTTTTCATGTAGGGTCATAGCAGAAAGTTCTTTGTAGATTGCCAGCTTTGAGAAAGATAGGCTCAGAGACAAAGCTAAGAGTCTTGCAACCTTCTTTTGCTCAGGTTAGCAAAGTTAAAAAATCTGAGACAGTACTTACAATCTGGTTTAAAATATTCCAACTCCCTTGTAACCTCCCTCCTGTTTTTTTGGGGTTTTTTTGTTTTGGTTTTTTGTTTGGTTGGTTGGTTGGTTTGTTTTACTTTGCTTTGCTTTGTTTTGTTTTGCTTTATTTTGTTTTTTTTTCCCCCTTCCTCTATTATTAGTTGATACAACATGGTGAAAATGTGTGGATGATTGTAGGGAGCAAAACAAAGAGATTTATCAGTTAAAAGATGAAGAAACTACCATGTGGGGCCAGTCTGTCATCAGCTTTGCTGGGTTTGAATTAAGGTATTGACATATCAATGAGGGAAGTGAGTGGAAGTGAGTGAGGGAAGCCCAGACACTCCTGTGTTTCTGTGTACAGGAAATGCCTTCGATTTAACTTGTTCTTTCCAAGCTTCTAATTTCACAGGCATCAAATCACAGATTTGTTTGGTAACTTCTGAACTTTATTTGATAGTATTGACTTTTGATTTATAAAGCTCAGTTTCATTTGTGTCCTAGATAATAAGAATTGAAGCATGAAAGTTAAATGAAATTTCAAAAAAATCAATTTGTTGTTTAAATGAGCAACAGAATAACAAGTTCTGCTTGAATTGGAATAAGCTTTAAATCAAGTGGAGATGAGCATCTTTCCAGAGATGCAGTATACCAAGAGGTATTTTGATGGAGTTCAGTAATAGAAAGACCAAAGGTTCAGTAGGCTTAGTGAGCTCAATCACACATAGACACATCAGATTATAAATAGAGAGAAAGTGGCAGTAATCTTCTATTTAAGAGCTTAATGTTTGAATCCAGACACTGAGATAAAGCAAATACAAAGAGTGTCAGTTGAGAAAGTTCAAGGCATTTCTCTTTCCAAGGTTTTTAGAAAAGGTAGGTTGAAAAATATCTATTCTGCCAAGAGAATCGAAACGGTGGCTTGGTTATGCATTTTTGTCAGAAATCTAAAATCAAAAATTACATGTACTCGAGTCACTTGAAAACACCATACCAGTTTTATATCTGATGGAAATCATTGGAATAATACTGAAAATAATGAATTTGGCTTATGCCCTAGATGAGACACTTTTCAAAATGACTGTGTCACCCACATTTTTATGGTTCTGAATTAAAATTAAAATCTTGCTGTGATGAACCACATCCCAAGGTTTTTTAACTCTGTTGTTCAAGTTAAGCTCAATTTTGGAGTGTAATACCAGAAAAACTCCACTGGGAGTTATTTAAATTTTTTTATGTAGGTTCAACATGTATGAGAACACTTATACAGCCATTTTAAATCAATCAAGTGAATACAGTGCTCATCAGAGGTGAGCAATTTGCATTCCACATGTCTGAGGTTTCACTTAGCTTCATGGCTTTTACACAACTGACACTGTGGTTATGTTTCGGGTGTACACTGGGATACATCACTGCTATAGTTGAGTGAGTAGTTCATCGCTTCCATCCGGGGCATTCAAACCTGTTGTGAAAAGTTACAAATCCCATTTGAGAGTTTATTATAACCCCTGGTAGTGGAAATTCTATATCTTAGCTATTCTCAGTCCTTTTTCACATGAGACACAAACATCACATTTGTTTCTGCATCTTGTCTGTTTCATTTTCATGAGGTGGGATGTGGGATAGAGATTGTGGCAGGAAATCTGGCACGATAAAAAAACTGGCAAGAGAGATTCAGATACTGAATCTCTCTGAATACTGTATTCAGATACTGAATCTGTACTGAATACAGTACGCCAACATACTTTACATACTTTATCTCAGGTCAGATACTGAGTGAAGTGCATTCTTACTGGAGAGGTGGGAAAGTGAGAATTAGGCTTTGCTTCAGCATTATTCATAAGTAAATGGGCTGTAGAGTTGCTAAGCAAGTGGTGTTTGTCATTCTGTGTGCTTCAAATACCATCAGCTCAACTTGACATCAGTTCCAACAACAAACTCTGGGGATGTTACTCTGATGGTGAGGCAGTGCAATTATATTTCCTAGTCACAGATGGATTTCAGCTCCCCCCCCAACTAAAATATTTGCTTTATTCCTTTCCAGACTATGAAAATATAGAACAATTCATAATGTGAAAATTGAGCTTCTAAAAACTCTGTTCCCAGTATTTGGGCTATGAATTTGAAATTAAAGAAATAAATGACAGCTGTCTTCATTCTGCACATGTGTTTACTCATATATTAGTTTGCTCATTTGAATAATTACAGTAGTTAAGGGGATTATATGAATATTGTTAAATCTGTTAATTCTCGCATGAGAGGGTTGTCATGCTAGGTACCATGTGTTTGTATCATCAGTGAAAGAGGATAAGTTGTCTTAGGTTAAAGCTTCCAGTACATATTCAGGGTGTCTGGTATACTCACAAGGGTCAAAACCAAATGATGTTTTGAATTCTCAGCAAATCTCTCACTTCAACTTTTACATTATTGTGGAAGCTGCATATATGGGAATGTGAACAAGATGACTCCTAATGCAGGACGCAGTAATTAAAAAGCAATTACTTATTCAGTCAAAAAACAGAAAATATTTTCTGACCAGAAAGTTAACTTCTGAGTAGCTTTCTTACTTCTTTACTTGCAAAATATGTTTGTGTATATGCCTAGTTCCTCGGACTATCTTTACGTTACTGTTAATGGACTATAGGTGCCTTTGAGATTTTATTGCTCTTTACCTTATGAAGAATGCTCAAGCAAATTTAACCTCAAGCTATAAACTCACAACTCACCCCCAGTCAGTTTTTTTCCTTTTGTCTTCACATGTATTCTGTCCACTTGCCCTTCATTTTGATGATAGCGGTTTCATCCAATTAGTTTCCATATGTAAAACCCAGAGACAAACCCCAGGGTTTGTTGTTTTTTTGGTTTTTTTCTTTTCCTGTAATATTCTAGTTCCCAAGGTGAGGTCATAACTGAAGTAGTTTGCACATATGGGTTTTACACTTGACTTCCACTTAAATCTCAGGGCTTAGCCTCCCTGTCTTTTGAGGTCTGTCACTGCTTCTACGGCAGCTTTAGCCAAAGAAAAGGTAGGAAAAAGCAAGAAAATTGAGACAAAAAGTATTTGCCATGTGAGATATCTCTGCCTTTCACTAGAGGTCACAAAGACAGAATGAGATGGTACAGATAGCTCAAGTCTGTTTTGCAAGCCATTGGAAGATTGTGCGTTGTGCTTTTCCTCCTATTTCTCAAAGGGAATTGGAAAGAGCTTAGAAAAAGATAACAAGGGTTAAAAGATACTGAAGCCTTTCCTATAGGAAGCAGCTGAGTAGGTGAAGATTTTTTTGTCCTCAAAGCAAAAGATTTCAGAGGAGAAATGATAAGCTTCTATAAAATTATGAGTGGCATGGAAGGCATAGGTAGGACTCAATTATTCATCATGCTTTTAAAGACAAGAACTTTTGATTTCCAGTTAATGAGAGTAGAAGTCATTTTCATGTAAACAACAAAAGCAGTGGTTTTATACAGAACATGTGCTATCATTGTGGGCCTTCCCGTGAAAGAATGCTGTGTACAGCCAAAATTGACATTGGTTGAAGATCTTACTAGACAAGAACATGACACTGAAATTCTCAAAAGATTCTAAAAAATGCAGGATAACAGCCAGTTCAGAAACTCCCCTTAGGCTGAAAATAGTTAGAAGATGAAACAGTATTAGAGAAGCAATTAGATACACACTGTTTTCTTGCAGATCGCTATGCACTGATTTACAGTCATGGCTGCATCTGGTTAATTTTTTCTGGAAAGGCATCATCTCCTACTTAAAAGAACAAAAAGAAAGACTCTACTTAAAAGAATCTGGGCAAAACAAAATAATTTTGAGGATCAGTGAATGATGGTGGTGAAGATCATAGACTCAAAAGTGTAAAAAACCCATGGTTTGTGAAAATAAAGTTGCCAGGTGTCAGACAACCTGACATCATCTCCTTGTTTCCAAAGGCATCCAAGGAGATGGTAGAAGGTCCCTGGTCATGTTCTGCCTGGAAATATGTCAAGACACAAGAATAGAAATGTAGCACATGCCTGTCTTCTTTTTCCTAGTGCAATGGGTGTCTGGCTTGAGTAGGGTTAAGAAGGGTGGGGTGAGGAGTGCCAGAGGTTAAACAGAGCTTCGTATGAAAGGTGAAGAGCAAAGTACAGTGAGAACACCAAGAGATTTTGGAGAAGCATTAAAACGGACTGTAGCCTAAAAAACTCAACGTATATGTGTGTAAAACAGAAGTAAGGCAATCCCATTGCAATCCCATGGCCCGTTCCACTATCCCTCATGAACACACTGATATATGGAGATAGTTATCCTTTGTGGGCACTGTTGAACTCTTGATATGAGCCAGTACAGCTGCTTTTACAGTGTAAATGGGAAAATATGCAATATGTGACATAATGTTCAGAAATGCACAAGAGGGAATTTAGAAATTAGCAAGTGATTTTTAAAGTTGTCTTTGCACATCTTTATTTTGAATCTTTAGCCCCTTGCAGGGGCTAAAAATCATTATTTTCTGTAAGGATGCCACACGAGTGATCTTTGAGTATATGAAGTCTTACCATGGCATGTGACTGGATATACAAAATGTCTTCTGTCAGAGATCTGAAAATAAATTCAGGATATACACTCATGCTGCAGCGGAGTACATCAACATTTCAGTTATTCAGTAGAAATGAGCTTGAGACATGCCACCCTCAGTTCTTCCACAAGAGGCTTTTCTTTGAATCTATCTGAAATACAGTGGTGTGAGATGTGATAAATGTTAGAATTTTTGTAACAACCAATACATGACAATGTCAGATTACTTTTGCTTTCTGAACATATCAGTTTCTTGTTTTCTCCTCGCCTCCACTGTGATTAGTGCTGCTGATATGATTTGTGTTTTTTTCTTTGCAACATACTTCAGCTTGGAGATATAGAAAATGAATGGGGGAATTAAAGTATCCCTGGAAGTAAAAGAAATTCCTGATGTGGCTTAAAAAAAAATAGAGCTAGCAGCTAGTGCAATGTAAACAATGTGCTGATAGTTTTACATCACCTGATGTACATAACCTTGACAATACACTGAGCATGATCCAGGTTTCAGACTGAGAGGAATCACCCTGATTTCAGAGGATTTCTTAAAAAAATACTTAAAGCCAATTCTGCTCAGCAGTAATTTTCATTGAGCTGGACTTTTTAACATTCAGACCACTGCAATTAGCTTAAAATATAACAGGTTCCCTGTGGCAATTCAAAATACAACTTTCAAACAAAGGAGTGTTTGCCTTTTGTGGATAAAGCTTTACCACCATGCCAATTTCCGCATTCACCATATGGCTGTAGCTTAAAACTTCAGTGAAGAAATGCTCCCAGCATTAGACTGTTTCAGAATATGTTGGGTCTCAGCATATTAGATTTCTGATCTATCAGATAATGTCAAGGCCTGTGAAATTAGTTTCACTTATGCAAATACACTCATCTTCAATCTTTGTTCTCAAATCCTAAGAAAAAACCCTTATTCTAGGTTTATTTTTTGCTTGGATATGGGTATTTTTAACCTAGATTCTAAATGCAATAGAGTCAACCCTTCATTATTTCTTCTTTAAAGTCTTACTCAAACACTGACCTTTAAAAGTTCTACCTACAGCTACTTTTGCAAGGCCTGCACTTTCATGAAACAAAGCTCACTCTGTTCTCTGCTGGAAATATCGGATTCAGGCCTAAATTGGCAACCCAGTTCCTTTTCTTATAAGATTTAACTCTGCTATTAACCACAGACAGGTGTCCAATACCTATTAAAAAAGCTTGTATAAATTATGGACCTCAGCAGAAATCAATCTGCAGTCTCATCTGGTGGGCTGCACAGTAGCCAAGAAAAACAACAAACCCAGAACATGTTGGCAAGTAAACTCTTCTTTATGTTTAATACCACTTACAAGTGACTATAAAATCAATACCAAAAATTTTGAGTTGTTATGAACTGGACTTCTGATGAAACTTCAGAAGTGACCAGAAAGTGATACTCATTTTCCTATCTCTAATTCTAAATCTCAAAGTTACTGATTGTCAAAGGAATATTATGCAGACAGGGATTGTTTACTCTTGACTCTTGGGAAACACAGCCCCCATCCTTGCCTTCTGAGCTATACAAAAGACAGCTATACATTGAGTTTCTTGATAAACTAACTTGCCTACACTTGGCTTGTAATTTTTCAAGAGCTGACAGTCTTCCCTCTCCTACCTGTCCCACTGCCCATATATATTCAGAGAAATTTAGTCTGGAAGGGTCCTGTACCTCAGTTCTGACATGTCAAGCTCCAACCCTTAGCTGTTATTCAAACCATTCCATCAGATACGGAGTTAGATGAAATAGCATTACGTCACAGGAATATGTGACTACCGTGCAGCAGAAGTAAAAAAATCCCTGAAGTCTTGCAAGGGTAGTATGGATATCCAGGTTTCTGCCACTCACACCTTGTACTCAGAAAAACACATCAAGTTTTCATCTTATCTCTGGCCTGTGCTAAACTTGTAATGGGTTGGCTTTGCCAATCTCTCCAAACTATGTGCAAACTTAGCCGTGGTTAACCATTGTCCTTGAGACAGTAACAACATTAATCATCCAGTTGGGTTGTGTCTACATCATAATATCTCTAAGTAGCTGCCTGCAATCTAGATAATCCTATAAAGAGATAACTGGCAATTAGTTTTGTGATGTATCTTTCACCCTCTAGTAGTTCTCTGGCTGTGAAGGAATCACAGAGGCAGGATCAGAATAAGTAGATTTACAAAAATATGTGGTCCTCATTCCATAATTGTCCTCTAAATGACATAGTTCCTTTCCCAGTTCTTATTCCTCTCACAATATCCAAACATTATGCTTCAGACTGCTAAGTATACATAAAGACATTAACTTTTTAAGTAGAGTTATGTTTGGCTTCTATTTTCTTTTATGGAAGTCCTAAGAGTTATTATGTTGCAGTATTAAAAAAAAAAAAAAAGAAAAAAAGGAGGATTTAGAATAGTTTACCACAGTGAGAGGCTGAAATCAATATTGTTTATATGGGCATGAATGTTATTGACTGTGTATTCACAATAACCTCCAGAAAGTAACTCTTAAACTATTAAACCGCCTTGCAAAGTATACAATTTCATAAATCTGACTAAACATTTTGCAATAATAATTAAATTAATTACTAGGAGAAAGCAACATATTTGATGGTTTTTATCCTTCGGAAAAAATTAGACATTCCACCACTGGCTTGATTCAAAGAGCCTGTTTTCTCCAGCCTGTTATTTGCAACTGGAGAAATACCTTTTTAGTTCTGGAAGGAATACTTCAGAATGAAACATAACCTAAACAGGATTAATCTGAAAACAATTGGTTTAACTCGCACAGAATATTATTTACAATGTTGTTGATAGAGGCCAGCTCAGAAGAATGCACCCAGATGTCATTGTTTGGATATAGAACATTTATATGTGACAAAGTAATTAATTACTCTATCCCCCTTAATCCAAGATTCACAGGGAAATCTATGTGGAAAATGAGTGTTCAAGAGCTCCCAGAAGCAAGATAGCTGAGGAACACTTTTCATTACTTCATTATGTTGAATGAAAGAGATGCCCACTAGAGAACATTGTCTACATGCATAAGGCATTTTCAGTAGGTCATTGTTACAAACAGCCTTCACACAGCATATAGAGAAGACAAACTAATAAAAATGAAAAAGAGGTTCAGAGACGTGAGGTGATGAAGATTCACAGTTTAATAGTGGCAGAACTGGGGACCAGGGCTCAGGTCTTATGAGTTGTCCCATGTCTTAAAGAGGAGAATACTTGATTTAGCCTTACATTTTGTGTGATGTTTCAGGAGTAAATTGTCATTGGGAAAGATGTAAATCTGTGAGAAGTGTCTATTGAGTTCTTTTAAGTTTGGGTTATTCACAAAATATTAAAGACTTCAGTGATTTCATGGCTACCTAAGAACTCAGAAAATTGATTAGATGCCACTTAGCAACTGAAATCCATTTTCATTTAATTGCACGATTCTCATAATTTTCCTGGATATGACCCTGGCCAGACCCATCTGCTGTCACTCAAAGGACCTATGGATTTTCATGATCCAAGATCTCTAAAAACTAAAAGGGGACATGGAGCCTCTTGGGAAACTAACTTTGTTGATGAATAGCTTTCTTCCTCTTTCTATTTTTTTCCACAACCATTTCTACAACCAAAAAAGAATATAAAAAAAATCAGTAATATTTTGGACCTAATAGCAGTAAACCTTAGGTTTAAACCTAAAGCACAAGCAGAATTTTGGTATGAACAGTAGAGAATAAAACAAGTTTTTGGGAAATATAAAGTAGATAATTGCAGACAGATTTATCTTGGGATAACAGGGTAAGAGAGAGAGACAAATTAAAGATTATCCCAAAAGTAAGGTTGTGGCTGAACCCTGATCTCATTTAGTACTTAATCCACAGAAATTTTCTTTCCTTGTGTCTTACCAGTCCTTTTCATTTTTTCCTTTCTTGGTAGGTTATTCTTATTTCCCAGCAGACCCATCACCTGCAGCTGGAGCTTTACCCTTCTTCCTGCATGTCTTTAACTTTTTTTACTTGGCCTTAAAATGGGAAAAGGCTATAATTCAGATTCATGTGAAAACTGTTAGAGAGAGCAGAGCATAACTTAAGGCAATAAAAAGTTCCTGGCATTCACGCTCTTTAAAGACACAGACATCTAGACTTCTTGTGTGCTGTTGCATGAGAGGGAACAAAAGTAGTCCATAGTGTTAAGCTTTAAGAAGGAGTGACTCAGTTGCAGGACTCCTGGAATTAAGACTGGATGAATATCAACCAAGCAAAATACAAGCATGACAGAGCGGCCCTATCTTGAAAACAATATCATTTAACTGAGTGGAAAAGAGAAAATTATTCAATTTTCAAGTAATGTCAGAGACCAGATTTTTAATTAGCAGGACTATGAATAGATGAGGAATACATCATTTATCCATAGGTTCATCTGATGCAGAGTTTTGATGCCAAGAGTTTTGGTTGCTAAAAGTCCTACTCTCGCACTGTCAAAAAGCTGTGCATCCTCTACACTTTCTATTATCAATTTTATTGTCCTGCTGAATCCCAATGTTCACCTTCATATTCTTGGCAGGCTTTTTTTATGTTTGCTTACATTATAATTAAATGTTCTGTATTCATTACTTTCCAATTCTGACTTACAATTACTCTCGTCAGTGTAATTACTTCGCCACGTAAATTCAGTCAAATGTGTTATTCTGTGCATGTCCAAATTTTATTCAACAAGGGTAAATGTGTGGTCAATTACACTGCTACACATACAATTGCATCTGTTCTTAAAAGAAGCTCTTGAGACTCTAGTGTGCTTTCAGTGCTATGAATTACAGACTTATAAATCCCCTTTCATACTCTATCAGTCCTTGTAGTCTGACTGTTATTAGGAGGCAAATTAATTGAATATAGGGAAAATAAACAAGCATACAAACAAACAAGCTTTGGGTTAAGTCAATGGTTTCAGATGGTGATGGTGGTCTTCCTGAAGCTTCTAGATGCCAGTGTTAATTATCCAACACAACCTCACTTTCTCATTATTCTTTTTTGTAGTATTCCACCAAAACAAAACAAAAGAGAAAGTCTGGGTGAATACTCCAGTGTCTAGCTATTAGAAATATTTTGGTTGGAAGCTGTTATCCTCTATATACCACATTTTAATCCTATTGAAAATCCTCTTTTGAAAATCAAGCTCCAGAAAGCAAAACTAAATTAACTTTAACACTAACTTAGACATCTTGAAAGTCTTTTAAAAGACTCTTTAATTTGATTTCTGACGTATGATCTTTGCAATCACATGCATGTCACTTAAAGTAGAATTCATTTTGGTTTTTGTTTCATATGAATTTTGTGTTTCTGATGTAATCTCCAACTGCTGCAGAGAGCAAGTTCAGGAAAAAAAAAATATTAGTAGTTGGATTAATCTTACTTGAGTTTATTTAGCTCTAAGTCAGCTGTCTAGGTAAACAGTAGAGAGAAACCGGCACTTCTACAAGGCAATACAGCCCCTGCTAAAAACTCCAACACATTTATGGCAAGATTAGCCAGCGCCTCTAGGAATATCTCTCCCTCTGTCTCTGTTAAAGGAAGGGAGTCTAAGCCTTAGCTGTATAGAAGTTACAGTCCTGGTCTAAAGCTGGGTACAATGCATACAACCTGCAAACAAACTTATTCAAAGATAGAATGATTCAATCTGAGATTTTATGCTGAATAGATTGGAATAATTTTACATTTAATATAGTATTCCCAGACAATGGATGAGCATTTATGCCACTTCTTGCTTTTTCTTAAACTTTGCAGAGAATCCTTTGCCAGAGTGCGACAGAATACAGACATGACCTTAGTTTTTAGAGTAGCTATTTATATTAAAGGGAATTTTTCTAAAATAAGCAATAAAACACAAAGGATAAAATCTAATTTACATATAGTCCCTATCAGTTTGAAATAACATCTAATGAATTTCATCCTGAAGTAAATTCATATAGTCAGGTTTAACAGCCTTTCATAAACTGGATTTATGCGCAGTGGGCTAAACTCTCCTTTCAATTAATTTTTATGAATGGTGTTTGCTGTGATGTAAATGAGAAGAGAATCTGTCTCCAAATGCCTACAGGCCTTTATTGGGAGTTTGCTGATGATGCACACAAGGATACTAAAACAATGTTATCTTCATCTAAGCATAGCCTTAAAATTAGATAGCAGTTAAGATACGTCCTCTTTTATTCTGCTGATTTAGAAAGTAGAATACATTTATTGGAAGAAAGGATGCAGATTAAAAGTCAATGAGATTTTATTGCATCATGGATAATTATTTTCCATTGTTTTACCATTGTTTCTTCATTTAAGAAAAGATGATGATTCAAATAATTTGATCACCTCAGTGGCTTTATTTTCCATATATAAGGCAAGAAATTGGAGTAAATACAAAATTTTCAATAATGAACCTTTCACTTTCAAGTTAATTTTCTTTAAAAAATGATGCTATATACATTCATAGTATACATATATACTTTATATATAAGATTAGTGCATATATGTATTTCAACATAAATATGCCATTAATAGACATCATCATTGATATCCTGAGAGTAGATAAAAGCTGTTTGAATGCTATGTAGCTTGAAAGTTGTTGAACACTTTGAAAACGTCTCCCATATTTTTTTAGCATCCAAGAAGGAGTACATGTTATATAGAATATAAGGGAAATAAAGTAATAGCCAAGAAAAGATTAGTTAAAAAGATATAATGAAATCTAATAAGTCATGTAAATCCATTAGGTTTCTCTGGTAATTGTGGGATAAATGTGTAAAGTGATATGATTTTAAAATTATAGCTACCAGTAATTACTTTGGGGTTAGAAAGAAACTTCCCATGTATGGGTCTGATTTATCTTCATATTCAAGGTACATGAACTAGACATTGGCTCAGGATAAAATATGGGAAATAAGTGTTAATGTTAATCACAAAGTCATTTCCTATGTGGTAGGAAGACCCCAAATTTCATTCCACCCAGAGGCTTTTAGTCATCTAGAAGTGATTATGAAAAGCTTTAATGATATTAATAAATATTTCTTTATACCATCCCAAGCTCCCTTAAGCTTCTGACTAGAAAAAAGTCCAATCTATATTTCTCTAATTAAGCTACATCCATTGTGACTCATATTATAATTGTTCTTCTCCACAGGTGCAAGTAATATTTTATAAAATACAATCAGTGCACATCAATCCAAAAGAAAATCCACGACTTGTGACTGCCCTACTTTTCCACACTCATTTATTTCGAAAGATTTTTCTCATCATAATCTTTCTTGCCCTTTCCAGCTTCATATTCATGTCTGTAGCAAGTGACCATCCATGCCTATATAAGTTTCTTTTTCTGGTGCTAGAAGGAAGCCTTTAAATAAAATGAAACTGCTAGAGAAGCTCTATTTTGCACTATTTAACTCTTCTGTAGAATAACAAAGTGTTCCAAGAACTTTGTAAGTCAGTTAAGCATTATCCATTTTGAAAAAAAAAGAATGTAGAAAATATTATAATTAGCTTTCATTTTCACAGTATTATTTAACTTCTAATTTTCTTTAGCTCAAAATAATACTTTTGGAGTAGGAGAACATAATGCCACAGCTACAATGATAATGAAAATTATATATGAATTGAAGAGGAAAGTATCTTCTATTTTTTTTCCTTTTTTTTTTTTTCCCAGGGATTCTGTTAAATGGATTGGTTTCTTAGAGTTTTGGTGAAGCTTCAACACGGAGCATGACTTACAAAAATGCTTACAGGCATTTTTTTGAAATAGCCTTCCAAATGAGACTACTTTTCTTAAGCAACAATTTCCAGTTAGAAGATCAAAATGTGCACAGTCCATTTCATCTTAGCAACACAGCCTCAATAACATGGCATTTCATACCACTTGATTTCCTTGCTTCACAACTCAGGTGTTTCCTTCCTGAAAATAAGATTCCAGTATCACAATTTTGGACACAAAATACTCAAGATATGGGAAAATTATTTCTGCAGTGACAACATATGCAGGGTAAGGAACTGTATCTACCAGATCCTGCTCTAGAATCTCTGATGAACATTTCCTCTCAGCTTCTCTCTTTCCCAACATAATGTACATGTGAAAAACTGATAAGAACACAGAGAAATGCAGAAAACCCCCATGATTCTGTTGCTTTGGAACAAGATCCATGCATGCAGTGGCGCGCATGACTGGTACTGTCATAGTGAAATACTGGGGGACTCAGCTAACCTTGATGCAGCTTTCTTTGTGGAATGACTCAGGGTAAGTTGGATTCAGAGCCTGTGGAGAGTGGCAAATCCTTCCAGTGGATAATTCATCCTGGCTAAAATAAGTACTTAAAGACACTGGTTTTACAGGGAGTTGAACCTGTCTCAACAGCTAATCTTACTTCCTTCCCTAGCAAAACATCTCAGTAACAGATCCAGTATTTGCCATTCATTTCCAATTTGGTGAAAAAATAAAAATCCATTTAAGTACAAAAACACTGCAAGGAAAAAGACACAAATACGTTCCTGGGATGGAAATTAAAAGCAATGGGAACATGACCCCCCATGAAGAAAGGCTGAGAGATTTGGGGCTGTTCACCATGGAGAAGGCTCCAGGAGACCTTATAACAGCTTTAGTTGTTACAAGGGGATTACAAGAGAGCTGGAGAGGACTTTTCACAATGAAAAGAGAAAAGGGAATGGCTTTAAACTGAAAGAGGGCAGGTTTATATAGGATATTAAGAAGAAATTCTTCACTGTGAGGGTAGTGAGGCAATGGATCAGGTTGATCAGAGAAGCTGTGGATGCCTCATCCCTGGAAATGTTTAAGACCAGGCTGGATGGAGCTCTGAGCAACCTGGTCTAGTGGAAGATGTCTCTGCTCATGGCAGGGGTTTGGAACTAGGTGTTCTTTTAAGTCCCTTCCAACCCAAACTATTCTATGATTATTCTGTGATGCTCTGTACTTTCTGCAGAAATGGGCTGCTCATCATATCTCATACAATCATGCCCTTAAATGTAAAGCCCTAAAATATCAAAATGTGTCTCTCACTTCTCAGTAAATGAAGCTCAAGTATGTAGTTCATGACACCACATCTGGAGGATTGGAATTAGCAGAAATTACTCCTATCTTAGGTGTTTACTTCACAATACAGCACACATCAGGTGTGCTGCCGAATGGGGCTCGATGCTAACATCATGCCAGAGAAATCAAATATCCATTCACCAGAGCAATAAAAGGAGCTTCTCAGAAGTCCACTCCCAGTAAGTTCACAGACAGCACTGAGCTGGGCAGGAATGTTGATCTGCTGGAGGGTCAGAAGTCTCTGCAGGGCGATCTGGGCAGGCTGGATTGATGGGCTGAGGCCAATTGTAAGAAGTTCAACAAGGCAAGGTGCCAGGTCCTGCACTTGGGTCACAACACCACATGTATCATTACAGGCTTTGGGCAGGGTGTCTGAAAAGCTTCCTGGTGGAAAAGGTCCTGGGGGTGCTGGTCACCAGCAGCTGAACCTGATCTAGCGTGTGCCCAGGTGGCCAAGAAGGCCAATGGCATCCTGGCCTGCATCAGCAATGGTGTGGCCAGCAGGAGCAGGGCAGCGACTGTCCCCCTGTACTGGGCAGTGGTGAGGCTGCACCTCGAATCCTGTGTTCCGTTCTCTACAAGACACTGAGGGGATGGAGCATGTCCAGAGAAGGGCAACAGAGCTGGGGAAGGGTCTGGAGCACAAAGCTGATGAGAAGAGGCTGAGAGAGCTGGGGGTGTTCAGCCTGGAGAAAGGGAGGTTCAGAGGGGACCTCATTGCTCTCTACAACTGCCTGAAAGGAAGGTGAAGCTGGATGGGGGTCAGTCTCTTTTCCAAGTAAAATTGATAGAATAAGCAGAAATGGTTTCTGGTCATGCCAGAGGAGGTTTAGATTGTATATAAGGAAAAGAAAAATATTCACATAAATAATGTCAATAATGTCCACTGTCAAGCATCGGAACAGACTCCTAAGGAAAGAGGTTGGGTTGCCAGGTTTTTAAAGGATGTAGATGTAGCGCTTGGAGATGGTTTAGTGATGGCCTTGGCAGGGCTAGTTGAACAGTTGGACATGATGATTTTAAAGGCCTTTTTTAACCTATATGATTCTACATGTGGGCCTTAGTAGGTTCTGAAGTCTGCCTTTGAAAGCAGTCAGTGCTATTTATGAGAAAGACATAATCAGGACTAGCCTTTAAGCTATGAAACTCTTGTCAGGGAAGAGCTTTAACATGCAGGACAAGTTCTTGTTCATATAATTATGGCATATCTTAGATGGGGAGGCCTGAACACACTACAGCTGTGCTCACAAACATGAAATCAAAATTCAATTTGCCTTAACAGAAGCACTTGAAATACAAAACTCATCAGGAGCTGGGTAAGCCAAATCTACAGTAGGATATAATTTCTTATCTCAAGCGATGCTAATGTTACAAATTCTAGACCTTGCAGGAAAGAAAAGGATTCTGTCAATGCAGTCAGCTCTAACATTCTCTTAAAAATATGTTTTGATGTTCAGGGTACTGCAGGATAGTCTTAAATTGTACTACTATGCAACTTAGAAGTTGTGTTCTGAAAGATGGCCTGGAGCCACTAGAGCTTTCTCAGCTGTGAGATTTGTGCTATACCTCTAAGACATATCAATTGTGATATTTAAGAAAAAGCTAATAGAAAAGGACAAGGCTTTTTTTCGTGTTAGACCTTTTCTGCAATAAACTAGATATAATACAGAGCCAATGTGTCATCACTCATCAGCCTCAGTTTGTTCCACAAATCATTCACACACATCATGTCATACGCTAAGGGTACCCTGGCTCAGATATGCATTACATTGTATAAAAAATTAATCACTTTTTTTCCCAAAACCTATTGCATCTAATGCTGAGTTACTTTGCATTGCAGACTATTTTTCGTATCATTATTCATGAAAAATGTGAAACAAATAACTATTACTGTTCCCTGTTTCGCAGAGCTGGTGTGTTGTGCCTGATTATGATTTCAGCTCAGATAATTTGAACCAGGGGTAAGTATTGGGAAGGCCATGGTGTTTAAAGCTACATTTACCAAAGTGTAAGTTACAAACCAGGATATAATTCCGTTGAATCAGGTTTGTAAGGTAATCTCAGGTGGAGAGTTCTGTTCAAAATGATGTCCTCATTAGGCGTTACATATTATCTTACCTGCTCACCTACACAGTTCATTTTCCTCTCTCCTTTTGGAGCTTTTTCCACTGCAGAAGTCTACTGTGCAAAGGGACTGAACTGCAATTGTTCTGTCCATACTACTACTCCTAGTACTACTACTACCAAAAAAGGTGGAAGTGAGATGAAAGTCCAGGTGAGTAAGAGGGCAAAGGGATTTACACATGCAAACACAGCAGTCCTGTTTCTGACACCATGCATACCAGGACAAAACTGAGTCAGCTTCATTGTGTTAGAGGAGTTACTCTAGATTTGCATTTGAATGCGTATGTAGATAAGTGGGCCTGGTAAATCGGTCTGACTCATTCTAATCCAGGAGATACTGGCTTTAAATCATGTGTTGAAGCCCACCAGTATGTACCAACTCACCGTCTAGCTTTTTTTAAAAAAACCTCAACCATCAAAAGAAACAGTATTATGATTTTTAAAAGCCTAGCTTCCAAATATAGATACTACTATTTATTTTTAGAATATAAAGAAACACTAGTTCACACTTCTGTACAGAAAAGGTCTTAAAAGTTAAGCTGCTTTTAAATAAATTACATGAATAATTGATGCATAAATATCAGCAGATATGTGCACTACAGTGTCTCAAAGCATAGCTTCAGATGGTTTAATAGTTCAGCTGTATTTATCAACTACTACTTTGTTGTGCAAGTCTGCATTTTAAGCCCCAGTGATCAGGGGTATCATCATAAGAAAACAATTTATGTCTCTCTCTACTTACTATAATAAGATGAACTGTGGATAGCTAATAGAGATTACACAGTATGTTTTGCCATCAGCATTTATGCTTTCTGGGGTCATCCTTATTCTAAAGAGATATCACAATGGAAAATGCAGCACTATATCAACAGGAAAGAATGCAAATCTCAATTGATCAATGGATCGCATTAGTTGTTTGGAGATTGATGACAGTTCCAGCAATTCAGAAGCTTCACAAGTATATCCATAAGGTCAAAAAACAATTTAGGACTTGCTTTCTTGCAGTGGTGCTAGTGGAAAATGCCATTTCTACCACTCCGATTTGCTTCTTTAGTGGGCATGTCCTAATACAAAAAATTTGTTGCTGTTGTTGCTGAAGCTTCTGCTAAAGCTTCCCTATAAAAATGCACTTAATCTGAAAGCTGCAGTATTTCATCTGCTTTCAGCCTTTAATAGAGTGGAGGAATTCATTAAGTCATCTGAAAGCAATTTTCAATTATGCAAATACAATTTAAATAAGGGGAAGAGGAGTCTTTGAAGATGACAAAAGTAGGAAGTGATTGACACACTCTGTTTTCAGCTGGAATCAATTTCACACTTGGGGAAAAATACCTTCTCTAGGG
Source organism: Phainopepla nitens (assembly GCA_013400175.1). Classification (NCBI taxonomy): domain Eukaryota; kingdom Metazoa; phylum Chordata; class Aves; order Passeriformes; family Bombycillidae; genus Phainopepla; species Phainopepla nitens. The sequence continues at coordinate 1,456,490 of VXBQ01016516.1, read as the reverse complement.
TCGCTAGGGAAAGATCATCCATCAGCAGGGGGGAAACTGCAGGGAACCAGGAAAGGAAAGGGAAAGTAAATCCCTTCTTAAGCAAAATATTCAGCAACCTGAACACCCTTCACCTTGACAAAATGAAGCATCTTTAATATAAATACTGAACCTCATAGCATGGGCACTCAAGGCAAAAACTAAGGAATTACAGGAATATAAGTATCTGTCCAACTTTGGGTCTTATTCAGGCACAATGCCATTTGGCTTCAGAAACAGCTTTGTCTTAGCAAGCACAACAAGGTATCCCCAAAGGTTGTTACAGCTGCTGAATAACACAACAACATAAGTAGTGTTAATGCTTAAACATGCAGCATCTCAGGCTAAGCTTTGCAGTCTGGTGTGGGTCTGAGAGCCAGCTGTTCTTCCCTCACAGAGTTAGGGGTTCCTATGGTACCAGTTTTTCCTATGTCCTAGTCAAGATAAAAACACCATTAGAAACACTCTGACTCCCTGGTATGCCATGCATCAGTTGCCAAACTGCTGTTGGGCTACTACTAAGCAAGAAATATCTCTTATGAAAATACTTAGGAGAAGCTGTGATGATAAATTTGTGCTACATCAAGGGAGGTGCTAATTTCTAGTAAAAAACAGCATAAGTCTGAAATCTCTCTCTCAAAAAAAAAAAAAAAAGCCCCGAAGTCAGTTTGCAGAGGGTAGTGACTGACAGTAACAGGTTCAAAAAGCAGGATTTCATTCCAAGTAAATACTGTGGAGTGGTGCATAGGAAAAATGACTGATAGCTAGAGCAAGCAGATTACACACATGGGTAGAAGGGGAACATTCCCCTGATAGCACTGATAACAAATCGTTCCCTCCTCTGTGTTGCCTCTTTAAAGCAGAGGCTGTTGTAAGTGGCAAACCTACTCACACGTAGGTTCATGCACTAAGGCAGGATAATAATTTTGAAGAATCTTTTCAATGATTTTTACTACCTTAATGTAGTGAAACCAGAACTGTTACAACCACAATTGTACTGATTATAGCCACTATTTAAGAGCACTCAGACTTGCATGAGTACTTGGGAGACTCAGATATTAGGAAGAATTAATACATTAAAAGCCATGTACCTTTGAAAGTATATAAATGCAATAGAGAGAACTTAACAGCGGAGTTAATAACGGAAAATCAAAATGGTTGGAACAATCCTTCTCTTTTCTCTGCTATCTCTTCTCAAAACAACCCCAGCTGCATCTCTGGTGCCTGGTACTTGGCTTTATATCTGTTGTGTGACTGTGCTTGTTTTCATTGTAGGCTAGGAATGTGGGCTGGTTCTTATTTGTCTTAGTTTTCCTATTTGTTTATCTCAGTCACCACGAATGAAAGCTGTGCTTAAACCCTGTGATATGAAGTTGTCCTGCCAGTGAAGGATTTAGCCTGAGGGAAACAATTACAAGAACTGGGTTTTCCTCTGATCCCCACAGGTCATCTTTGGGCCACATGCAATTCTGCAATTCAAGTCTCTTTTGAAGACTGATGTTTTTGTATTTGCCCAGATATGAGAACAGTACCTAAAAAACCACTTCCTTCCTTGAGTTTCTTCGTGTGATGGCATTGTGAATACATGCCGCATGCAGTAGGGCCTGAAATAAGGATCTGTGAAGCAGCACACTTTGCCAAGAAAAACGTTGGAAGAGTGGGTCCACTAGAAGTGAGATACAGCCTGTCCTGCTTTTGTTGCCCACTGCTGGGGTCTCTAGCCAACCAAAAGACCCTGGGTTTTGCAGGGAAGATGTCTCATTTTCCCAGCACATTAAAAAAAGACCATGGCATTCAACAGGACACTCTTGGCTCCTATGAAATCAGGGACATTTAGGTCCTTAAATAAGTTTTAAAAAAATCTCACCTAAATTGTCATCAAAAAAAAGAATTTAGATGTTTTTGAAGAACTGTCATCAGGAGCTTAATATCCCATTTCAGTGTCTGTAGCAGTTAGGGAGTAATTTATATAAGAAATGCCACTGCTGTGGGGAGCATTTTTAAGTAAAGAGGTTGCCTACTATAAGAGACTTTTGCAAAGATGAGCTTCAAATATAAATCCTTATAATGAAGGGGATAAGTATTTATGTAAGTTCTTTCTCAGATGTCTACGTGGTTAATAAATCTAACTCTGTGGTATTAACATCAGAGGATATTGATCCTTCTACTTTGGAGGCTATACATTTTCATTGATTTTTTTTTTTTTCCTTTTTTGTTTGTGCGCTAGTGACTCTTGCTAGGTGGGTCTGTTTGACTATCATTTAACAATTTTCAAATACAAATTTGAATCCAGAGTCTGTCCAAGACACAGAATGTGTTCATTTTAGAGTATTAACTAGATCCTATGATTTTTTTTTTTTCTTGCAGTGAAGAGGATTTCCTGGCATAAATTTATTAGTAAATTGTATTTGTTTCTTTTTCTTACTTCTCTGCTGTACATAACTGTGAAAAATTGTAGTATAGCATCTGGTCTACTAAGAGGTAGGGAAATTATAACCTAATCAGAATACCATACCTTTCAGTCTTTTTATTATTTTTTTTTTATTTTTTTTTTAATAGAGAGAAACATGTGCTGCATAATGATAAGACATTTTGGGAAATAATTGATCAATTAGACCTTTTTTTTTTTCCCCTGATTGAAACATGTTTATATGTATGATATAGACTCTGGGAATGATTATCACAGCAGTGAAAGTTATGCCACTTATGCAGATGATGTACTGCTGCAATCCTAAGCATTGCCATTGTGTCATGTAGCTCCAGGCTCTTATAAATGACTTTGAAATGATAAAATCACTGTTCTGGTGTATTACAGGAACTAAAATGAGACCCCAGTGGTTTCCATGCAAATCATCTCTTGTGAGAAATTTGTCAGTGTCAAAGTTAAGTCTGTTGAATTCAATGTCCCCCAAATGAAAGTTTCATTAAATGCTTTTTATTACACATAACAGCCTATTTTACAAGTGTCTAATCTAAAGATATACGGAGCATTTAGGTATAAGAAAATATTTCTGGTCATAAACAGCCTGCTGATAACCACATTTTCTAATATATATTCATTTATAAGGAAATCTAAAATAAAAGTTCTGTTCCCTTGCCACACAATGGATTGCATTTCTAATAGTCTGTCATTTTTACAAGCAGAGACTTGCCATTTCCACAAAAGAAATTCTTTTCAGCCTGTACAAGCAAGAAGGATTTAGAAGATTCAACAGGCAGATGGGCACAAAAATTTACATTAATGCAAATCTTGTGCTAAGAAGTATGGTTAAAAGTCCTCCAGGTTAGGAAAGTGAGATTTATGGAATGAGATTACAGATGATTCCCCCCATCTCCACTGGCAATCAGATGTACCCTATTCTAAAGTATTTTTAACATCAACCTGAACAAACTGCCTAATTTATGTTGGGTTCATTCAGGTGCATTACTGTTAACTACAGGTAACATGAACTGTGACTGACATTTATGGTATATAATTAAGGAACATAGTGAAGAATTGCCTTGTGTTGTTAAGAGATTGTGTGTTGTCTCACTCAATCTTCCCTCTCACATTAAACAATGAATGCATGCATTGTTTCTTTATGCTATTTCCCTTTGGACTGTGATTAACTTCCGCAGTATAAGATGTTACTCAAAATCTTCTGACTATATGTCACCTTCAGACAGCTCTTTTGGCTTAAAGGCATTACATGTCCACATAAATATTCATCTAGTCTCAAAGGTTTTCTACGCTTTTTTCTTCTTGTTTCCTGGAGCCCACTCTGAGTGGATGATCCCAAGAAGGTCCATTGCAAATTCCTTTTAGGATGATTTTTGGTTGTTCTGATCCCCAGGATTTCCATCCCATCTGGTATTGTTTCATTTTTTTGCTTTAGAGGAAGTTATCCCTGGCATCTATTAGATGATCCCCAGCTTTCTTACAGGACCAATTGACTTCATAGGAGAAAATTACTGATCTTGTGACAGAGAGAGGGAATGTAAAAGAGAAGATCAATAAAAAAAAATCAACACAGATTTTAAAACCACTGCTAAGAGTTTCAAATGCTGTTGATATTGGCTGGATATCTTTTGGACTGATATGCAAAATTAACTTCTTGGATTCAGTAAAGGAGAACAGATTGAAATGATGTGTCCTTTGATATCCTGAAGGCCAAACAGATGATCTAATGATTTAGTAATGTCTTAAAATATATATAAGGAGATATTTGACTTGATGAAACAGTCTGTAGTCTCCAGAAGATGCTTATATATATATTTACACATATGATTATATATGTGTAAATTGATTATATATATAATCATATATCTATAACACCATAAATTTTATTTCTATTTTATATATTATTTACCCCAAGTTTCACCTCAAAGAACAAACTGAAAATAATATGTCTACCCTCTTGTTCTCCTGTTGCTGTAGTTTATATTGCAGCTCTTCACTTGTATCCACATCAGTAACTGAGATGATAAAAGATATCTCAGTTCCGTGAGACAGAAGGCTCATTAGCCAAGGCACCATTTGTGTGTCTGGTGACACCCATTTATTTTCACAGCGTTACCTATTGCTCACTGGAATGAAGAAAATTACCTAAAAAAACCAAAATGACAAATCAGCGGCAATTGTTCTTTAAAAAATCTTGCCTCAGCTAGCAAAAAACAAGATGGGGATCAACCATGTAGTTCATTCTCTGGTCCCAACACAGTTCAAAACCAAGCACCTCTCTCTGATTTCCAACAGTGTACAATGCAGCTATTCTCTCATTCCATAAATTCTAGAGGAGTACTAACGTAAAACTTTACTGTGATCATAATTAATGGCCCTTCTTATTTCACCATCTCATTCAATCAATTATTTTATTATAGTAATGTGAGCATTATCTTTTATGAGTGGTATTTATTAAATACAAATTAAAGTGGCACAGTAAATCTTATCTGCTCACCTTTCCTATGCTTACTTTTACAGTGATATGTGAAAATGTTGAAAGCTGTTTTGTATCAGCATTTTGTCTTTTGAAACTCTAATGAGAAAATAACTTTTTTGAAGCCATATTTTTAAGAGGGAACACATGCACAAAACCAGATTGTTGTAGAGAAATCAGAGACTACAGACAAACCCACCTGGCAGGCAGAAAGGAGCTGGCTGAACAAACATATTGGATCATATGAATTTGCAAAGCAGTTAACATGCACCAAGTGCTTCTTGGAATCTATACATATACACAGCATCATCCTGCCACTGGCTGCTATGCAGCTGAGCCTTAAGCCCATTATCTTTTCTAAATTCGATCTTCTAATTCACCCTTTGTGTCCCTATACCCACTAACGAGATAACACTAGGTCTGCCTGATTCATGGTCTGAGGGGAGTGTGTACCACCCAAACACCTTTCCTTAAGTCAACACATGAGGAGAGCAATATTTAAAATAGAACCTTTTTATTCACTTTGGCATTACATGCTGCTCAGCTCTTAAAATGTAACTGTAAAAATGGTGCTAGGGGACTCCACATTTATCATCTCTTGATGCCTTCTATGTCTAATGAGATCAGATGGTTGTCGTAAATGCCAATTCTTCAAACTCCACCTGGGAAACAAAGGTCAATCACCTTTTTTTTTCTGGCCCATGCATTATGACCTAAGATATGGAATAAGACAGAGTTTTCTTAGCAATTCTCTCAAAGATAAGAACAAAGAACTTGAAGGGGTGCCCACAACTGCTTGAGCCTATCTCTGGTGTTGACTGCATGGGTTATCAGGATATGCTTTCCAAAAATGCTTTTCCAGAGTCCCACTGCTATGATCAGGAGAAGTATTTCAGAGAGAATTCCAGCCAAAATGTATTTATGACCAGGTTAAAACAATTTCTTCCTGTGTTAACCTTGTCCTCTGTTTTATATAAGCATTTCATTTTCCAGGTGCTGAGCAGAGCATGACTTCCCTGTATCATAGGCCAAGATCCAAACCAAGGCTTTGGCTCTTTGACCCTTATTACCAATGCTTCTTGGGTCCAATTAGCACACAGTCAAGCACAGGCCCAGTTGGGAGGCAACAGCTAACAGCTGAGAAACAATAAGGAACAGATTTTTAAATTACCACATGGAAATCATTTACCTCCTCCCTGCTGAGATCAGCATCTGATTCAATGAGCAGTTCTCTCTTACTGTTATGGCCCAAATTAACTCTTGTGACTTTGTCCTAAAACAAAGAAAAAGTGTTCATGTTATCAGTTAGTATTAGCCAAAAGGAAGCAAAGCACAGCTCTACCCATCATACAGAATCCCACTGTAACAGCGTTCATACTAAGCAAATGCAGAACAAGGACATAGCCATACATGTAGTGAAACAAACAAAGAAAAATAATCATCCCAGAAGAAAGGCTCTGCAGTGTTCATATTGTCATCTGCAACCTTCTGTGCTCACCTTTCTTGTCCCTGTGAATGTGGTTGAGCGTAGGGAGCTACCATCCAGTGAGACTCACCTCCATCCCTGGAAAGGTGATGGAGCACCATCTCTATCCACATCTGGTGTGCTGTGTCCAGTTCTGGGTTCCTCAGCCCAGAGACATGGAGTTCCTGGAGCAGGTCCAGCAGAGAGCAACAGAAATAATTAAGGGACTGGAGCATCTCCCTTACAAGGAAAGGCTGAGGGAGCTGGGCCTGTTCAGTCTCAAGGAAAGAGGGAGAACTTCATGAATATCCGTCAGTCTCTGAAGGGAGGGTGCCAAGAGGATGGAGCCAGGCTCTGCTCAATGGTGCCAAGCAATAGGACAGAAACTGATGCCCAATAAGTTCCACTTGACTGCCAGGAAGAACTTTGCTGTGTAGTGACCGAGCACTGGAATAGGTTGCCCAGAGACACTGTCAAGTCTCTCTCACTGGAGATAATCAAAAACCATCTGGATGCAATCCTGTGCCATGTGCTTTAGGATGGCCCTGCTTGTGAAGGCAAGTTGGACCAGATGTGGTCCCTTCCTACCTAACTCATTCTGTGATTCTGCTGAAGTATAAAAAGTAGCCTTACTACAGCATTCCACCATATCATAGCTGTATTTGAAATTAGGAGGGTGTTTTCCTTGGTGTATTACATTTGCAGATGACTTCTATCCTGAAATTAGATAATGTACTTAGCTTTTTCTATTTCATATTTCCTCCTGATAACAGTGAACGTCTGGAAAATGTTATTTTTCTAGACATCAGGTTCCTTGTGCTCTGCCTTCTTTACTCTAATCTACAGGTCTTCTTCCTCTTTATGTCCTGCATCTTGGTTATTCTTCTGGGGTATAAAAGCATAACCCTTTGTGGACTTGATTTAACCACAGTCTAACCAAACAATGGGAACTAGATCTTTTGCAAATATCTTGGGGTTCTTCTTATGTGTGAGAGTCTCTCCTTTCCTCATTTAGCATATCAAGCCTAAAGATATTTGGTTATATAGCTTTGGATCATATGTGGCTTACACCCCATCAGCCTGGAATGAGGACAAGCTGTCCTGTTGCTGTAAAAAGCTGATTCAGACAGACTCTGTGATGATTAGGTTTGTTGCATCAGCAAATTTCACCTGTGCAATTGATTCCAAAAGCAATGTCTGTGGGAGTCCACAGGTAGCCTTTCTGCAGACTGGTAATTCCCTCTTGAAACAACCAATTTGCTTGTCTTCTTTATTCTAGCTATTCCCCACCTTCTAGTTCTTGTACTGATTCCCATTTTATCAAGCCTAACTAATAATGTCCCATGTGGGTCTATATTAAATGATTTACTCAACTCTAGGTAGATTAAATCTTTTGTTTATAAGATCAGTTAGCTTATCAGGGAGAGCTATCATACTAGTCAGGCACAGACAACGTGTGCTAAACTGTCCCATTTTCTTTATTTATCACTTTTCTTCATTTAACTGCTTTTTGTTTGCTAGTATTTAAGAGCATTTGCAGCCCTTAGCTCAGCAGTTCAGCATTTATCCACATGCTGTATGAGCTATACCTGTTTGTTCCAGTCATAAAAATGTTCCTTAGATTTCACAAGTCTAGTTAAAACTCCCTGCTGGTAATGCTGGGCCAGATGTGGGTTATCTGGTCCTTCAAGATTGTGATAGCATTGCACTTCCTAAGTGTTTCTTCTACACAGTTGTTTCTTATTTCCATAGCATCACTGGTCATCCTGCCTTTGTTCTCTGCATTCAGCACCGTTATTTTTCCATTATCTTTTTTGAAAATTGAAGCAATTCAGTTTCGGTGCCATCACAAGATTGTTTGAATCTCTACCAGTACAGATTGCAGATGGCTGCAACCTTTAAGGACGGCTGTCCTTTTATTCATGTGGCAGTAGAAAACTTCTCCCCATTTGTTCCAGTTTCATTACAGATAAGTGAATCCAGATCTGCAAAGCAAGCAGGAGTTCACAGGGCTGAGGATGATATTCTTGTGAGTTAAAAAAATCTGAAACCTCGATAACTGCAGGGCAAACACTCTTCACAGAAATTGTGCTGCTTTTGCAGTGACATCTCATTATTACGTTTAAGCTGATGTCTTTGAGCTGTAAACAGATACAGAGTCAGCTGTATATCAGAGACAGATATAGAGTCAGCAGCAGAGTGATGTCGATTAGAACATGATAAAACATCAGGGAAAAGGCATTAGAGAGAAAAGCAGCAAGAAAAATTTGGATAAGAAACCATTGATTTAATTCTCTATATGATATAAAACAGGTCCATGGCAGAACCAGCAACAGAGGTTGGGCTGCCAATACAAGTTCATGTTCACCACTTCAGAGTACTGCCTCTTTTGAGTCTGTTACATCAGTCTTGGTTAAAACTTATAATGGACAGAGGCAGGAGACCAGGGTATGTATAAAGGTGGGGCCGCCAGAGCAGCTGTCCTGATTTTTTTGTACACCTTGCAATGACCTGAGGGCTTTGCGCAAGGCTGTGACAGTGGTCACAGTGGCAAGAGAGGGTGACACTTTCCTGGACAGAGCAGAACAGCATAAAAAGCTTTCCCTCCTTAGTTTCATAGTCATTGACACTCACCCTACTGCCCCTGTGCTCTTCTCTTCTGGTGTGCAAACCACAAAGCCATGGTTATTTGGTTTATGCATAGCTTGTGCTCAGACCTTCCTAGTTTCTCTGCACCCTTATCAAAGCTAACTGAAAGCACCTCCCTAAGCTTCAGGCTTTTGTTGTGGCCTTCGGATATAATTTGAAGATGTGAGGGGTTTTGTTTGTTTGTTCCCTATAAAGCTAATTCTGCCTGTGCTGCTGCTGCTGACCCGACCCCCTCCGTACTGCGGGAATCCCTAAGCGGCACAGCACTCTCTGATCTTTCTCAGAGGCCTTGTATTTCTCCCATGGAATGATGCTCTTACTAATAAACATGAGACTTAATTTGAACTTCAAATGCTAGGAAAAGAAGCCATTCCCAGACTGTAAAAGCAAGAGAGGATTAAACAGGACAGTATCCTAACGGAGCAGAGGCAGGCCTCAGTAATTAGAGAGATGCAAGGCCTCGGGTGTCACAGCACAACAGAACAGCATCTCCAGAGGTTGCTTCCCCATACAAAATAGGAGGAAGTGTTAATAAAAAATGTGAGGCTTAATTAGGATCACAAATACTGGGAGAAGAAATCAACTCCCAGGCTGTATAATTATAAAAACATTAGAAGCTCAAATACTCAAAAAGGAAAAATTGTGGGATATTTTTTCTGGACTTGCATGGACACAACATACTGTCCATAAGTGCAGGAGTCCAAATGAATTTTGGCTTATTTGACACTGTCTTGGCTGGTACTAAATGAAGAGCTTTCAATTATGGTCATGTTTCTCTTCAGCTCAAAGGACAGAACCAGGCTCCTGTGGCCTACTCGTCAGCATGTGTGTGTCACTGGGGAGCAATAACCTTTATAGCAAAAAAATTGACTGAAAAGTGGAAAAAAGGTGTCTAAAAACCAAACCCTGCCTAAGCCTCAGGTTTTTATTGTAAAATATCTTCTCATGTATTCAGCAATTTCTGGCAGTCTGGGAGAAAATCAAAACAAATTTTCAGGGGTTTTTGTTAGCATGAAAAACTTCAAAGAAAAGAGTACATAGGAATTCTGGAAGAGAAGAACCTATGAGGTCAAATTCAAGGCTGATTCTTGCAGTAAGGAAATGAACATTATAAATAATATAGGCATTAATCTATATGTCACTAAAAGTTAAGCTTGTTTCTCAAAAAGGACTTGTATTTCTACCTCACAAGTGTATTCAAAGCAGTTTTAAAGCAATTTTGTTGCTTTTCTCCATCTATAGCTGAGAAGTCATGGGATGTTAAGGAAGCCTTTTGTAAGCAGAAGTACCAAAAGCTTCATGTGCCGTAAGCATACAAAAGAGTCATATTGGATCAGAACAAAGGTTCATCTGGATTGTATATATTTTTCTTTTTCTGATAATAGGTCTATTAAGACTGCCTCAATGTGGATACAATAGGGAAAAATACAAAAACATAGCAGGTAGAGGATGATCATGATCCAGTCCTGATAAGGACTCATTATTTATCTTTTAGAAACACCATGCTTGAAACTCTTTTATGAGAAATTGTCAGTAAATTTTGTTTTGGCTTTCACAGTACCCTGTGGCAGTGATATTGAAGTTTCAATTGCACTTCATGAAGAAAAAAATCACATTTTGTTTGAGCATGTTGTCTCACCACTTCTTTGGATGGTTCTCTTCTTGTACTCAAAAAAAATAAACAATAACCATTCCCTAGTTACCTTCACAAATCCATTCTAATTAAAGACTATAATTTAATAATTTCTCTTTTAATTTTTTTGTTTTAAGTTGTAGTGTATTTATTCTGTCCCGGCATGAGATAGCCAAAGCTGCATGGTGTGCTGCCAACATAGCAAAATCTCTTTGAAGTGACCAGATAAAGAGCAAGTTCTGCTTGAGCTCTGACAATAGCCAAAGTTGGAAACTGAGTATTGGTCAAAAGCTGGGACTTTAAAAAGGGCTTAGTATGCCCTGTCCCATCTGAGATCAGGCATGATTCCTTCCTCCCTTCTCTGTTAGCAGAGGGGAGAAATTGAGCCATAATACCTGAAAATCCAACTCCTCCCCTAAGGTTTCTATGTGAAGCCACTGAGGTAAAATGAATCACTGTAAAGGTACTCATAATTTTAATTTCCCATGACACAGTTATTGAGCTTGAATACACAGTTCATTGCTCATTCTAGTGCTAACTTCAGAGTATTTGCAAAATTTCACAAAAGGGGTAAATTTATTGCTTGGAGAGTTAAAAAAGTTCTTGAACTGAAACTGTTTACCAAACAAGAGGAACACACTGAGGGCTTGGGAGTATTTTGTGAGAAATCTCTGCAGGATACCTAATGCAATGCTATCACACCAATATTTTTTGCCATCACAATGAACCATAAATACTTGTTGTTGCCTACTGTAGGGTTTTAGCAACCTGAAGCACATAAGTGTGCTTCCTGAGGGTTATTTTAAGCCAATCTCAAACTGTGGATATTTCAAAAGCAACCAAAACTTTGGCCATGATGACACAGATTATTTTGTCCCCCTGATTATTCCACTGGGATGAATTCATGGTGAATTCATCAGCCCAGGCCATCCAAAACCATAGCAATGTTGGCTATGTGTTGCAAGTCAGCAGCCCACTGTTTCAAACATGATGAAGGAAATGCTCCTCAGCCCAGCACTGTTTTTGTAATTGCAATTGCAATGACATCTCAGTTGATGAGACCTAAGTCACATCACTCCAGTTTTGTCTTAAAGCACCGTTGTTATAGGATCTTCACAGAGAAAAGCAAGTCCAAGTGATGGGACTCTGACATATTTAGAAGTCACAAATACCTTTTATTTTTCTCTGTTTTTTGCAGTGGATATCTTCTCTCAAATTATCCTTAATGGAAGTAAAATTGATCGAAGTGAGATCATTAAGTGAATCTGTTTTCAGTTAAGTTTGTAAGAGAGAATATAATGCAAAAGATAAAGTAAGTGCCGTATTTGAGGCATAAGCTGAAAATAAACGTTGTCCAGCATCAGTTTTAAATCACCAATAGAGTCAGTGCTTGTATTTCAGATTTATCTTGAGGTAAAAGTTCCAAAAATGCCACATTTCAAAATTGTTGAGGCACCCAGCTGTGCAGACAGGAGCATGCTGGAAGTGTACTGGACTTTATGAAATAAATATGCTTAAAATAATTTAATAATAATTATTATACTATTATAATATTTTAATTAATATTTTAATTAAAATCAGTTTTTCTGCTTCTTACATACCCTCTTTACCCTGTCATCAGTGTGGAAGTGGAGAGGAAGGATCAAGCCTTGTTTTAGCTCCATGTGTTTATTTATGCAAAATATGGCCTTAATGAGAACAAGGCATGTGTGAATTTGGAATATAGTTCATCAGGTAAGGTAATCCCCATAGGAATTTTCTGACTATTAAATACATGTGAAAACTGCAGTCTGTTTTGTGTTCCCTGGAACTTTACCTCAGATTTGTGCTAATTTGTCTGCTGATGTAAATTATCAAAAAATTTCCCCTTAGTGAAAATACACTGAGACTCTCCTAAGAAAGACAGAGATCCAAAAGGAATTCGATGCTTGATGACCCTGATGAGCATCTAAAACCTTTGAACTATCTTGAAGGTGCTGAAACCTAGACAATATCAGGAGCAGTGTCTGCCTGCATGGCTTGCCTCCAGGTGTAGTATCTTGTATGTGTCCTGTGTTCAGCCTCCCACTTGTCAAAGGCCCTTACCAACATCTTCATGATTCAAAGGGTGCTCAAGTCTCTCTTCTGCTTTCAAAGATTTGTAAAGATTTTGCATTAGCAAAGAGTAACCCAAGAAATGTCTGAAGTTCCCTAGTTAGAGATGTGCCCACCTCCTTAGACAAACCAAAACTCTTGAGAGAACGCAGTTCTGTATACTTCTTACTGTCAGGTTCTCACTGTCAGGATTGGTTTAACTCCCTCAGCTGATTTTGCTCAGGGCAGAAGAGTGTTGTCACCTCTAGATAAAGCTGCTCTGAAAGTGGCAGGTCTTGCATCACAACTGCATTGGCTGACTATAGCAACTGGGTCCAGCAATCTAATGGATGAATCCAAACAGTAAGGGATGCTTCCCTACGCAGAACAAAGCTGAAAATGTCTTTGAAGTACTACCTCTACTACTACATCAGGATGTTTGGTCTCCTTGGAGTCAAAAGGCTGCATTTCTCTAGGATGATTTGAAAAATCTACATTTAAACTTCTGAGAGAATTTTCCTCTGCATAGCTCTCCATATCTGGAAAGGCATTCCAAAGTCATGATTCTCCTTATATTCAAGCTAATCTTTGTATTTAGGTGCATATTAAGTTTGTTTATCAGAAATTTCAAGTCCCTTGACGCTAAGTGTGCTGTGCTTCTCTGTCAGGAGAGGATACAGCTTTACCAATTCAGAGTGGAGGGAAATTCAGTTTTTCTTTATTTTGACTAATAGTTCTATTTTTAAAACATAGTGGAATGTGACTAAATGTAAACAATTGTTTCCTTTTCACTTGAAAATGATATAAATCTAAAAGCCATTGAACTATTAAAGGATCTGTGCATAACTGATGTGAATCACATCAAAGGCAATACATTGAATTTACTTTTTATGACACAGATATCACATACACAGGCAAAGATTAGCAGCTGAAGATAAACATTTCTAGATATAAATAAAGTAATGCATGAAATCACAGGTTTTCATGTTTTTGAATGATACCCTGAATATTCTAGTGTCAATGCTCCAAATGGAAAATTATGTACTCTGGTACATTATGTGTAAGGTCTCTGGGGGCAAAACCTATGAAATTTTGTTTCTTTATTCAGAAAATTTATCTAAGTAGACAAAGAAGTGAAGATAGGGTCATTTTAACCAGGTGCTCTACAGCATGAAAACTGTGTGTGAAGCCCTTGGCAGAAGCTGTGGGATGGAAACAGAGAGAAACAGTTTAATAAGACTGCCTGCTAGAGATGTATAATTGCTATAATGCAGAGACTTTTGGGAAACATGGAGGCCAAAAACTGAGCTGCACAGTCTTATTATGAAGCAGTTAAAAATAACAGCATGACCACCTCTAAATATAGAAAGAAAAATTTGTTTCCTTGGGATGTAGCCATGCTTTTGGTCTTTGTATTGCAAAATTATTTTGAAAAAGCCATGAACTTGGGAGACTGTATGTGCTGTGGATTAGCTGTAACTATGTCTTATTACAAATAAAGCTAATGATGGTGTTTTTTAACCATGCATTGTTGAAGTCAGCAGGAGTTTTAACACTCATTTCTGTAGAACTGAAAATGTTTTAGACCAACACTGAGCACTTTCAAAATCCCCCACTTGTTTATGTTCTGAATAAAATGAGTAACTTTTCAGATATGTTTCTGTTGTATCCTTCCCTCCATACACAGACCCTCATCTAAGAGCAGGAAGAATAAAAACTGACACTGTTTTAGTGTAGCCACCAAATAATCGAATTTCCCAGTATTCTATAGCCATAAAAATCTGGGTACGTTGAGGACGTGTTAAATTGTTTATGCACTGTAGAGATGGGAACTTAGCATTTAAGAAGGAGGGTTAATTAAAATGAATATAAGAAAATTAAAGCCTCCAGATTCTTCCTTAGCAATCAATAAATGAAATTTAATGGACATGTTAATGAGTAGGAAAACTACACAGACAATAGGCATCAGCCACCTCAGATTAAGAAATCAAAAGGCAAAATACATTTAAATCTCACTTCTATTTCTTCTCTGGAAATGTTGTACTGGTGGTTTTGACTGGTTTCCCAATGCTGACATGACGAAAAAGATTAAATACATGAACCAGAGACTGTACTTATTCAATTGTGAAATATTATAGGGAAGAAATGAGCATAGATTTCCAGAAATTCCTATACACACTAAACACAGTGGGGTTTTATTGTATCTGACACTGTACATACATATTCTAAATGCTCTGAATGTTTTGTATTAGAAGAGCTGTCCTACTTAAACACATAACCATATGGTTAGGTAAAAAGGATTGCCTCATTTAAGACAATGACTTTCCACCTGTGCTGCCCAACACTTATGGAAATGGGTGACTTCTAAAGTGACTTATGAGAACAGCAAAGACTTGTGAGACCATAGATGCTATTTGTATTTGTCTCAGAGGTGGTATTTCTGCAAACACTACAAATGACAAAGGCTGGAAATCACTGTTTTAAGAACTTGTGTAAAGGATTTTCTGTGATGGAATCAATTTGCTTAGCATCTTGATGAATTAACCCTTATCTGCCAAAACCTGATACAATGACACTTGTTATTTGCATTGTTTCTATAAACATATGTGTGCTACTGTGTGGCCAGTGTAGTAGACATGAGCTAGGTATGTTCATTTCTGTGTGAAATACCTGAGGACTGGTAGTAGCAAGCTGTTACACAAGCTTTGCATTTACCTGGAGTACAAGACAAAATGTACATTTATAGGGCAATAAAGGATGTTCACATATATTATAAGTTCTTTTTAGAACTAATTAACAAGCTTCTGAACCTGGGAGAAGCTTCAACTTCAAGATGAAATTAAGTCAAACTGTGATTAGGAAATTCTTTGTTCATCTTTTGCAGTTGTCAGCTTTTTGATTGTTTTGCTTGTTTCCTAGAAGGACCTCAACTGGCTAGAGCTGAAGACAGAGAACTGTCCTAATTTGCAAGGACTTCATTTCACAAGTAGAATTGCTGTGTTTCAATAAACAGCTTTAAGTGCCTGGGCAGAGGGATCAGAGCTACCATTCACCCACTTTTTATATACTGGCACTGTGCAAACAAATTTATAGTAGACAAACTTAATTGTTCAGGGAAATGAGATTCATCTGAGCAAATTTAGATATTCAGGGTGCAAGGATCTACATCTTCACTTACCATCTAAAGTAGTTTTAATCAGTGCAGAAAAAGACAATTCTTCAGAGCAATTTGCCATACCCTGGTTTTTGTGCTTAAAGAGGAGCAGAGGCATTTTACCCTAATGAGCCTATTACTTACTTTGAGGTTAAAAGGGTGTCAGGGTGACTCTCAAATACATCTCACCCTCACTGTAATATGGCTTGCACAGAAAGCAGAGAAGGGATGGAAATTTATGTGCAAGTATATAAATAATTCTAATTGTAGTTACTAATATCCAGCGATAAAGGCAACTATAAGTGTAGTACCTCATCCATCTTCAATGACTAAGAGATTGTTACATGTATGAGGTTCTCCCTCACTTCATCTCAGTATGGTTTTTTGCATTTCTAAAAACACTTCTTCAGGAAGCAGGTGCTGAAAGTCAACAGATGTTGGGTGTGACTTGCTGTATAATTTGGTATGTGAAGACAAATGACCTCTAGTTTGTCATTACCTAACTCCCAACAAGGAAAGTACAAAGCGTGACTTCCTAATATAAGCACGACATAAGAAACATACTTTCCTGTTCATTGCAATACACAGAAACCAAACCCACCATAACACCGTTGTTCACACAACACAGCTGCAAACTGACAGTTCCCATCAGTTTGCAAATTCCTTGATTTGTTTAGGGTTTTGAATTGTATTCTGCTAATTTTCAGAGCTTGTATTATTCATATCTGAATTCTATTCAAAATCTAGTCTTTTATGCTCCAAGTAATCATCTAAATTCCTAGCATTTGATCAATTCTAGAAGCAGTGAGAAAAATCAAGCTGATGACTCTTTGGAGCAGTGGGGGCTTAAGGGGAAGAAATTAATATTTTTAGAGTCATTCTGCTCAGCCAGCACCCTGGTATATCTGGGTTTGTTGAAATGGGAGAACGAGGGAAGCATGTGAAGTTATTACTCATAAATATCCTAAGTAAAACAGTACCTTTTTCACATATTCTGTTAAGAAATATTTTTTTCCTATGACAGTCTTCCCCACTGTTGTAACCAGTCTGAAGTATTCCCATTCAGCTGTGAATGATATTTCACTCAAACATTTCCATTTACTGTGCCAGTTAATTTTTCCCAGCATAGTTGCTTGCAGAGATGAACCTTGATTTCAAACACTGCTTCCAAACACAAACACAGCTGGATGTCAAAAGAAATCAGCCCCAAACAATATCTAACACATATTTGAAACCCCTGCATGTTTTCATTTGCATTTTGATACCAATTGCCACATCAGACCCAACAACATTTCAAGAAAATGGCAGTACTGAATGACGGAGTCATATTTCACTTACATTGAGTTGTCCTGGACTTTTTTTGCCTTTAAATATATTCTGTAGCCTTTTGTGTATAGGATCTGCTACACCACTAAAAATGTTTTCCAAGGGATTGCACTATTGTTTATTTCAAGAACTAAACAATCCAGTTTCTCTGAATTTATTCATTAAAGTCATTGAGCTAATTTGTTTTTTTTTTTTTTTTTTAATTTTCAGTTTTAATAGGAAAATTCCTACTGATTTTTCTGTATTTTAAATCAGTACCTGAATTCTAACCTAAGCACTTTCAAGCCAGGAGCAAAAAGATAAGACTGCATATTGAGTTAAACTGAATGGGTATCTCTTCAGAGAGAGAACTTACAATCTTTAAGGTCACAAAAGCCTTGGTCCCAGAGAAGCCTACTGTGCTCGGCTAAGAGAATGACATACAAGAATAAGCAAGTCTAGATTCCATCGTCCACGGTGTGTGTTCAACTCTTCTGCATTATTCCCGAGAGTAAACTAAGAAAACTCTTAGGTTCATTTATTTATTTATTTATTTATTTGTTTGTTTTACTGAAGGAATAGATTAGCCCCTTCCAGCTTACCTCCTACCGCTATAGTTCCTTGATGACTGACATTGTAGCCTGACGAGCCTTTCCTCAGCATTTTTATAGCTAAGAACATACCAAAAGCTCCCCTGAATTATCAACACCACCTCCATGATGTGGTGAGCAGCCACAGAATGTTATCTCTGGGCAGGAGCCCTGTTTGCATTAGTGAGGTCCTGCGTCCCCATTGCTCTGCCAAAAGACTCCCAGAACATGATGATTTGCATTGTCCTGTTTCCAGGCACCAGTGTATTCATGGCCTGTTTATGCCTGCTCCCTCATGAACTGATGAGTCTCTGTCTTCACTGATATTTGCACCCTGGCCAGCTTTTTGTCTTCTAAGGTGAAGAAAATGAGCCTCTTTAATCTCCTGTCATGATAAAGAAGTCTCAGTACTTTCAATGAGTTTATTAGCCATGATCCCACATGGTCAAGAGTAAATGCATTTTCTTGGATGCTGGGTGAGCTCTCAGCAAGCACTTTTACAATGGTATAAACATGCTTTCTCTAGAGACACTTCTCCAGGAGATTCACCCCTGGATACCCTCTCTGTTTGAGTGGTAACATCAAGCCAGCAACTCACTGTCCCTGCTGTGTTGTTTGCCTTATGTGATGACCCTTCAGCTCACAGCTAAAGTTATGATTAGTTCACTGCTTTGAAGCATGCAAGTTTTCTTCCTTGCTGTGAGATGTTATGCTTTTTCTCTGAACAAAAGATATCTTCCAACTCTGAGCTGTTATTGCATCCACACTTTTGTATTTTGTTTAATAACGATAATTTGAAGGAGGGCTTGAATCCAAATTGTGATGAACTCTACTGATTATCTTTCTCTAGATGAAAAGTTCCTCTTTCATGGACAACCAATTTTCATTTACACAACAAATTGTTATTTGCACTTTCATCTCTCCTCTATCTTTATAACTTCTACTTTCTCCAGCTAATATAATTTTTCCTGCTATATTGAATCAAAAGATTCACTAAAGTACAAATCTTCAGAAGTACTATTTTTTTTTTGTTTAGAGAAGGAAAATAGTCTAGCAGTATAACTTGACACAATATTCTTTTAGCAATGTTTAATCTTCCATGTTACCTCCACGCCTTATTTTTATTCTTTATCCAACTCTTGATCAATATCTTCTGTATTTTGTAGTAAAGAGATCATCTGGCCAAACTTCTGCTTTATTTGCATCTCTGCCATAGTAATATGGAAAGGGGTCAATAGGCAAGAGAAGGCTATGAAATTTTAGTCCCCTCCATGTGTCCTTCATTTGTATCCTAACCAGATTCAAAGGAGTGCTGTTAAGAGAACATTATGGTAGCACAATATCTTCAAGATTTTTCCTCCTCCTAGGGCACATTGTTTTTTTTATCAGTAAGCCACAAGCAAATGTTAAAATGAATTCTGAAATAAAGAAAGCTTTAAGCAAGAGTTTAAGCTTGGTACTTTCAAAATAATTCCTTACACGGTAAAAAAATTAGTGCTGACCATTTTGCAAACAGATTCATTTCTCGGCTTTTATCATGAATTATGAACCAGATCCATGTTCTGGTAAATGTGAAGTTCTTGCTACATCTGAATTCTGCATTATAGATTTTGAAGTTATAAACTGCTTGTTACTTAGTTTATAGTTATTTTTATTCTGCTTTTAATCCTTATTTATATGGTATGAAAAGATCAGGAACAAGCATTTTATTGAGGGAGTAGACTATGTTTCAGGTAAACAGATAGTAAACTGTTATTAGTTGACAAATTTACTCCATGCCAGAGTGTGCATCTTTATTGATCACAAACATTACAATAAGACTTTGCATATAAAACACATGAATCAAAGTGTGCTATTGGGCCTTGCAAGCCTTAAATTATAGCAAACTTTTTCAGGAATTGTGTGGCTCTTTAGTGAAAGGTAATACAATATGATGAAGCATCGAAATGAACAGCTTAGCTTTTTATAGCTCTCAGTCTATATAAAATGCATTCATCAAACCAAGTGAAGTCTTTGTAAAAGCATACATTAAAAACAAGGTTAGAAAACCAGGGATAATGTTTTATCTGTGATACACCATGCTGCTGAGAGCCTCTAATTTAAATAACCTCATCTCAGTATAAAAAAAAAAAAAGGGCTTTACTTTAATTTTTACTACCCTAACAAGGCCTCACTGAATTTCTGGTCTTCATCTGTATTCCAGACACATACTTTCAGAATTTTTGAGATGTCTGAATGTTGTTTGATTTGCATCCAACTTGCTGACACAGCCCCAGTTTTGTTGCAGATCAAATAATCTAGCTTTTTGGAGGCAAGTGATTAAGAATTCTTATTGATGATTTATACAGTCCTGAATAAACTAATTTCATTTTTCTTGTCATAACCAGCTTTAATTTTCTGTTCTGCTAGTAAAAAGCTTAGTGCTTGTTTATTGTACTGCTGTAATGTCAACAACCTAATCTACTTTAAAGAGCAAAGTCAATATTGCATTTTATTAAAATAAATGTGAAGTCTAATTATATGTTTCAGTTAACCTTGGATTTGTGTTAGCTTTTATTATTTTCCATAAGTAAATCTTTATTCAAAGCCCTTATGTCCTTCTGTCCATATTGAAGGAGTGTCTCTTGCAGGGCTGCTTGCGAGGGGCATATCCAATTTTTCACTCTGGTACTGTGGGCTTTCTGGGTGTAGCAGCTGTCCTACTACTAATAACCATTTTAATTCATAAAAATTGTACAGGGCATTGAGCCATTGCTCTCTCCGTCTGCACTGGGTATCTGAAGTGATTTGGGAATCTGTGGGCTACCCTTGGCAGCACCATGGGGTTAGTTGGGTAGCACAGGACCTGCAGGGACAGGCATAAGATAGCTGAAGATTGAGCTGGCTGTGCTGCGCGTAGGCAAACAAATCAAATTCCTCCTGCAAAATGGAGCCACATTAAATGTGCAAATAATTATTTGAATACCCATCTCAATATGGAATAATCACAAGCCAAATGTATCCTATGAAATGTTGGCCTCCAGGCTACTGAGTCTATCTGTAATGTGATGAGAGATAAGGTATATATGTTCCAGATTCTGCTTAGTTATCATTTGAACCTGGAGTTGAATTTAATCCTTCAACAGATACATAACAGAAATGTCAGAAGCAAGACCGGTGCAGAGAGTTTTTACTGATGCAACTATGGAATACTCAGTGGACTAGAGAAAAGAACAGTTTTGGTTTTTTTTTGAAGGCAAACCTAAATATCTATAGTTAGGCTTTTTTCTTGTTCTTTTAAAAATTAATTTTAATTTGTTTCTGTCATCATAAACATGTTTAAAAAGGAAATGGTAAAGTAGTCTTTTGTTCTTATAAATTTACATTAATCTACAGTTTAGATCAAGGCACCTGAAAAATTTGAATTTTTGGAAAGCAATTACTTCCTTCTCAAATTAAAATAACTTCAAAAATAAATAGACTTTCATCTACAAGTCCAAAAAGCTTCCAGAAAATTTCAAAATTTTTAAAAGTTTCCATTAGACTTATTTTCAAGGAATGCTGTGCCCAGAATTCTCATAAGCACAGGTTACATGAATTCAGTAGGGATAAAGCAAGGTCTGGAAACGAAAATTCATGTATAATAAAGTGGCAGAGGTTCTGAAAGGGTGGTAAAGCATTTAACAGCACTTCTTCCTTTATTTCCATGTTTTTACTTCTTCACAGTTTCTGAAGTACTGCTATCAAGCATGCTATCAAATATAATCTCTGAAGTTTTGTCAGTTCAAATTATCTTTCCACCATCAAACTGTTATTGCCAGCAAGATATTGATTCAAGACAAATTTCTCTTGCCCAATTGAGATGATTCTTGTGAAGGAACATGAACTGATCAATATTGTCTAGGATTAGACCCCCTCCAGCCTCATTCAGACCCCAAGACCCACTTAATCTAATAAATGAATGCACACTGACAAGGTATTAGCTATTAATTAATTTTCATGACACACTGCTACTCATCTTTTGTTTTGCAGTAAAAGAAATTCCATCACCCCTAAAAGGGGGGGTTTCAGCTTAGCAGGATAAAAATCACCCCTGCACAGCCTATATAAGGTCTCTTCGAAGCAGCAGGGATTGATCTGTGTGTGTTGGACGATACTTCACTGAACTGACTAGCAGAAGTGAACAAGAGACATCTAAATAGAAACCTAATAGGTAGGAAAAAAAAATCCCACGTCCCACTGGTGATAACTTTATGCCCTGTAGCATGAGAGTTGATTATCCTTATCATAATGGCAACATACATAATGACAAATGTTATTAGTGATCATAAAATTATCCAACCCTTTAGAATTTCTGCCACAGTATTTAAATCAAATACCTCCTTCAACGATAAAACCAAATTGCTGAATACAGATTGCATACAGATGTATATCCCTTTTTTTCATTCTAAACTCACTTCCAATTTAATTTAACCATGATTTTCCCTGTGTACCATATCTTTCATAATTTTCACAGTAAGTCCTGTAATTTCTCTTTATGCGGCTAAGTGATTCCAACCTTTGAGACACCTCTGTTTATGCTCTCTGTATTGCCATTTATTTTGCCCCATGGTGATTTTGTAATTTCAGGTATGTTTTTCCTAGTGTTGGGTGACTTAATTTGGATTAAGGGCTATAGAAGTATACTATAAGCCTTTTAGTGTAGCTGACTTTTTTTGACTTTACAGATTTTATTCTGTTTTAACACATTTGTCAACTTGTTCACAGTAATTTTCATCAGAAAATCCCATAAGAATAAAATATACATATGAAAAAACCTTTTCTATTTTGTCTGCTATTACAGGTCACAATCTTTTGGTGTTTCTACACTGAAATAAAAAATTAATACTGTGCTGTCAGGAGGAGTTTGTTTCTGCTACTATCTTTCCCTCTCTGATGGTTTAAGAGAATGAAGTGATCCCACATTCTTATATTTGTCTTTTCTTTTTTTTTTTTTTTTACATTTGAAGATGACTGGTTTTGATTTTATTTTGTGGTACTTTTGATTGTCCTGTGATGGTTAAAGCTGCTGACAATAATATAGGCCATATTATGAAATGAAGATCATTACTTCACATGCAGTGTGTTCACAAGCAGGAAGAAATTTTTCCTTCTCTTTGGGTAATAAAATTTGCCACAGCAAGACAGTGAGCCAAAATTTTGATTATGTGACCCAGTACAGGTCCTCCAAGGTCAGTGTTGCTCTACTCTTAAGTTCAACAGGTAATAGGTTGTGGTGAGTCCTCCAATGAATGTGGAGAATAAGGTGAATAGAATTCAATGCATTACATTTCATGAATAAGATGTCACAGGACAATATGCTTGTTGATCTGTCCTCTCTTGGGGAAATCATGGTCATATACTTTCTGGAATAACTTTATGTCTTTCACAAATGTATGCAGACTGGACAACTTAAGAAATCACAGTATTGGATGAAATCACACAATGGAGTGCGTCTGCAGGGTGAATGCATTCTATCTTGTGACATCACACTGAGAAAAAGGTATGTCCCACTTAATTTCTGTGTTTGGGTGTTCCTCCCTATCTTCTGGAGGAGTTTTGAATTTTTTCCAGGTATTCAGGTCAAGTGTTAGCTGTTGAAACAGCTCCTTTGGTCGGATGTCCCAAGAGATTGGGCATTTATTCAGACATCAGTGCTACAACTATTTGAATTTTAAGGTGAGTGTTTGAATGTAACTCAGTTAAACCAAAACAATGCTACACAGATTTTCATGACTATGATTCTGGTTTCCTGCATTTACTTGGAAAATACGAGGCACTGTTTGTAGTTTGAGATGCTACGTCTGATCTATATGAGCAAAACAACAAAGCATTTTCTAAAATCCGTGTGCTGAAAAGTGAGTCTGCAGAGAAAAGAAGAGCACTGCAGGGTGCCCTGTTTGCTTTGTCTTATTGACGTTATGTCAGATATGGTCAAAAGACAAGAAAAATGATCATTTTTCTAACCACTGCCACGGTGGAAGCTAAAAGCCAAAATATGATCTTCCTGGCTTATGAATCAATATCAGCAATTACAGGTCATACTCTTCCCCCAGCTGCACCAGTATCATTTAATTTTGAAAAGAATTCAGTCTGCATTTAGATCTGGGGAAGACAGCTGGTCTGCTGCTACTATTTCACTGAAATAACTGGAATTCAAGGGCATTATACTAATTTACCTTGGGGAGTACAAATCCCTTGCCTTTCATGGGAAGGCTCAAAGGCTGAGTTGCACACATTCTCCCCATAGACTTGGGCAGGTTTTGAAAGGATAACCTATTCTTTTTAAACCTCATTGCAAAGAGTTGTGTGACGTTGCTCTGTTCTTTCATGTTCATCACTGTATTCCACCATGTGCTTACACTTTGAGAAGGGTCTTCTATGTTAATCCCTCACTGATCTCACAAGTTTGGTCAGAGCCAGCTGGTTCTTTGAAGTTATTGAAGAAAAGGTGCTGGAGAAGTGCATGGTATTAATGGGTGCTACCACGAGGCAACATCAAATCCTATGGTGAAGATCTGTCTGTAGGTATTTGAGACTCTTGGAGCAGCAGCAGCAGCTAAAAGGTTTCATTCACATAAATCTGGAAGTCTGGAATGAAAAATTAATGGATAACAAGTCTGTCATTCCAAAAGACCCCATTTTATTATAGTGTTCACATTAGATGAAACTCAGTGTTAGAGAAACTTCAGGAAATCTTCAAATCAATACATACAGCAGAGCTATCTTCCATTCCTAAGCATCAAGGGAAAAAGGATTTGCTGAATGTATGTTCCTCTTTCATTGCTCCTCTATTATCTGAAAAAAGGATGAAGAGAATTTCAGGGTTATAATTAGATTTTGATTCTCTAGAAGTGAACTTTAGCATATGGATTGCAATTAACTCCCCCTGACAGTTAGAACAAAGTGCAGAGATGAACGATGTCATACCTGTTAAACAAAAGGTCAGATTTGAACCACAATTTAAGTTCCAGAAATAAGGCTTCCACGAAATTTTCAGCTGTTTATGCTCCAAATTTCAATTTTGGAAAGTCCTTTCAACTGCCTACCAACATTAGCAACTGAGCTCTGGAGGGGCCCGCTTCTACAGTCCCTCTGTGTACCCTGAGTCCCACCAAAGGATCTCAGGTGGGTAAACTACTCCCTAATCCTTGGATAAAGTGCTCATGGGATAGACATTGGGCTTTTGTCTTGAGTTTGTCACTGTACATTAAGTGTTACTGACTGAATCACCAAAAGAGTCTCTGGAACAGCAACCTGGCTGGTAGATCAAGATTCCTGGTGCTCTTCTGGGTGATGATTTCAACAGTGTCTGGCCTAAATTTTCTGTCTTCAGAAGAAGTTCTCTGACTGTTGGCTGCTACATTAAAAAGGGATGCTATGGTCACCCCTGACTCCCGTGTTTTGAAATAGAACAGAGCTGTGCTCTGCACTTGGATAAACAGAAGAAAAGTTTCTCTCTTAGGAGTGACCCCTACATCCGTTGCAAGAAGCAAAGTCCTACCTACCTGAGAGAAAGGTGCTACAATAAATCCCTGCCCTCTGCAATCCTTTTTGGGTTTGTTGGGACAGTCCTCAGACCAGAGTGTGACCCTCTTTGGAGAACACTATAAGAGATCAGGATGCTGGGGACTTAAATCCTAACAATTCAACAAGTTTGATAAATTGCTTTTCCCAGCCTGTTTTTTCTTTGTTACCTGGAAAATGGGTTAAATTTTGCTGCTTCACTATTGCACTATTTAAATACAACGAGGACAATTATTGGAGAGCTTTTTCAAGTAGTGGGTGATACTATATGCATGTACATTTTATACATGTACACTGTATATGTAAGATACAATATGTACAGTATTTTACCAAACACTTCACAGTGAACTTCTGTTCTAGGTAGTTTCTAGTATTTTTTTATGTATTGCTTTTTATTGGTAGTATATATGTGACCGGACAAAGGGCATTTGAATATATTGTCTTACTGGTTTTCATGTAAAGTATACTCATTGTACAGAAGAAAAGTAAAATATAGGTGTACTTGATTGTTGGATTGTCAGGTAGGCAATTTCTCCCAATTATGTTTTTCATTCCCTCCTCTGCAGCCTTGGTTGCAATTTAAATCATCAATCTAAAAATAACCCCTTCACTTTTCTCAATATTTTTTCCTGACCACTCTGAGAGTGAAAGAAAGCATTAAAAGTTTCATGAGAAAGCATATTATGATGCTGCAAGTTGGCTTGTCTGGACAAAAGAATCCAAAGAGATTAGTAATGCTTTAAATAAAAATTCAACATCTTTTTGCTAATTAAAACCAAATTATGCAATGATTTCTTGGCTGATGCAAACTGTGATTATTGTGCATAGCAACTTATACCAGGTTGATACTTCACTCTGTAATTCTTCTGTTGATTTTCACATGCAAGACAGACATTTAAAACAAATGTGTTCCACCACAGTAACAGTGTATTAAATATAGACATTATATTTTTAAGAATTCTTTTTTAGTCTCCTCAGTTTATCTCCAAGGAATTTCTTTTAAAATCTAAAAAGTTTTTATACATCTTTAGGATTATAAAGTGGTATTTAACTACGCATAATTAGTGTACAGGTCTTATTGGTATAGCAATGAATAAGAAAATACTTAGGTCCTCACATTATGGTTTTTCCAGCAGATTTGGTATTTTAGCGTTTTTTCCTTTGAATTTACTCTTTTGTATATATTAGTAGAATATTACTCAACAGATAAGAATATTAGCACTACTACTTATACATTTATTATTATTGTTTTTTGTTATTTCTGTTTATCAGCAGGCATTGCACTAAAAAAGAAGAGTTTCTTTCAGGAAAAGCACACTGCATGGAAATTCTAATTATTTTTTTAATTGGTAGAGTGATTTCTCTGTCAGTCACTTCTGGTTTTGGGGCTAGATTGTTCAGGGTTTCTGTTGTATCCCCTCTCGCTCCTCACATTTCCTTTTTTAACTACAAATCTTACTCTTCTGCTATGCTTTCTTTTCTTGTGCTCTCTTTCTCTATTTGTATTCATGTTTCTCATCTGCTTAGCTAGAAGTCCTAAAGAAATCCCAATGTGGTACAGCCTCTTTTAAATACACAGTTCTCTACAGAACCGAGAGGAGAAATTTAATCAAATTTCTACACCTGTCCATAATCCAGAGTATGAAACAGGTGAAATGGCAATCCTTGAGCCTCTGACTGACAGAAAATTTTAGATTTTCACAGAGAAGCAGCCCATAATTTAATAATGTGATTGAGCAGAACTCTCACCACCTCTTTTGCTGTGTTAGTGTGACAGGGGTAAGCTTCAGGCCATCCTCGGAAGGTAGCAACCAACACCAATACATACCTGTATCCTTCTTTACGTGGTAACTCAGCAAAATCTATTTGCCAGTAATCTCCAGGAAGATCTCCTGCCTTTGTTACCCCTAGCATTACCCTTCTGCTCGTTTCAAGATTGTTCTGATGGAAGATTTCACATTTGCTTAATATAGATTGCACAGTTTAGGTCATTCCCCTTCCTATGACTACCTTTTTCAGATGTTTCAAAAGATTTTCTGTTCCCCTGTTGGTGCCTTCATGTTCCTGCTGAGCTGTCTCTCGAAGTCAGCTAACGTGATAGCCTTTTTGTTTTGAAGGGGAAGGAATTTGTTCTACCAGTGATAATGAAGGACAGGTGATAATGGACAGTAAATTGTGTTTAGAGACTTTTGTGTGTTTTGGAGTCCTGTGCTTCAGCACTTCTGTCTATTTAAATTAACTTTTTCTATCATGTTACTCAATCATTCCACACCTTGTGGACACCTGCAAAACTGTCCTGTGAAGGAGGCTGCAGATGGCAAGCCATAAAACCATAAGGATCCCCCTCTCTTCAGTTTATCATGCTTTCTTCTTAGCTCCAAAATTTGGAAGGTGCATAGTGATGTTAGTAAAGCAGTCCACTTGGGCTGCACAGCTTCCTTGAGAGTTCAGATTAATTGATTAAAGTGGTCTGTCTTTACTGTTCTTTCCCCACTCAGCCTACTGCCTTTGCATGGAATTGGTCCAGATATATTGTTCAGAGCTGGCTCATCTACACATAGCATGAAAATGTGCTGTGGCTTCTTAATATTCCTGGAGTGATTTTCTCCATATCACATAAAAATCCTCAGTCTGGGATGGGATCTGAGCTCGCAGTCTGTGGCTCCCACCACAGTTCTCTCAAGCAAGAATCTATCCATTCTACATTTTTCACTGCTAAATATGAAAAAGCATCAAATATATCTGGAGGGTTTATATAATTGATAATTTTTCATTCTGATCACTACCAAATACTAGCAAATGAACATTCTGCCATTAAAGCAAGTGAGTGTCTTATGTTCTGGCTGATGGCCTCTGAAAAAAGACAGATATGCAATCAATAAAATGTTTCTGCTGTCTAAGTGAGGCGAGGATAAAGTGTCACCACAATGCACAAATCTTCACAACCTTTTCAGCTCAGACATGCCCCATTAATAGTAAAACAAAAGCAAATAGAACTGAAGCATCTACTTTCCTGAAAGATCACCAAGATGATTTTTTAGTAATTTAGATGCTTCACCAGAGAAAATACAGGAAGCTCTTATCTGTCAGTAAATTAGAGGTAAAAGTGTTGGTAATGATAAATTTATTTCAATATAAATCCTGCACGTCCCTGAAGAGGATCTTATTTGTTTTTCTATCCTATTTTTTTATTTAGCTTTCTCTGAATTTTCAACTTTAAGGCTTTAGATCAAAACAATTAAAGTTCCTTCCCCATGGAGGAGTGACAGGCACAGTTTTATATTTACTGTTATTGAGAAGAAACTATTCCCTTTTTCATTATGCAAATAGAACCAGAAATAATTAGGAAGTATGGTAATAATATATGCAAATCCCAGCACTGAAAATTTGTGAGATGTTCCTATTTTATGAGATAGCTTTTGACTTTCAAAGCATATAAATACAGCACGCTTTGTAGAACTAGGAAGAAACAGCTCCAGACAATACACTAAGTTACCTTTCAAAAAAAAAAAAAAAAGGCAAAGAAAGATGTCTTAAAATTCTCTTAAATTTAGAAATTTAGTGATAGACAAGAACAGATCTTTTGGATCAACTTGTCTCATTTCCTGGTGACAAGCTGCTCCTGTGTAACATATTCCTTTCCTGCAAATTGTTGGAGGCTGAGCTTTTGCTTTCATGTCTTCTTCTGAAAAGTTTTTCATAAATTATTCATACTACACATCTTCACAATTTTTGGCAAAAATTGGTTCCAGTTTTAGGCACACAGTTTGTGGTGATTGGGAATGGGGCTGTGGCTGAGCCCCATCCCCAATGGGCTCCAGCTGTGTGGGACAGGTGACTGGTATTGGAGGCTGTGGAACATGGAGTGCTGAGGTGTGCTGGCCAGCCAGAGAGGGGGAGGGAGGGCACACAGGTGGAATGCATGTAAGATGGATGGTATAAAAGGTTAGATTGAAGGAACAAAAAAGTGCTGATGCTTGAAGCCACTTATGGTGTCAGTTGTATGTCCTCCTTCACCCAGTCATGTGGACAACTTTCATTTAGCATAAAAAAGTCCTCTTTTTCTTTCCTGGCTCATTTATGGCAGGAAAGTAATAAAAATGCTCTAAGCTTCTATTTTTCTGTACTGACCAAGATAAAACATTCAGAAAGAACTGAACTGAAAGATAAAGACAACCTGACTTCTCTTCCAGTCCATATTGAATATAGTGGGATGAAAATTTTGTCCAGAATCACAGTAGGAATTTTTTTAGAGCCTTGTTGATTTGCTGTAGCAGTTTCTGGAAATAATGATCCAATTTCCACTCATTACCATCTGTTTATAATGATTTTAGTGTGGCTGAACCTCTAACTATACCTGCACAAAGTTCATTCTATAACTGATAGG
The DNA here is from genome assembly GCA_013400175.1 of Phainopepla nitens. NCBI lineage: Eukaryota > Metazoa > Chordata > Aves > Passeriformes > Bombycillidae > Phainopepla > Phainopepla nitens. The sequence goes on along the minus strand of VXBQ01016516.1, from coordinate 1,426,755 downwards.
AACCTTAAAACAGAGTGACAATCCCTGAGTGTCAGGCTCTGGATGAAAAATATCTATCATACACAGCTGAAGAGACCTGTCCAGAGGATGAGATTCTAGCATGAGGGTCTGACTGGGACCATGGCCATGTGGGGGCCCTGTATTACCTTGGTGCATGGATCAGAAACTCACTAAGAGACAGTCAAGATTCAGAAAATGTGTTATGGAAATTATGGCTGGACAGATGCTGCTTCCATATGAATCTCTCAATACATAGGCTTGAAAGGTAAGGAGCAAAAAAAGTGGTCTAGAGTCACCCTCTCCAGTTCTTCATCCATCCTTGTGTTAAGTGGAGTGAGAGAATAAATAAAAATCAGGCTCATGCAGTTCACAAACTTGAGAACTATCAGGATTTATTTCCTCATCACCATTGCTCTCTATGAGCATACATCATTCACATAATTCTTTTGTCAAATCCTGAGTCCCTGAAGGATTAGAGCTCACTTTTTAAAAACTTATGTGAACTCAAATTTGCATTTCCCATTTCATTCTTCCTCTCTAAGTACAATGTAATTCAGACCCATTTAACTGATATAAATTACATTTTAGAACTAGCTTAGTTAATTATGTTAGAGATACATATCTCAAAAAAGAAAAAAGATGGAGGAAAAGTAACAGATTGGATTCAATAGAATGCAATCCCTATATTAAAAAGAAGCTGTAATTTTTAAGCAGTCTTTAATAATAAAGTCAGCCCTTCTGATGTAGCTTAGTTTTATGTCAGATAAAGCAGAGGGAAATAACATTTTTCAGGTTTGGTAAAATGAAAAATTGAAGTGTGGAAATACTATATATGTACAGCTGAGTTAAAAAATATTTTTCAAAATGTTCAGCAACAGTGCTAAACAAAAATAAATGGAAAAAGCTTTGTGCTGTTAGATGAACCTGACATGCTCTGCTTTGTGTGGAATTTCTAACCTTTATGTCTAACCTCAATTTTCTTTTGGTTTCAGGCACTGTTTGCAGGAGACCTATTTTTCTGAATGAAGGTCTAGAAAATTCACACGGCCACCAAGGAGTGCCTCCCCTTTATCTCTTTTTGAGGTGAGAAGCAGACCATAGCATCCAAGTGAGGTTCATCTCAGCCTTGTCAGATAACTTCCTGCGTCTCGTGATGGACGTGAGGGTTCAAACATCACATGTAACCTGGCTGTCATGCTTATGGCTAGAAAGAAGCCTTCCAAGCTAACAGTGCCCCTTAGTGAATCTGCAGTCCTGGGGCGTTTACTCAGCTGTGTATTTCAAGCAGTTTCTGTCTAAAAGGATGAGTGGTAGTTACCATTACTGAGGCCATTATGGTTGCAAATGAGAATTCTACACTCCCACAAGGAGTTTAAATGCTTACTTTGGCTGATTTCAAGGGGAGCCCAGGATTTAACTTTTTTAGACAGTTCTGAAAATTCTGTCCTGCTTAATTAATGTCTGTTCCGTGCTTGTTAAAAATGTGTATAAATGTGAAGAATTCTTGCTGTTCATAAGACATCTATGCAGCAGGTTGAAAAGAATTTATGAGAACCATACAGCAAAGATTTATGAAGAAGTAATCAGATGATTGGATGTGAATAATTTTTTGCAAACAATTTACACACTGAAATAGAAATCGAAAAATATGCACCTGAGACAAATAGTTCAAGTAACAAGAGTTGGACTTAAAAGCAGCAAATGTTTAGCTGATATAGATAGGAAAAGTTGTCATTTGGACCTAATGAAATTCAGTTTAAAATTACATTGACAAAAAATTGAATTCCTAATTTCCTCAGTGGGGCTAAATAATGGTTTCGGACTTAAGAGTTTTTCTTCGTAAGTGATATATCACTCTAATTTCTCAACTGTATCAGTAGAAGGTGTTGAATGCTCAGCACTGTTGAAAAATCAGGTCCCCTTTGTGAAAGATTATGGGATGGAGTTCAAAAAGAGTTCAGCATGAAGTTGTGGAGGCATACACAGGGTGGAAGCAAGGACAGGTAGCCTGGAAGAATACAGAAACATTATCCTGTCATCCAAGGACAAACTTAGGCAAGCTCAAGACCGTCTGTGTGTACCCAGGGATGTCAATGAAAGAAGACCTTCTAAAAATGCATAGCTGGCAAAAGGAGGAATAAGAAAATTGTGGGCCTGTTGCTCAAGAAGAGAAGGGACCTATTAGGCAGGACATGGCTGAATACCTTCTTTGTCTTGGGTTTTACAAGCAATAGCACACTCCAAGAGTTTCAGGTCCCAAGGCCAGACATGAAGGATAGAGTGAGGAAATTGTTTAGTGGAAAAGAATAAGGTTACAGAATGCTTAAACAACTTGGACATACATAAATTCATAGACTCTGCTAGGACATACCCATGAGTGCTGAGAGAGCTGTCAGATGTTGCTGCAAAGTCACTCACAACAACCTTTGATCAGTCATGATGCCTGAGAGAAATGCTTGAAGTCTAAAGGAAAGTAAGTATCACTCTTATCTTTAAAAAAGGCAAGAAGAAGGACCCAGAGAACCATAGGATATTCAGGATCACCTCTACCCTTGGGAGGGTGAAGGCTGAAAAACCATTTCCATGCACAGGAGGAACAAGAAAATCATCAGGAATAATCAACATTCATTCATTAAGGGGAAGTCATGCTTGACCAACTTGATAAATTTGTGTGATAAAATGTCTGACCTGGTAGATGAAGGAAGGGCAGTGGACACTGTCTACCTGGACTTCAGTAAGGCTTCTGAGACTGCCTCCCATAAGATCCTCATAGACAAGGTGTTCATGAAATATGGGCTAGTCAAGCAGACACTGAGGTGGACTGAAAACTGCCTGAAAACCAGCCAGAGAGCAGTGATGACTAGCACAAAGTCTAGTTGGAGGCCAGGAGCTAGCAGTGTACACCAGGAGTCCATACTGAATCCAGTCCCTTTTAACATCTTAATGATCTGGGTGATGGCACAAACTCTCTTCTTCAAGTTTGCTGATGACAAAAAACTGAGAGTGGCCATCCAGAGGGACCACAAGAGGCTGGAGGAATGGGCTGACAGGAACCTCATGAAGTCCAACAAAGAGAAATAAAATGTCTTGCACCTGGGGAGGAACAACCCCAGTCACCAGTGTGTGCTAGAGATCACCCACCTGGAAAGCAGTTTGTCCTGATGGACACAAGACCAACATGAGCCAGCAGTGGGGTCCATGTCACAAAGAAGGTAAATAGAATCCTGGGCTACTTTAGGTGAAGTAATGCTAGCTGATTGAAGGAGGTGATCCTCCCTCTCTATTCAGCACTGCTGAGGGCACCATATCTGTGGTGTTCCCAGATATAAAAGAGACTAGAACATGCTAGAGCCATTCCAGTGCAGAGCCATCAGGATGACTGAGGGACTAGAGTGACCTTCCTATGAGAAAAGGCTGAGAGAGCTGAGACTGCTCAGCCTGAAGAAGAGCAGACCATTCCAATATTTTTTATTTTATCCTTATGTCATTATTTATTTAAATTCAAAAGGATTTTTAAGAGCATAATGGATTTAACCATTGTTTTGCTTTGTTGTTTTGGGGGTTTTTTAACCTGTTTGCTTTTCAGGGTCTTTTTTTGCCGTATTTTGAAAATCTGAATCTAGGTAAGAAGTCCACAGTTGCTCTTAATTTTGGAATACTCAACTCTTTCTGAAAACCTTAAGAAACAAAAATATCAGCTAAGAGACCACTTTTGAAATGACAGAATAATATTAAATAAGGATTTTTCATGCTATTAGATGACAGTATAGTTTCATGGCAGTCCAACTGGAAGTAGATTTTTACAGCTGTAAGCAAGATAGCTCTTAAACTATGAGGTTTGGAAGAGCTAGCTGTTGGTGTTCAGCACCTCATCTATTAACAAGAGACTTTAAATTACATACTCAGTGGAGCAGTAATCATTAGAGCAGACTCGAGATGCACAATAGAGATTTAATTTCACTGGAACAGTTCCTAATGTAATTCTGTGTGGTGCAGATTATTTGAATTAGAATTTTGTGTGGGCCAAAAAAGGTATATGGAAAAAAAGTGGTGGTGTCTAAAAAAGAATAATTATGATCCATTTCAAAAATTAAAATTTCTTATGATATGTGGGTTGGGCACCCTGATTTTTTTTTTTTTCAACACATAATGTGTTTAACCTTTATGTTTTGTTCATGTGTTTGATTTTCTACTGTCTCTATAATGAAATGTCTTTTTCTCCTGAGCTTTGAACATTGCTGCATAATACCCTGGGGAGTTCTCCAAGGTTATTAGATCCATTGCTTAGCTGCAAGTTACTAGAGGCTAACTCTCTTCTCTGTTTGGAAAGCTGCTAAAATATTTCTGGTCTTGAGCAGTGAATAATATGATTAGTACCTCAGGGAATGCAAACAAAAACATTAGCAAAGTACATTTTCCAATATTTAAGAGGGAAGCCAATCCTCAAAACAAAAGTTACATGTTCTTGAACACTGTCTAATAACATTAACCTGAAATCACTTGATTTAATTGCCCTGTTAAGCAGTTTATTGCATTACTTATAGGATAATAGAATGAGTTCAAAGTGGGTTCATTGCATTATCTTATAAACAATGTACCACATCATTAAACAAGATGATAGAAATCAATGTATTTTATGCAAAACAATTATGAAGGCTCATGTAAAATCTCTAATGTGAATAGTAGAAAGACCTCAGTGTGACAAGGGAAAGAAGGGCCTTTGTGAGGATAAAAAGACAAAGCAATGTCAAACTATAATTCCCTAGAATCAGATTAGGAGCAAAATTCTCCAAAATTGTTTGTTTCCCTGTAGTCTTATACACTGCCCTAAGCCTTCACTCAGAACTATACAGAAATATCTTCCTTGGCTCATGGATAATGATTTCTAACAGGGGTCTTGTCAGTTCTGGTCTTAGGGAATTTAGCACAGATGTGTGACAGTCTTTCAAGCATCTAGCTTGCAAACTTGTGATGATCTATTTTGACTTGTGTGTCCAGAGGGAATGCAAATAGAAATGTTTAGAAGACCCCAAAGAGAGAGGACAGCTGACCCAATCTATTCTGGAAGTAATTTCATGTTGTCTGAGGGAACTGACAGTGCAGAGAGAAATACTGGCTCAATATCACCTTAGTGACCCTCTGCCTGGTGTATATGCCCTTGTTTGTCATGACATCCTCACACTTGTTTTGCTACAGCCCTTGGAATTTATAGATATGTGTATGAATGAGGGGTCCAATTCTGTTCTACATCCCTTCAGAAATGAGAACAGAACAAGTTACTGGAATACCCTTCCAGGGAGCAGAGCCAAAGTGAGAGTAGCTCAGTGATCCTAAATGATCTGCAAAGAATTTTGTTGCTGAGCTCCAGAGTCCAAAGGTGATGGGCAAAGAGAATGCAGGAGATGTCAGAACCCGTGGCCAAATTCCATTCCTACACCAGGAACATTTCATCCTCCACCTTTCAATAGCTGCTGCAATGCTGCCCATCTCACTCACACAGGGGGCACTGGCTTTTCTGTGTGTGCTTGAGGGGGTTTCAAGTGATCAAACCAATTTTTCAGAGTGAGCAACTAGTGGAGATGGCATTAGCCTCATATATTTGCCTCTTTCCTGGTTTGCAATGCAACTGAGCAATGCAGAGAGTGTAGAGTTTAATTTTGACATAGAGCATTTTTTTCAGGAAAAAGTGAGGTCATGGCTATAAAAAATAGTAGCAGGGTGTCACGGTAACTTGGCTTACAATTAAAATATAAATTAGGTTCCTCCCAGTAACCTATAGCTTTATTCTCTTAGAATTTTTTGACATGTTTCAATAAATTAAAATAAATTTCCCTCTAATACAAGGGTGCATTTTTTGTCAAGAATTCTGAGGCGGGAGGAAGAAGTTCCAATCAAAAACATTTGGCCAGAAATACTGCCAGTGGCCTTTGTCTGAAGGTTGGGTATGGTATCGGAAAAAAAATATCTCTACATCATAGATGTTTTCCAGAAAAGATGATCTCGTGTGATGAGAGCTACACCATCTTGTTCACCAAAGCCACAGCTTATTGACCATAAATGTTTATGAAAGTGTTCAGTGTGGGGAAACTGATTGGTTTCACATACCATCAAGTATACCAGGGCCATCAGATAAACAGCTTTTATTTACAGCTTCAATAACATAGCTTCAAACAAAATGTCCTGATCTCCTGTGACTAATCTACCTTGTTTTGTATCTCCCTCTGAGAGTCATCCTCTGACCAGATTTATAGTTTTCAGTTAACCTCAGCTTCAAGCATCATCTATCCTGATCCTGCAGTGGGGGTAAATGGGATCTCTTCTCTTCCCTTCCAATGGATGCTGGAAGCACTCCCTGACCTATCTATGTGATCCTTTTGGGGCTCAAATAGAGCTATGCCACTATTTGGAAACTGGCATTACAACAGAGATAAATGATGCTGCTACTATTCTCATTTCATCACTGAAAGAATTTTCAAGCACTGAGACAGGCTGCACAGCAAAGCAGTTGAGTCACCATCCCTGAATGTATTTAAGAGATGTGTGGATGTGGCCCTTAAGAAAATGTTTAATAGTCAACTTGGCCATGTTAAGTTAACTTAGCTGAGCTGATGATCCTAAAAGTCCTTTCCAGCATAGATGATCCTGTGATTGTTTTTTTTCTTGTAAAATGTAAAAAATGCTGAGGTCAGGGGGTTAACAGTTTGGGTCTATACAATGGCCTGAAGAACAAGCATTGGGAAAAATGGGTACTTTGCACAAAACATACACATTTGGCAAATTCAACACTTCTGAGATTGTTCATATTCTCTGAGCCTGTGATACATGCAGGACTCAGGCATAGCTGGCAGTCTAATACAGGATAGACCATGGGGTTTTTTTAATTTATTCATATTGGAAATCCTGATATTATGGTAGCAAAATGTTAAATTTTCAGTTCATGCATAAGTTCTGAACAGATCCTATTCTGGTCATTAAAAAGGAGAATCAGTGTTAAATGTGGTCACTGAAGAGGCACAAGTTTACTGTTCCCATTTCTATGAGCTCTCCCTTTAGAAGCAATCCTTCAGTGAACCAGGAGGCTTTACCTCCTTGTCTTCACCCTTTCCCTCCCAACAAATAACGGCCTGCAGCAAGTCACTGAAACAATGAGTCTCTGACACGCTTGCTTTTGAAAGAGTTTGCAGTTTTAGCTTTAGCTGAAAACCTCTCTTGGGGAGTTCTTCTGTGTAGATGATATTAAATTGCCCTTTATCAGAGTGGGGCAAAGATTTTAACTGTCTGTATAGATACTTAAAACCTCTGTATTTACACCTTTAGAACTCAAAGATATATGGACTATTCCTGCACTGTATTTTACAACTCACTTAGAATCTGCTAGTAGTTTCTTGAAAAAAAGTAACATTAGTCTTAGTTTGTTTCTTTGAAATTAGTGATTTGACTTCAACTTTGCCAATGGGGAATACTCAGGAAAAGCTTGACATGCTCTCAAAATTCTAGTAGCAGCAGGCTAAAACATAACAGTAACATGAGCCTGAGCAATCCACATTGGCTTTGAAATTGCTCTTCTCCTCTGCTGTCTGGAAGAAAATAATCAGAGAAATTCAATACTTACCCTTTTTATTGATTTATTTTTAGAACACAATTTCATTACTTCAATTAGGTTTCAATTGTCTGATTTTAGCCCTCATACTTGACAGGACATATTAAATAAAGTTGCCAGCATATAAAGGCTAACACAACACAAAATGTCATTAGGGCATCTAAAAGTTAAACAACTTTAAATAGATAAAATTGGCATCAGATTCTACTGTTCAATTTTCGTGCAAAGCTGCTGAAGGATTTCAGAACAACTTTTCATGAGATCAGATTATTCAGAGCTTTCATGCTGGGTTAAGCAAATTTTCTAGCTGTATCTTTTCTCAGATAGTGGCCAGCAATGGATGCTTAGGAGAACAGTATTAGGATATTAATTCATTGAATTGAAATGTCGGAAGATGTCTTATCGATGTGTCATAGAATAAATCTATGGAGCTGTTCCTGAGCTGCTTTGTGTACAGCTAGGACCAGCAATATAAAGTAATAAGTGATTTCATCTTGCCATAACTAGGTTGCAGTGCTCCAGAGGAGCTCAGGGCAAACACCTTTCAAGTACACTGCAGCTCCAGGAGGGCAGGGCAGCAAACACCTCAGCCCTCCATACCTGCCTTTTCAGTACCTAAAACCTGGGCAAATGTGTAGTGATCCTCCCCAGACAGAAGCCCTGCCAGCTTCTGGGGGCCACAGCCACCCTGGGCCGGGGACTATAGATGGAGCTGCAATCCGTCAGTTCAAGATTTTATCAACGTGAAATCCCTGCTTATTCATCTCACAATGATTCAAAGAGAGTACTGCTTAAGGTCCTCCTGAAAACATTGAGGACTGAATGACACAGTTTACCTTTAGAACAGATAGAGCTGTGCAAGCCCCAGGGAGGCTGAGGCAAAGGGAAAAACTAATTGGAGTAAGATAGTGCTGGTAGTTTTCTCATTATTCTCTCCAAGCAGGAATGGAATTATACAACATGTGCTAAAATCCAAAGAATATTTTTTCTGAAGAACATTTTTCTTTCAAATTCCACCTTTGTAAATTTTACTGGAGATAAATTGACTACATTTCTATAATTTGTGCTAGCCAGCAAAATTAAAACCCCTTACAAGCCTTAATGAATTTAACTTTTTGAATTTCAACATGAAGAGGAGGATGACAGAAGAAAATTAGCGTAGTTACATAAATGAAGCTCCTTGGTGAATGGTGCACTCAGCATTTTAACAGGTAGCAGAGGTGAAAAATTACATTTTTCAGCATCTATAGTACTGATAGCCTGGATTTTATGGACAAAAATAAATTGTAAAAGTTGAGAGCATCTAAAGGTCGCCAAATAGAGAACTCTCTCATCTGCTGTGTGCTAGATGGTATATTAGAAAAATTGTGTTCAAAGTCCAGACAGCAGATTGGAAAATTGTTTGATATCTGAAAAAAAAAAAAATCACTTGGAGAGTAAAATTCAGTCTTCCAAAGAGCAGTCAGTTGCTTATCCAGCTCAGTGGCTTATGAAAAACTCATACATAAGCTTCATAATAGATTTAATATTTTTGAGGTTGCATGATCTCACATAGTTTGTGCAGAAAGACATCCGAGTAGAGGCTTATAGTGCCCAGCACTACTCTCATTCACAAAGCCCAGGTGAAAAAGATTTGCATGGAAGCAGTAGACATGTTAAGAGCAAGGATGAATCTTCCTTTTAACTTGCAAGTAAGGAAGGAGGTAATTTGCAGTTTCTAACCACAATCTATGAACTACTCTGCAACAGCCTTTCTAATACAAGCATGTATCCTGTAAGAGTATGGGTCCAACTCACTCTAGGATCATGAGCAACAGATTCTTGTGGGTACAGCATATTTCCCATATTCCCTAACCCAGAAGGGCTGCTCAAATGTTGCATTATTCCTGTATTTCCTTCCAGCTCCCATGGTCACACAGAGAGCTGCAGGAGGTGGGTAACAGATATTGAGAATACCAGCTGTAAAACAAAGGAGAGACTTTTGCACTCTGACTGTAACATGTGAAGAGTGAGATATTTTATCACCTTCACCTCTCACAAGCTTTTATACAAAGAATATTTACATAACCACAAAGATTCATTAATATACACAGAGATATGTATGGGACTGCAGTTAAATACATGTGTGCAAATCCATATATTCATTCACACAGAAAACCACCTAAAAGGGAGATGGAAAATAACTGTCTTGTTCCACTGAACCAGACTTTCCAGTCACAGAAAGTCACTGCTACAGATATAAACACATATGGGTAGGCTCTGCTCAGTGTTCAGGTCCGTATTAAGTCCCTGTCTCAGGGACTGCCTAATTCGTGTGTATAAAACAAAGCATTAGCATACAGAAGCACCAAATCCATCATATGCCCAGGGTGCTATCAGTCTTCTCTTGTCTTTCGGACCACAGATCAAGAACCTCTGGGTGAAAGCAAAGTTTTGAGTGTGAAAAGCCCTGTTCTCCTGCACATTCACTCCAAGCTTATCCCATGAGCATTGGAAAGGCTGCTTAGTTTCATCGGCAGTAACTTGTGCAGCTGTGTAAACCTACACTAGCAAGTGTCGTGTTAGACCACAACAGCATCAGTTCTAAATGATCCCTGCTTCCTCAGGAAGTGCATTTGAATCTAACACACTTAAAAAATTTACTTCAAATTGAGAAAAAAAGATGTTTCTGTGGTAAAACAATAGTGCAAGCAGAGACCTTGTCTTCATACTTCTGCAGATGCTGGAAATGTTAGGGCTGGATTCCATTAGATGATAAACTGAGAGCTGATGCAGCCTAATATTTCTCATCAGTTTGGCTCCCTTGGGTCCTCAGACATCTGCTCCCTGGAGCTTCAGGTAGAGAGTTACCAGATACAGACAGGCAGGTTACATTGGAAAATTACCTCTTAATTCCCAGAAAACGGAAATCCTGTGAATATTTTCTCTCAGGAAAGATTTGCTTCTGATTTTCAGAAGCTCATTTATTTCTTGAAAACTCCCCATGTGACCCAAGTAATAAATAATTTTTCAGGAAGAAAGTTTCATTTTCCCATTGTCTTTAGTCCTTTGCCATTCCCTAGAGTTTCTCTGTGACATCAAGAACAAAAGCACCCCAAGAGTCTGGAAAGTTTGAAAAGTCTTGGCTACTTGTCCTGTGGGAAAAGTCTGGTCCTATGAGAAATTCGGAGAGCTTCCCATTTCTACTCACATCTGCACTGTGAATCTCAGGGGATCTTGAAACAGGGAATTTCTTCAATAACATTTTTCAAGTCTTGCTCATTGCTATTCTGCTCACTATAACATAAAAATGACACACTGCTTTTTTAAATTGGTGAGAACAGCACTGCAGGTATCAGTATGATTTTAGATCTTGGTCTATAACACGGAAAAGAGATATCTTTTCTTAGAGAAAATGAATGTGCAAACATGGGGTTTGGGCAAAGAATTATGCACAAGTTTCTTTTGTGAAATAAAAAGGGACAGATTAGAGTTGGAAGAGGAGCAGAAATTTGTGAGGCAAGCCATTACACTAACTTTGGATTATAACTTGCCTGCATCTGGCTGTCTCCATGGGGGCAGAAATCACCCACCAATCCTGCCCTGTGGATATATCCAAGTCACTTTTGAGAACCACTCCAAAATCCTTTATCATTATATCCAGCTCATAAACTTTACCATATTTATAATTTGCCCCTGATTGTTTTTTCTTGGTTTAGCAGTTTACACACTTAAATGCAGAGCTCTTTTGATATGGCAAGACACTTAGAGGAAGACCTGTATCAGGGGGAATGACCAGTACAACGGTCCCTTTAAATTACATATCCCTGGCTAATGCGGGCTAGGATGGGCTCTGTCTGAGCTGGGAGCATGTAGTAGCTCTACCACGAGCAGTGAACTAGATAATACATAATAACTGCTTTAACACTCTTCTGAAACTCATTTGTTTTGAATCAGTTCAGGCCACTTAAAAAAAGCAGCAAGTTCTGTGAAGTTGGAGGGCTGTGCTGACAGTAGATCCATGAGAAATGCTGATTAGGATGGCAAATGGCTCAGAACTAACCTGAGTTTTGAGTGATTTCATATTCAGGGCAAGCTGAGCATATTTGTGGCTGCCACAAATGATTAGGCATTCCTAACAACAGATAGGCTGGAATAACTGGATGTGTGTATTGTAGTTCAGTAGTGACTAACTTCTTTGATTTAATTAATTAGAAGAATGTTTACAGCAGTAAGTTAAAAGTGCTACCATTTTTCTGGGATGCTTGCTATCCAAGCAATATTTTTTTAATCAGTGGCAGAGAAAGTCTGATTTCTTACTGCAATGCCATTTTAAAAAAAAGAAATAAAACATTTTTGACCCAGATTAATCATAAAGCAAGAAAGAAAATAATCCTTAAATTACTTAAAAGAGATGCTAAAATTTAGGTTTTAAAATAAAAGAGAAAATGGACTGTGTTAATCCCACTGTTAGTCCCTTATCTTTAAAAATCAATGCAGATTGCACCCTTCCTTTGGCTAGAAAAGCTGCAGCTGCTGCTCTACATTTTATTCAGCCAGCAGTAACCCTGCCCTCAGTAGAGGACAGGTGATACCCACTCAACTAGCATCAACAAAACCAGTAGGATGATCATTTGATGTTCATAGAATTTCCTGGAAACCATACTCTGCAAATCATTAATAGACATGCTCCTTGTTCAGGTCCGCACAACTTCAACATTGATTTTCAATAGAACATGTCCAGATGAACCTACTTGCTAAATGTGACTTTCTTTCATCTTTCCTTTCCTTTTTCTTCTTTTAATGTTGTAAAAATAATTTAAGAAAAAGAGGTTAAGAGGTAACTTGACCACATTTAAAAATATCTATACAGAGAGATAACTTCTAACAGTGCAAGGCTCTTTAATCTGCCAGACAAGTAGATGGTACGATGCGGTGACTGAAAGTCGAGGCTCAACAAAATTAAACTAGAAATACACTGTACAAGTTTAGTGACAGAGGTCAGGACAACATGCCTAGAATGAATTTTTCATCACTTGAAACCTCTGACCCAAGTAAAGCATTAGAGTCCTTCTGAAACATAGGTTTCAGGTCAAGCAGAAATTGCCTGGATCATTACAGGAATTAGTGGATATAATTCCATGGTGTGTGATAGGGAGAAGATTCATGCAGATACTTAGATTGGACTCAAAAGCAGTGATTCAGTTGTGAGGCAGGTGAATCTGCCCTTCTACTGTGTCCTTGTAAGACCCCACCTGGATACTGCATCCAGCTCTGGGGTCCTCAGTGCAGGAAGGACATGAACTTGTTGGGTTGAGTCCAGAGGAAGGACACCAAGATGACTGGATGGATGGAGCACCTCTCCGTTGAAGAAGGACTGAGAGAATTGGGATTGTTCTGCCTGGAAATAAAGGGCTTCATGTAACCAAATTTTGTGACCTTCCAACATGTATTGACAGGACAAGAAAGCATGGCTTCAAACTGAAGGAGATTTAGATTTTATGTTTGGATAAAATTGCTTACTGTGAGAGTGGTGAGACAATGGAACAGGTTGATCAGAGAAGCTGTGGATGCCCAACCCTGAAAGTGTTCAATGCCAGGCTGGAAGGAGCTCTGAGCAACCTGGTCTAGTGGAAGGTGTCTCTGCTCATGGCAGAGAGGATCCATCCATAGAGGATCTTTAAGATCCCTTCCAATCAAACCATTCTATGATTCTATGATCTTCTCTATCTATTAAGCAAGAAATTTAGAAAGTTTTTAAAGACCTGAGACACAAAGAAAGTATTTGTGTTATCTGAAAGTTTGGATATGAGTTTTAACATCTTCTAAGAATTACATTCTTGGGCTTAGAGGGATGTTGTAGAGTATCTTAATTTGATTTCCTTCAAAATATTGATCATCTTCTCCTAAAATTATATGTTATGTTGGATAGAACCATAGGTATCTCCATCTTCACTAAGCCCTTTAGGCTTTATAAATGAGTGAAAAGAAATCGCTATTTTGAGGGCATGATTCACCTACTTCTAACATCATTGTATGAAACAGACAGACTGTATGCTACATGTGTTTCTGTATTCCCAGTAATTATATGATTATAGAAGAACAAGCAGATTCACATGTCTAAATTCAGATGATGGGTTTCAGTCTTACACTACAAAATACATGGGCATTGGAGTTTAGATTCATTTTGATTTTCACAAAGGGGATCATGTCTCTCCTCATTTCATCTAATTCACCTTTACTCCCTGTTTCCGAGGTTTGGTCCTGTTGAGAGTCGGAGGAGAAGATGCAAATTCTCCTAAACTTACTTAAACTTTCTGATATCATCAGCTGCAAAATGCAAGAACACTATTGCTGAAAAGGTTATTTGAGCACAAATGAAGATACTAACAGAATTTTTTAGAATAGCTATATATGTGCTCTGAGGCTATTACAAAGTCCTCCCAAAGGCAAAGGGAAACTTCAAAGTTTTGATCTACAAGTTCTTTTATCATCTCCTGAAACTATTATAAAAAAAGGATGATTAGTAAGCTGTAGAAGAATCAGATATATTAAGATTCTTGAAGTTTTTAAATGTTTTAAACTGGATAGTTTTCATTGTTCAGTTCCTTAATTTTCTTCTTCCAGTTCCTGCCCATTTTAAAAAAAAATCAGTAACTGTGATTGTTAAGAAAGAGTAAAGAAATTCTTGAGTTCTTCTGGCTTATTGGATTGCTTTGCTAAAGAGGATAAATGGGCCATAGTGTGGTAACCTAGTAACAATTGTTATTTATGGAAGCTTCTGTTCCAGTCAAATTAGCTTGTCAGTAAGGTGGAGAAACAGGGTGCGCAATTTCAATATGGTATATATAGAAAGTGAAAGCTGTAGGGAAAGCAGAGTGATGAGCTCTTGTCTTTGTGTGAAAGAGTAGATGCATGTGTCACTAGTTGTGGCTTTGTAATGAATATCCACGTAAGCATTAATTTTAAGTTTCATATGGACATATAGCCTTGGTACCATTTTTTTGGGTTTGAACATTTAATTTTGCTATTTAGCATATTTTTAGCATAAAATCCTTGCAGTAATTTATACTCACTGCTGATGGTCTGCTCTGAAGTGTCAATCCTACTGGATTAATGAGCAATATTTAGAAATGTTTCCTGAAGCTCAGATTTGGGTGCAAGCTGATAGGTGGCAAAAGTTTTGACCAGTATGTCTTCTGGAGCAGATCCTTCCTCCCTCTGCCTCAGCTGAACATGCATGCTGGCAAGCTGCAAGATCCATAGCCAGATTCCCATCAATTCCTTTCTCTTACATAGTTCCCATTCTATAGAAGGGTAGAAATCAATCAGCCTTCTCTAGCAATGCTGGTAGCCATTGCATGGGCTGAAGTGGAAAAATCCTTATTGGGCAAAAGTGATCAGGCACCCCTCCACATTAAGGTTGTGCTTACCAGTAAGCCAGAGCTCATTGATAAAAAGCAATTTCAGAATGATTTCTAACTATATTCTGAAAATTTGCAAAACCTTGTAATATGGAGACGCTTAGATGTTCTAAGATTTTTCCAAATTGGAATAATAATTCTAAATGGAGAAAAACTGAAGCAGAGCCATTTATATGTCAATTGAACTACATAGTTTGGTACCTCCCAATGATTCTGGACCTTGAATGCTGATGTGGAAATCAGAGGCAGCAGGGAGCAGAAATTTCTTTCCAGCTGACCTGCATGAAAATGAGAAAAACTAGTATGGGGTTCATGTAGATCATATGTATGGTTCAGATTTGCTTTCTGATGGAAGCATTTTTAAAAAGAAAAAATATTCATCTTCCTTCAAATGTCATTCATTGAACTCCACACTGCCTATAAATAATGTTGAAAGGTTCATCTCCAGCAGAATCTCCTGCTTGTGTAAGCTGACCTTGCCAACAAGAGCACATTTATTCATGGAGCCAAGGAATGGCTTGAGTTGAAGAGATCTTAATAACCGTGTTATTGCAACTTCCTTGCCATGGGCAAGGATGCCACCCAATAGATCAGGTTGTTCAGAGCCCCATCCATGGTGGTCTTGAACACTTCCAGGGACGGGGCATCTAAAACTTCTCTGAGTAACCTGTTCCAGTGCCTCACTACCCTCACAGTAAAGAATTTAATCTCAACATAAAATCTAAATCTCTACTCTTTTAGTCTAAAACCATTCCCTGTTGTCCTGTCACTATCTGCTCATTTAAAGAGTCATGCTACCTCTTTGAGTACTGGAAGGTCTCAATGAGTTCTGCCCAGACCCTTCTCTTTTCCTGTCCTAACAATCCCAAGTGTTTCAGCCTGTCTTCGTAGGAGAGGTGCTTCAGCTCTCTAATCATCTTGCGGATACACTTCAATAGGTCCACATTTTCCTTGTGCTGAGGACACCAGAGCTGGACACAGCCCTGGAGGTGGGGTCTCATGAGAGCAGAGCAGAGGGGCAGAATCCCTTCCCTTCCCTGGCCCTGCTGCCCACACTGCTTCTGGTGCAACCCAAGATGAGCTTGGCTGTCTGGGCTGTGAGCACACCCTGTTGGCTCATGTTCAGCTTTTCATCCATGACATCTTCCAAGTACTTCTCTGCAGGGCTTTCAATGTGTTCTTCTCCCAGTCTTTACTCATATCTCAAACTGCCCTGACCCACGTGCAGCACCTTCCAGCTGGCCTTTTAAAATGTTAGGAGGTTCTCAAGGACCCATTTCTTGAGCTTGTCCCTGGATGGCATTTCTTGTTTTTCTTGTGTTAACTCCATTGTTGTATTTTCAAAGAACTGCTCTTTACATCCTTGTGCTTCTCCTGAAGCCAAAGCTGTAAAATAATGTTTTTCTTCTTATGGAACTTTGGGCAGAATTTAGATTGTCCAGAATGCTCTACAAGGAGAAATCAACATTATCATGAGACTGCAAAAAGTACAATCACCAGCATGGGCTAGACCCAGGGCATTTCACCTGTGAAAGTACATGTGCAGAACAAGTATAACAGCTCTACCAACATGTATATTCCTTGTGAAAAAGGAGTGGAGAGCTAGGAGAACTGTAGGCACCTTTAATATCAGTGTCCAGTGAAACACAGATTTCTGTGCAGCAGACATCAAAATGGTGACACCATCCCACATTTGTCTGTCTGAGATGAAGGCTTTATCCCATCTTTTGCACAACAGGCATGCAGAAGATTGACCTTAGCTGAGTAAGACTAATCTCTTGCAAGCTTTTGCTGCAGTTGATGGAGAGAGCAATTTAGAGCAGGCACCTAAATCAACATCTTAGTAATAGTCTTGGAGCACCCTATTTCATTCTGCTGGCCATAGTGGGAGACTAAAGAAGATGTGAGGCTGGATCTGGCTTTTGTGACTGCATCTGTCCAGCTTGAAAACACTGACTGAAAGCTTCATTCAGCGTTCTAAGATTCTTGCATTAATGAAGTATTTCTGACCTTCTTTGTGACACTGAGAGAACACATTTAATATTGGTCCCTATTCATAAGCATCTGCCATACACTTTCCAGTTTTAGCACTTCTCTTGCTTCCACTGGGAGAGTAGATGACTTGAATTATTCACCACTGTTTTGATAGTAAACTCCATCATAGATTTTATAGCTTAATTAGGCACATAATATTTTGATTTAAATATGACCCATTTATCTGCATTTATTTCATGAGGGACTCGTCTCACCTAATTTTAATTGTAGAAGTGTTTTGCAATCTAGTCAAAGGGTTTCTCTGCAAAGTTGACGGAGAAGATCAAGCATCTCCAGAGTGCAAAAAATGGAGTTTTGTAATAGATGAGTGTTTGTAGTACATGGGATGAATTGCCTTTGGGAGGTTTTGAAGATTAGATAAATATTTATTACACATCTTTAAAGCATTTGTCATGAGAAGACCTAGTTCTACTCCTGGAATTTTGGAATCCACATGGATATGTTATAAAGCACTAATAATGAGCAATAATAATTTATCAGACTGCAGTAGATACCTTATAATTAAACAAGGGGGTTTTGTACTTGTCTGTGCTACTCTTTTGTGGTTCCTGCTGTGTTGTTCTGCAGCAGTGTTTTGCCCTAATTCTTGTTGCCTATATTTGAAAAAGCTTTATGTAACACATTTCTGCCTTACAATGAGGAAAGAACCTCAGGTTATAAATAAAGCATTCACAGAAATTGTAAGATTTAAACACTGAGGTTCTTTTGCAAGTATTTCTATCACAAGCAACAGTTTCAGTCCAGAAATCAAGGCATCTTTTTCTCTGGGGAAACTGTTTCAAGTCAATCACAGCCCTGTGAATAGGANTTTTTTTTTTTAAATAATGTATTTCAGCCATAGAAGAAGCATTTGTATTCTAGTTAAAAATTTAAAATCAAAGGGGGGATAACAGTGGGAGAGAAACAGGTGTAGGGGGAGGGGAAAATAGCTTAGAATATCTATGAAAATATTGAGGAAGTTTTTGGAAAAAAAGTTACTTCTGCATGGAAATCAAAGTAAGGAAGAAAACCATAGCAAAGCAATCAAATACATAGGTTTTTATTGTGACTGAATAATAAACTTCCTATATGAGCTATTTCAAGATCAATAGAGGTATAAAGACCTCATTTGGTGAAGTTGTGCAGCATTATAGCAGAAAGGAAATAACGAAGAGTATTTCACACACTGGTTTGTTGCCTGAAGCCCCCTGCATTGCAAAGCAGCCCAAAAATGTGTTCAAAAACTTCTTTTGAAACACCTGCTGCCAACAGAAGGCATATGGATCCTTGAAAATTTAGATATTACCTGGAAGAATAGCTCCAAAGATGTGCTTTATCGATCAAAAAGTTATACAAAGCCAATTTGATCTACAATTGGCTTTCCCATCAATGAGATAGGAACAGAGTGAGGCAAAAATATATCTCTGATTACTCCTTAGGATTTTACAGTTTAAAGTGTCTTCATATGGCAACAAAAACTCTTAACACATATAAACAGGGGTTTTCACATAATCCCATTTCTTTTTCATTTTGACACAATCATTTCCTGGAAGAAAAATAATCTGTTAGCATCTGGCATTGAAGGAGCTGGAATTTTTGCTGTTATTTTCAGTTGTTTTTTGTTTTGTTAAACACAGAACAACTTTAATAAAACCTGTCTCAGTTATGGAATTGCCTGCTGGTATAAATATGAAAAAAAATTATGGCAGCAGTTTGAAGCCTCATTAAAAATTAAAATCTGATATCATCTACAAAATCATTTTGACTGCTGCTTAGGCAAGATCAGCAGATGACTGCATATTGCTTTAAAAAAAAGGAAAGATCTTGCCCTTTAATTGTAACGTCTATGGAAGAGCTAAAGGACTCTTCATCTAGAAGTACAACTTGGTTTTTACCTTTTCCTCTGTTATATTTCTCTGGGGAATGTTATTAAAGAAGAACAGATTTAAGATGCTCTAAAAATATTCTGCTTCAATTAGCAAGCAATATATGATGCTGTTCTAAAAATGCCAAAGATAATGTTTTTACACTGCATTATCGTAACTCCTGCCCTCTGCAGGTTTCTATAAGGAGGAAAAAGAAAAATGCCACAGTTTTTAATTAAAAGTTCTTTTAACAGATAAGATAAAAGGTATTAAATATTTATGCCCTAGGTGCATCAGGATTGATTTCCTTTTTCGGTTACTACATATAGAACTGATACACACTCAGTAGTTATACTCAAAGATCTTGGTGCCATGCAGATGGTAGCAGCCTCAGCACAAAATTTCAAAGCTCCCAGTAGTGTTTTGAGTGACCCCATACCATGTTAAACAGAACAAGAGTTTTTACTGAGGCAGATGAAGCTCTCCTCTCAGTGTACAGCACTAGTAAGGAACAGAGTGGAGAAATCAAATCTTGCAGTCAAGATCTCTGTTTATACAAGGTATAAGGATTCAGACACACCATGTGAAACAGAAATAAAATTTAAACCAAAGCTGATCTTTCTGTATGAGTGCCTGAAGGATATCGGAACACAGTAGGAATGCAAAGATCAACGCATAGGGCTCAGAGCTACTTTACATGTTCACCAACTGTAAAATCTGCAATTAACTGTCAGAACTTGTTTCAGCAGTTCGAGTTACCTTGAACGAAATGCTCAGGGAACAAATTCTTTCAGATGAGTTTCCATTGCCTTTTCAGGGAAGACTTCAATGTTGTCTTCTCTTCTGCCCTTAAGAAAGAATTGGTAATGCCATGTAGAGGCTAGAGTTAGTATGTATTCTGTAGGAAACAGAAATATAAGTGAGACAACTCTACCCCTGATGAAACAGTTTTATTTTCTTTCAGTTACTGTTTAAAATATTTTAATTTTGACTCTCACAAAAATGTGAAAATTTCTGTGAGAAACTGAGATTCTTGTTTTAATTAGAGAAATAAATTTTTTTGAAAAAGGAGAAGGAAAAGAAAAAGTGAAGGGTGAAAACTCTTTAGGCAACACATTCTGTCATAGCATCCTAAACATAAGAACCATTCTGCTTTTATGTGTTCATGACACAGGACTTTTCTTCAAATTCTGATGCACACACACACACACACACACACACACACACACACACACACACATATCCTGTATCTCTTGAGTTCTTTGCAGAACCAAAAAAATTCTCTTCAGAACCCCAAGAGAGAAATGAGTATATTAGGATGTGAGTTGCCTTATCCTATAGTCAATGTCTAAAACAGACAGATGAGTTGGCATGCTTCCGGAAGGTGTCCACCCTGGCCACTGTCTGGCTCAGATTCAGACATCAGCATTGTGGTGAGATGGCTTCTGTTCATGGCTTCCAAGAATGATTCATTTGAAATAAACACACAAAAGCCATGCTGGCAAGGAAGTTCACAAGAAGAATTTTAAAAATGATATTCCTTTTGCCTTCTCTTTCTTTTTAAGGAAAATCATAGGAACAGGAAGTAATTCTCATCTAGCTGAGATAGCAAAAATCAGATAGATGGCATATATAGAAAGATGAGTGATGGTAATGTGCAGATTGATAATTTGCAAGTCTGAGCTGCAAAATTGTTGGAATTTGGGACATGGTGGTCATGGACAAGTATTGTTATGGACTTGTTCCTTTGAGTTGCACAGTCCATCTCCTGCCTGGTGACAGAGAGACAGCACCAGTTCTGTGTGTTCTTATGTCAATGCCAGAATTTTACATTTTAAAAGGCAATATTATCATCTGCTTCACAGACTAACTCAATCTCTTTCAGATGAAGCAATGACTGTTGAGTTAATCCCTCTGCTTTTAGCAAAGATTTCCTGAGCTTTACTTAGCTTTACTGGGTGAAGAGGTGCCACATACAAGACGCCTCTGAAACCATACTATTTCCTCTAAAATATGGCATTTCTAATTCACTGTTAAATTTTCCTTTAGGCCAGCCTGACTTCTTCTCATTATCTTTACCAAGTCACGTTAAATGCATATTATATTCACTGCATTTCCTTCTTCAGAACAGAGAGTAGAAAAACACAAAATCCATTTCTTTCATGATCATGAATTACTAGATATTAATTGTATTATGAAATAATATTTGTTCTTTGATAAGAGTTACGTTCCCTTCTAAAAGCTCAGGATTTCTGTTATTAAAATTCAAAGTTTGAATGAAAAGGTCAAAAGCTAAAAGTGGATATTGACTTTCATGCATAACCATGGAGACAACCACTTACTTGAGAAACACTTTAACTCATGGCACTGCTTAGTCTTTTTCTGGCAATGAAGAAGAAAAGGTCCTGGAATCCCAGTGTCATCTATCACTTTTGGCCTCTAATAAAAGTGATGTTTCCCTTTGGAAAAAGACAACTAGATAGATTATGCTGGGAGTAGCTTGTGTCATCATATCAGCTTGCCAAGCTAGGGGTACACAATGGGGGTGGCAAATTTCCATGCCATTAATGAGTTTAGAGAACCCTCTGTGTTCTCAACCAGTGGGAGTCGCTGGTTCAGGTCCAGTAAACTATGGGCCAAAAAGAAGGGAGTCAGAAAGAAATACAATGAATCAGCTCACAAAATAAAATAAAAATAGTAGCACTTTTTACCACAATTTGACAAACTCTTGAACAGATTAGAGGCACCTTCCTTTTCAACATGACCTTAACAAGACTTCTGGATTTGCAAACTCTGAGATTGCTAGTGCAAGTATTATCAGAGCCAGTTCATCCCAGCTACTTTAATATTGCACTGATATCTGTGAGCTTTGGCAGTGTCCAGAATTCCAAATAATGTATGTGTCAAGTTCAGACAATTGTAATGTAAATGTTATTTCTGTCAGTAGAAAGAAAAGTTTTAAAAAAAGGATCAGTAAACTTACATGAACTAATTTGTGAGTATTACAAAGAAAGCAGCATGGTAACCTAGATTCTTTGCATATGTACTTGATAGATGTAAAAATTTACTTAGTATTTTGATAAAATGCTATGACGTTTCATAGACAAGCAAGACCTGGCTTATGTATCTCACGTAAAGCAGTGGATTAGAAATGTAAGCCCAGACAATGACAAAACACAGTATTTGAGTCAATGTTTCAGAATGCACAAAGTTTCAAAGAAATCAGCAGAGTCCTTTTTGTGGGTAATGGACTTTTGGCTTATGGAAAACATCCAGCAGGAAAAAAAAAAAAAAGGAGAAAAATGGTAGGTCTAAGAAATAAAAAGATAAAAAGTAGCTCAATTTTCTTGCCTTTCGGCAAGAGTTACAGTCAGAGGTATATATTTCATTTCTGGAACTGCAAATCAAACCCACAAGTTTAGAGCTCTTTTGAAAGTTTATTCTAGCCTAAACTTTGTCTTTTATTTATTTTTCACTTTGAAAAAAATACTCAACAATAAGTCCTTAAATACGTGAAGATAGCCTAGATTTTGAAAAATTAGAAAGGAGAGGGATTTATTGTGGCATTTTATTGTGAGAATTGCTATTCATGCTGCTTATCCTGTCAAAAATGACAGCAGCAAAGGGTCATCAGTTCAAAGAAGACTGTGATTTATCTTTATATTTATATGGCAGTTCTTATCCCATAGGATTTTCAAGCACTAGGCACAACCACACAAACATGTAGTCCATAGACTTTTACTGCATCATCTTTCGTTGTCAGGATTGTCAGAGAGAAGCCAAGACAATATTTTACACAAACACAGGGAGGAACTCAGAGGAAGATAGACATTTTTTGAAAAATAGCAAATATTTCAGTATCCAAAACAACCCATTCAGTTACTTTTGACTTGGATTTACATATTAGTAAACAGTTAAAAGAGTAAAATATCTGCATAACTGTCTTGAAAACCCATGCTTATGAAACTACCTTGTTTACTCCATTCAACCAGAGAGCTTGTGTTTGCTTTTCATTTGCTTTGATCTAAGACAAGAAGATAAAAAGAAGGGAAAATTTTTGGGTTCATTTGGACCAGTTCAGCTTTTCATCCAGAACTGTCACTGACTGAATTGGGAGTTTGCATCTAAATTTGTTTTAGCATAGTTTAGTGATGAATTATTTATACTTTGTTTTTCCAGAAAGCAGCAGCCAAGAGAGATACTGTAAAAACCACAAGTCTTTGTAGAGTAGAGACAATATCATCTTGCAATGGTTATCATACAACTCATGACACCAGCTTTATCTAGACAGGTGTCAAATACACCTGAACAAGTCCTGGTCTGGGATCTGAGGGAGAAATGTAGCACATGCCAACAATCACACATAAATGCCTATTTTTTTTTTTTTTAAGACTGAAACAACTTAGTTGCATGACACACAGCACCATGAAAACAACTCTGATATGGGAGAAGAGCTTTGTATTTAGCTGACCTTCAAATTACCAAAAAAATTTTCAATCAAGATCTCATCTCCTCACCAGCAGATTGATTGCAAAGCCTAGCTGGTTTAGAAATGCAGTCCAAACTTCAGAGAACCTTTGGGAAGAATATGACAAGAAAATATACTACTGTGAGACAAATTAAAACTCCCACTCATCAGCACTGACCACTTAACCAGACACTAGAGAACATTAAATTTTTACGCATCCACCACATTCCCTTTTGGATTCCAAGGTTAAAATGATGTGACTTTTTTTACTACCTTAGTTTATAGATAATATAAAACTTAGTATTGCAGTACACTAATTCATAAAAAAGCCTCTCCTTTCTTTAGCAAAAAGAGAAAAATAAATGCTGTGTGCTATGTCAGCTGAAAAAAGTTTTGCTCGGGCAGTTGCAGTTTTTACTAATGCAGATACAGTAAACATAATAAATCCTTATAAAAATTCAAATTCCCATGCTCTCTGAGCCATTGCAGTCCATTTTTTATTTCCCTTCTAATCTATAATTTATTCAACTCCAATTTTTTTCCCCCTCAAATGAAAAGACTTCCTGGTGCAATGGATCTATAATTATATTGCAACCCACTATAGAGTAGTATAGAACTATAATGTTATATATATAACTGCATTTATTAAACCACACATTAATAAGTAATGGCAGTTACACTAAATTAGGCCAGATTTGGTTAGATTAGATTTAGCTTGTTTTCACTGGCCACTGTAAGTCACTCTCTTCCTGAAAGCCCTGGGGTGCCATAGGAGTGACACAGGTAGATGAAGAAAGTGTAATTCCTTGGGTGCATCCTCTTAACACGGATAAGGACAACATAAGACAAGTTTTAAGATCTGTCTCAGATTCTGTGGAAGCTATCTGTCCTTGTGCAGATGTGAGAGGTGTAAAGAGCTCTGGGCAGAAAAGGAATGAACTGCAGTGGGTAGATATAGTCTTGGCCAAAACACCGTGCAGTGAAAGCGAGAGCAGAGAAGCAGGAGGGATGCTGTTGAATTCTGCTTTGAGAAGCTGGTGTAGAGCCTCCTTGTATCCAGGAAGGAACATCAATAAGAGCAAAGTCACTGGTGCTTGGCTGGGAGTATGAGTTTTTTCTTGGGCAGGGCAGGAGGTATATCAGAGAAGACAGCTGCCTGCTCAGCACAGCATGCCAGTGCCCAGGTAAAAGATGCCAGGTAAGTACAGGCACGGCATGGTCACACCTCAGAGAGCCCCTTGCAGGGATCTTGTCTGGATATGCTGCTTTTCACTGCCACAGCAGGCAGAGCCACAGTGCGGGCAGCACCAGGCCCACACAATCTTAGGTTTTTCACAGTGCAATGGATTCTCACTTCAGTCAAATCCTAGAGACAGACTTAAATTCTTCCTCAGGGGTTTCTAATAAGGCACCATTCAAGTGTTCTGAATTTGTTTGGCCCCCAAAGTAGATACACTAACCCCATTTCCCCATTTCTCCTTAGGCCACTCTCTCTTGGTGTAAATCTTTATTATTTCCAGTAGTTCCTAGATTTTAAAACGAGACTCTTCAAATGTGATATTTTGTACAATTTTTCTATTTTGTAAAAATTTGTTACATCAAATCAGTTACATTTTTCATAACGTGCATGTAGTTTATCTTTGAATTTATGACAGTCTGAAATATTATTGTACATTTAAAAAATCCCTTTTTGGGATGCAAGGAGTTTTTCTCCAGTTAAATAGTACTGGAAATAACTTTCTGGACATTATTTCTAAGTCTAAATTTGTTTACTTTACACCTTTAAAGCACAGCAGTCTTGCATCTCTTCCTGCTAAGCTGAAGAGGTCCTTATTGCCACACTTCTCTATGCAGAGTGCAAGAGGCATTAGTTGCTTATCACCTTCTCTTTGCTGAGCTGAAGAGACTGAAGTCCCTGAATATAGCACTGTGTTCTAGCATTGTCTTTGCTGCTGTCACTGAGGGCTTGAGGAGGTTTGAAGGTAGAGATGGGTAAAACACAACAACCCCCAGGATAGCAGCAGAATTGTGTTTCCCAAACAACATACTATATTTTCCTTTGTAGAAGGAGATTAACTGTGCGAATATAACAAAACAGTTTATAATCACAGGAGGATCCACAGCTGGAATGTCTGGCAATATCTAATGTAGAGGTGCCTCACTTGATAGCGCTGGGAAACCTGTGACCCAAGGAAAAAGTACGTCCAATGAGTCATGGTATCTCTCTTTAGCATCAACCTTTTCCTTCAGAATAACCTTGAATAATGCATTTCATCCCCTTTTTAGCTTAGTGCAAAGAAAGCTTTCTTTAAGAGTTCACTGAATGCATGGCTTTGCTTCAGGCAATATCCTTGATCTCAGTGAAACTTTAGGGACTGGATATTCCTGACTGTAACTGACAAATGGTCAAAACCACTGTGGAATATAGCACCTTGAAAGGAGTTTTGAAGTACCCACATCACCGTGCAGAATTCACCCCTATCTTACAGCTCTGAGTAAAGAGTGAGTGTGATTGACTTTGTCTCCTTGATAACAGTCAGACTATACTAAATCAATAACACTCCACCTGCTCTAAGATGATGTGGATAGTTAGGGGGTGCTCAGCTGGTAGAAATAATACTTGCAGAAAACTTCAGTTTTCTAAGTGCAGGATTACTCCAACTAATAGTTTCTCACACCTGATTTGTAAGTGTGTACAAGAAATTCAACTTTCCACTGTGGTGGTTTTGGTTTTTTTTTACTTTTCCAAGGAGAATTCTGTGGAAAAGTTCAGTTCATGGAAGTGCTTCTAAATGCACTCATAACTCTCTGACCTTCAAGGTTTTCACAACTGGTCATCATTCATGGACCATTCTGTGAGTGGTTTTCTGTTTCTTTGGCTGAATTTAAGAGATAGAAAGAGCAGAAAACTGTTCTTCTGGTGAGAGATGCCTTTAAGCCAAACTGCTAGTTTAGACAAGCTTTAAAACAGTTACATTTTTTAAAGTGCTAAAGAAATTTTAATTTTTGTCCAGTTGTACTTTATAGGATAAAAAAAAAAGGAGTAGGTTAATTCATTTTTCTTTTTCTATTTGGGCATTTTTCCACAGGGGAAGGATTGACCTCAGTGGGCATTTCTATTGTTCATTTGTGAAAGTGATGTTATATGAAAGAGGCAGTGACAGGGGAGAAATGTCCTTTTCCAGAAAAAGCATTTTCAAGGACTGGTTTACTGCTCTTATTGATTTAGTACTGGCCTTGGAACTCAGGTGACTTGTTGCTTCTTGTGTGGAAGCTGGGATCTGACTTGGAAACTTGGCTCAGAAGCCAGAAATTGAGCTGGAGAGGACGTAGACCAAAAGGGCAGACTTGGTGATGAAAAGCTGCAATTAAATAGCCTATGGTTAGATAATTGCAAGTGATGTAAATCAATGCCTTAGTAATTGATGGATTACTGATAGCTTTGTCCATCCTTTTAACTCTAAGTTTCTGCAATCATGAGGTTGGCATAAATCCCCTGTAACACTAAAGGCTCTAAAATGAAGAGTTAGTGTGTAGGATGGAGCAAGTCTATAGACAAAGTCGTGTTACAAAATCCGTCTGTGCACTGTTGATGCAATATTCACGCACTCCATAGTTGCTTAGCAAAACAGCTGGACAGTAATTTTAGTTGAAGAAACATATGAAATATGATAAAGGCATAGAAGGCTTTATGAACATAGTCTGAGCATTGAAGAGTGGAATGTCTTCTTGCATGTACTGTACATGCTATTTTTTTTAACTCTAGCTCTAGGTAGAATTTAAAAAAAACCAAAACAAAACAAAACAAAAAACAACCAACCAAACAAAAAAATTAAAAAAAANTTAAAAAAAAACAAAAAAAAAAAAAAAAAAAAAAAAACCACCAAAAAAAAAAAATAAAAAAAAAAAAAAACAAGAAAAACCAAATGGTCAACCCTCCCCCCAAAAAAACCCAAAACCCAAAACAAAATCAAAAAGAAAAAAAAATTTGAAACAAACAAACAAACCAAAACAAACCCAAAACCCAAAAAACACCACTATGTGACATTCAATAGAAGTGCAATGTTTGAGAAATGTTTTGACCAGCAAATTAGGAACTGTTTATGCTGTTCACATGGATTCAATATCTCTTTTATCTTAAAAATAAGTGACAAGCCCAGCTGATGTAACTGAGTCCAGTGCTAAGATGAATGTTCAGACCTGTAGGAAGCCTGAAAGCAGAATATTTCTGCAGTTGCTTGATGGATTCATAATAAAAACTTAGAAATTTAAGGGTAATAAAATCTAATAAAAACTAAGCAAGTGGAAAAATATTCAACTGTTAAATTTACTTGAAGATTGCAGTTACATTCTATTGATTGTAACGTTTGCAGTTTTGCAGGTAACAATCTGACCATGAATCTTGCTTATTAAAGCTGGTTTATTTTATTACTGGTCTTGTCTCCTTCAGGGCTGAAGGTGAGTGGGGGTGAGGATGAAAATGAGCCAACTATGTCACTTAAGGAAGTGAATCTGACTAAGAGAAGGACTAATGCCTATCCCATAGCACATTAAAGCCTGACATATATTGGTGTGAAATTCCCTCTGCCTGATGAAGGCTGAGCCACCTCTTCCTAAAGGAGCAGGTAGAAAACCAACCCAACCAACCAAAAACTCTTCTCTGTTCTGTTTAGACCTCCATGGAGCTCAAATATTCAAACCCAGATATTTTTCAAAACTGGGACCAGATTTTCATCCGTATGCCTGTAGTTGCATACAAACACTGTCAATTTGCTCGAAGAGAAAAATGAAGCAAGGAAACCCATTTAAATGCACATTATAACTGTGTGTACAATGGCTGGCACACACCCAGGAGCTGGTGGGTGGGTACTGGATCACATTAGCACCCGGGTCAGCTTGCAGTTGATGCTAAGACTTGAGTAAGCTAGGTTCATGAGCCCTGGCTTTAAATGAAAGAATATTACTGTCACCCAACCTCCCCTAAGAGGTGCTTTAAGAAAGATGTGCAAGGAAGGGACAAAAGGAAGACAAGAGATTAGTGAAATTTATGCAGAGTTTCTGTCAAGCAGGAGCACCATAAAATAGTACAGAGCCATCCCCCTGCCCCCCCCCAAAAAAAAAAATCTATAACCTTCGTCATCCACAGAGGCTGCACACTTGAAGAACTCTTCCTTGTTTCCCTAACCTACAGGCAAAACCAATTGTCCCCCTCAGAGTTACTATTTTTCTTTCCCCAAAGATTAACTATCAGCTCCCTCTACCTATGTGAGTATATGTCACTATTTATGACAACATCTTATGTAGCATAATATTGTGGATATATTGTTAGTGAACCTAAAAGCTAAGAAAAGGTGATTTCCCTAATAGAAAAGAATAATTGCTTGAGCTGTCTTTAAAGATACATTTTTTAAGGTCTACCCTTTTACTTTCATTTCCTGGAATTCTGGGTTCATTAAATATCAGAGGTGACACATACTGCACCTTACTGTGGCTATAAAAACAAGAAACTATTCATAGGTACTGCACAACATAACATACTGTGCCAGTGCCTACCATGAGCAACTCCTGGGTCTTTTTCAAGTCTGATTTTCTCTTTTGTTGTTAATTATACTGCTTCATGAGATCTAAAATAAAAAATAGCCCAAACTTATATTCACGTTAAGTTTGAGCGACAGCTTAGGTACCAGATCAGATGCAACATGCAAGTAGCCTAATATAGGTCAGACAGTAATGGATTATTAAGAAATTACTTTAAAATGCATAATGAAATTTTTGGAGATTTGCTGACTCTCTGAGTTGAAGCCTACTTGTGGACCATCCTATTTAATTGTCCCTGCTGAACTCATCCTTCGGAAGATCCCTGTACTATTTAAAGCCTCTTTATTAACTCTTATCTCGATAGCATCCTGTGGCAATGAGTTTCACATTTAGTTTTGCGATTGATGGGATGAAGAAGGAAGTTCTGATTTAGTTTTAGCTTGGTTTCTAACAATTTTGCTGGGACCTTCCTAGTTCTTGTATTACAAGAACCAGCAATGAACCCTCTTTATTGCTTAAGGGTGCCAGGGTAGCTACTTTTTCTACAGAAGGAGATACTTAATGCATATCTATAAACAGACAGAGGTATAGGGAGTATATCTGCTGTGGAGAACTCATTTTTTTATGTCCTGAAAATAATACTTCATACTTAATATTTAATTTGCTTCTCACTGGGCTCAAGGTCTTATTACTGCTACTACTATTGTTAATATTGCTATTTCTTTTATCATTAGGAATTTTCCTTAGTGTTCTCACCTGGGCAAGGAGAAACCTTTAGCGTGCAGGATAATTTAAGGGTCTTTGTAAAAAGTTTTATATACAGCCCCTCAGCTAGCACAGCCTGTATGAAATGCAGAGTTAGAAGAGACTAACAGCTTTCTATTCAGCAAAAAGGGCCAGGTGTTGTTTGGGTCAAAGCTTTTCACTCTGAACTCCAGATAAAGAGTTCCAGGCTGTAACAGTCTTATCCTCCTATAGGTCTTTCAGATACTTGGCTTTTCCATTTCGCTATTCTTATGATACTCACCTTACCAAATGTAAGTAGATTTCCTCAGAAGCCTTCCAAAACCCTCTAAGAAAATTTTAAAATATCTGTGGACATCTTGAAGTCTTTTCTACCTGGGATCATCTACTTCTCTTTTGATATGCTCTTATTGTTCCCTTCAGGTTTTGTTTCCCAGACAGTTTCCTCTACTTTGGAAAACTTGCTCCTGACTAAGGCCCTTTGAATGCATTCCATTTGTGCTGCAGAATCTCTGGAGAGGCTGAGAGCAGATGAATGCCATGCCCTTCTCCTCAACACATTTCAAAACACTTAGCAAAGAAGGTCAGTACAATTTTTTCCCTTTCTGTAGATAAGGGCAGTGAAATGGAGAGAGAGAGCAAATGACTAGTCTCACTTACCAAGGAAATCAATGACACAGCTAATGCCAGATGTGAGGGGCTAGTTCTAGGTGCTGAGCCGGTGCTGGCTGAGGGAATGTAGCCCTGAGTAGCAGCACAGCAATTTCAGACAATGCCTGTTGGACTCTCCAAGAAATTTTAGGATTTTGATACTTGGCATCTTTCAGAATTGGAACGTTTGTAAGTTTTCCAAGGGAAAAAAAAATAAAAAATAACACAACTCTTTTCCTTCTGTTTTGAAATACTTCATGTCAACAGAACGGAAGCATTTTTGTATTGAGAGGGACTCTGAAAAGTTACTTTTTACTGCAATACATGATAAACTCAAATAAAACAAAGCCAAGCCAAGGCAGTAATTTCAAAAAGAAAGATCGAAAATGAACACTTAATTTGGATGTCCTGACTGAAGTTTATGAAAATCTCCATTGAGATTTAAAAAAAAATTGGGCAAAATGAGCTGACATCATGTTTCTAGAGTTTCAATGGCACCACACATACCTTAGCATTATGATTCCACTGTGATTATTACTTGGTCTTTAGCTATTATATTTAAGTACGGAAAAATACTGTGAAATTACACAGTGGACATATGTAATTACAGATTTTTCTTCCTTTTCTCCTAGAAATCACTTTGCCATGACCAAGAGCAACAGAATGTTGCTTAACAGTACTGAAGGAACAGGGAATTCTCACGGCAGGGTCTATGAAAAGGGAAGATGTGCTTTCCAGGGTGCAACACGCCACCAGTAGCTGGCAATGCAAGTTGCAGTAACAACTTTCTAACCTGATTCCAGCAAGCATGGAAGACTGATAACTTTCCAAATTCATGTGCTGTTCATCTAAAGCCCCAGCTCTGCAGTCCAGTGACTTTTCTCAGCTAGGCTGCTTTATTTTTTATTCATTACAGTTCTAAGCTGGTTTGATATCCACATGCTAGCAAACCAATCTTTTCACAATTCCTCTCTGGATAAAATTGAGCTGAAGGAATGTTCTTTATCTGGTTAATTTAGCTAGAAAGATATTACATTTTATAATGAAGAATCCCTTAGGACATGAGATTTGGTTTAATTTTCACCTGGTGTTTATCAATGTGTATACTCCAAATTCTGTTAGTGTCTATAAACACAACAGCAGGTACTTGGACCTTACAAAGATTTCTGGAGCCAGATCCAGAGAGAGATGTAGAGTAATGGAATGGCAGAAATCCAGCTTCCATAATAAATGTAATCTGTCTACTGCTAATGAGAAACAAAACAACAGCTTCAAATTCCTCTGGAGGATGATTGCACATCTTGAATGTTTGATTGCATGAGGAGTGTACGTCCCCACAATTGCATTTGGAAAAAAGTACAACATTTCTGAATGACCTGTATTAAAATGAAGGCACTTACATTCTGGTTGCATAATTTAATTTGTAGTACACTAGCAGTCAGGAAGCCCAGAAAAATAACATGAGAGGGGGGAAAGGGATGAAGTACATGTATCTGATGGTGAAACAACTCACTTAAAAGTCACTGGCAAGACAGGATGTGAAATAATGACTCCTGGCTTTCTGAATGGTAGAAGCAGCTACTTCCTTCATTATGGTAAAATATTTACACTGAAAATCAGCCTATAGTCGATATTTGGATACCTTGTAAACAGGCTCTTCCCTCTGTCCCAGTGGCAATGATAAGAAAAGGGAAAAAAACCCAAGGATTAAGTTGTTTCTGTTTTGAGAAGTGCTTCTGGAAGATCTCACTCCTTTCATTTTGAGGCAGAAATTATTAATGCAGCCCAGGTTTGGTTTACATAAAATTGAAAGAACAGCATTCCAGGAGCAAATGAACCTCACAGGAGTAAGACACCCTGGGAGATCATTTTGTGTGTGAAAGGTATCAGCCTTACTGTGATACCGAGTAACAAGGAGAGAATCTTGCAATAGAGCCTTAAAAGGAAAACATAATGTGTTTAAGAAATATCAGTTTGACTGAACTGGAAAGAATTGTTTGTGGAATTGATGTTAATTCCGTGAGAAGAACGGTTTTAAGGCTTTTATACTTAACATTCAGGCTACAGAAGAATGTATCTGCAATCTATAGAAGGTGCTAGAGCACAAAGGAAATCTCCACAAAGCAGGAAGAAGATAAAGCAGCATCTGGTACGGATGTTATTATCAAAAGAGCTGTTAATAGGAAAATTGCATTATTATAATTATAAATTAACATAATCAGGGAGCAATAATGAAGGGGGAGCCTTCGGAAAAACTTGAATGGTACTTAACATTCCAGAAATAAGTGTACTTTCTAAAGGGAAATAAGACTTCTCTTGCAACTCCATATGGCAGGTCTGAATTTGCTGAATTAAAGATTAAATAATTTTAAAGTATTTATGATGCTTGCATCCTTGACCAGATTTATGCTGCTTCAGTTCAGGTGCTGAACAGAATTGCCTACTTTAGGACCTCATCTCTTAGTCAGTGGAAGATATTATGCTTTTTAGAGGTCTTGTCAGCCATAAAGATCTCAGCTATGCTAGGGAATTTCCTATTTCCTGGATAAACAATCTCTTGATGAATTCAGAAAGACATGAAAGCACACACAAATCTAACTCATTTTAGTCTCTGAAGTTAGGAGAGATGAATTATCTTCCCTCACCTACTAGTGATTTTCAGAAATAATTCCTCCAGACAGTAAATTTGTCCGAACTTTCTTAATGTGTCTTATGCCCAATCCCACTGGGGATCTTAGTGAGACCCTTAGGTGAGAAGTCTAGTCTTATAAAGGAAAAGCTTAAAGGTGCAGGCAATTTTATTCTTTTACTTTAATTATATGAAAAAAAAAGTAGCTTTAAAGAAGAAAATAGTCTGGCACAGAGAATTTTTAAGGTAACTAAAATGTTGCCATGGTAGACAACAGCTTAAAACCAAGGCTTTGCTAAAATATTGTTACTACTTAGATTAAGTAGGTGGAATACAGAAAAAAGATATTGCAGGGTAAATCCAGGGCAACATGTCATTTCAAGTGCTCTGACTCAGCCTGTACATTATGAAACAAGGCAGCCTAGGCGGTCATTAGAGTTCAGTGGATACTAAGGGGTAGTACCACTTATAGAAATCCAGGATAAGAAAGCCCCCAATAAGAGGGACTTCATGTTATAGATCAACAGCACTGGTTGATCCTGAAATTCAGAGTTCATTTCAAGTGAGTGTCTGCACTCTGTAATAACATAGTTAATTGCAACTTTAATTGATTTCAAAACATACATTCTTGGCTTATAAACCCCAAGGGATTTTATTTGTAGTAAATGCAAGTGTATGACTTCATTGAATGAAAATGTCTCCACAGCAGTGCTTGTTTAGATGAATCTTATTCAATCATAGCTGCAAAATACTTTTTCAAGTGCTGTGCCAACTTAAAACAAAATCCTCTTCCAAAAATATGGGTGAACAAAGATTGGACTAGATAAGAAATGGAAATAAGATATGCAGGAAAAGGAAATTACAAGAAGACCGCGGTCATAAATGGTAAGGCTTGGTGCACCTGAGGACAAATTCTTCTCCTGTTTGGAGGTATTTTGAAGTTTACACAACAAAGAACAAAATAAGGAAGAATTTGAAACTCAGTAATGAAGCCCCTGTGCAGATGCTTCAGATATTCTTCCTAAACATTTTAAGCATCCTATGGGAAAAAGTTGTGAGTTTCTAACCTGAGAACTTGTAAGTAATGAACTTTTTTATTCATGGCCCAATGAAGGAAAGATAATAAAGTATAAAAAGGGGCTCTGGCAGGCTCTGAAGGTAAACCTTCCAACTGTTTTGATCACAATACAAAACCAATATATCTTAGTCTCTAATCAATTTTTTCTATTGAAGAAAAATCTGTGATAAGTAGGAAGGAAGAGGAAATTCCTTCCTTCATTTTTGTTCTATAATTTTCCTGCTTTTAATGTGACTGTGTTTTATTAACTGAAAAATGTGTCTGTGGAGAGAGGGCAACACTAATTTGGCCTACACTGGCTTTTCTTGCAGTGAAGTTTAATTCATTGTGCATGACACTTTGCAACAGATCAAAACAATGAACTATGACAAAGAAGTAACTGATCACAAAAATACCTCATTATGCACTGATTGAATGCTATTTTCATACATAATAACAAACTTGTGACCAATAGCACAAGGTGAAGTTTAGTGTGTATACATTGACAGAACTTTTGGATCTCTTCATTATTTCTTCACATCCTTTATGATTTTAATGCAAAACAGCTTGTACAATTTAAATTAAAGAAATTTTAGCTGATGGCTAAAATTCTTCTTTATGATTTCATGAAAAATATAGATGCAGAAATGTTGTCCACAGATATGTCTACATCAAATTAAGGCAAGCTCATTAGAATTCATTCTATTAAGCTAGTCAGATTTTTGCAATAAGCCAAAGTGATGAAAATTTAAGTGATGGAGTGATACTGCATGGATCTTGAAATTCTGTACTCTGTACTTCAGGAGGCAGACAAAGCATGTAGAAAAGAAAGAAAATTTAGTTTAGGTAGTTTAGATTTCTCATTTGATTAAAAGATAACCAGATGTGTATCATAGAATATCTTAAGGTATTTGGAAAAACCTCTAAGGTCATTGAGTCCAGCCATTAAACCAGTGCTGCCAAGTCCACCATTAAACCAATGCCCTTAAATGACACATCTACACATTTTTTAAATACCTCCAGGGATGGCCACTAAACCACTTCCCCATGGAGATCATTCCAATGTTTAACCACTCTTTCAGTGAACAAATTTTTCAGTGAACCTCCCCTGGAGCAACTTGAGAAAATTTACTTTTGTACTACTACTTGTTTGTTGGGAGAAGAGGCTAACCCCGGCCTGGCTACACTCTCCTTTCAGGCAGCTGTAAAGAGTGGTAGGGTCATCCTTGAGCTTCCTTTTCTCAAGACTAAACAACTGCAGCTCCCTCACTCATTCCCATATGACTTGTTCTACCCTTCACCAGTTTTGTTGCCATTCTTTGGATGTCCAAACTTAACTAACATCAGAGAATCTAAGGAGCTTGTACTTAAAATTCATATTCCCTGAAAAAAACAAAACTAATTCTCACAGTGGTATTTTCAAAAGCAGTTATGTTAACTGTGCTCACACAGAAATTACCATCTTCACAATGAGCAGTGAGCTGATAAAAAGTGGAAGTCAAATCATTTTCTGTCAAGAAAATTAAGATGTCTATACATATGCATAAATATAACCCACCTGTTGTCTAGAGTGATATTGCAGTGGAATGTGCAAGAATTGGTTTTGAGGTATCTTCAAGTGGATTTGAGTCTAATATTTTAAAAATAGCAGGTCCCATTCCACTGCTCAAATACTTTTGTTTTCCCTGACTCTGAAATACGATTTATCTTTCAGAAAGGAGAATTAAGTGTTTTACTCAATTCACTAATTAGCAGCCAGAAACATGAGCAGGTTAGGTAAATAGAAAATTACTCATGAAATTAAATTAAAAAGAAAAAAAAGAAAAAGGAAAAAAAAAGAAAATAAAAAGAAGAATAAAGGTGTTTAATTTGTCTAGAACCTTTGCCACTAGTCCGCCTGGTCTTTTAATCACAAATTAGTTCCCAAACACCAAAGAAGTGCTTAAAGATATGGAAGGAAAGAGGTTAAAAAAAACCCTCAATAAACAAAAACCAACAGCAAATAAGTTTAGGTAATTATAATAAACTCAGTTTAATCTTGATTCTAAACCATGGCTTGAGCTCAGTATTTGACTCATCTGTGTCATCAAATAACCAAACTACTTTTCTTTTTCCCCTCCTTCATCTGCCATCTTCCACATGATGTCTCTATGGACCATCATTTAAAAATCCTTGGTAGATTGGTGGAAAAGCAGGAAATTTGTTAAATGTAAATAACCAGGTGTCATTTTTCCTCCCACACCCAAGTTCACCACTGTGTAAGATACAGGCTCATTTGCAAATTCTATTGTTGGGGCTCAGTAAGCTCAGTGATTATTGCAAATTGAAAGCATATAACAATAATTCCTGTTTCTTCATGAAGTTACCTTTAGGAAAAAAAAAAGAAAAAATACTAAGTAAATTGAGTGTACAAAATGTAAAACTATTCAAATTATTTTTTTCCAGACTGTGAAAGGAGTAAGTTACAGAATCTCAGCATCTTTTAGAGTGGAAAGCATCTTTTAGACTCCTGAGATCAAGTGCAACCACTTCTGCTGAGTAGATGCCATGACTCTCTTATTGAGCTGTCAGGGCTGTGGTGCCCCTCCTGCATGAACTGCCATGGCGTGTTTGCCCATCCTGCTGGTAGCACTCCAGGTTACCTCTGCTCCCCAGGAGATTCTTTTATAGGAGCAGGAGCCTTGGCCACCATCGATTCTGGCCCTATCCAGGTCGCATTGGTCACTGCCGTGTGAGCTGCAGGCTCCTGGCAGCTCTTGGCTCCCTGTGAAGTCCCCCTGGTTCAGGACCCCCCTGTACACCATGCTAGAGTGCTCTAGAACACTCGTGCTGGCACCGGAGCTACTCACCTTAGTGACTGAGGCTGTAAGTGTTCTTGTTCATATGTGGCTTCCTCCAGCTCCCCCACCGCAGCTTCTGTTTAGACTAGAAGCTATTTGGATTAGAGAAAATCCCTTCAGTCTGAGGGAAATATGACACTTACAGAATATCTCATGAATGGAGTTGGTATCATTAACATCCTAGAATATCTCATTGCCCATTAGTAATGCAGCACAGTCTTGTAAGCCCCTATTTCATAGACAGTTATCTCAAAACTTGTCTCCAATCTTGTGCTACTGAGTTTAAGTTCAACTTTCCTCAAAGCATTCAGAAATAAGGAATGTTTAAAATGCAATTTTATATGAGCACCACTTGACCCAGCATGGATGCAACAGCAGTTTCCTAGGTCTCTCACTCCCTGTTCTCCATTGTTGCCAGTTCTGGGATTTCTTCCATCCTAGAAAGTGAAGAGAAGCAGTTTCCTGTCCTCTCACTGAGAAAGCAGCACACAGAGATGGAGCCAAGAAATAACCAGATTCACTGCTGCAGAATAAAGACACCCAGAAGATACCTCTGCACAGCATCAGACAATTAATCTAAATCAGAAAGAGCAGGTCCATCAGTAGCTATTAAAAACCCAATGGTCTGATCATGTATTGCAGCTTGGGAAGTCTCTAATCAGGCCTTTTGTCTACCTACAACTTTAATCATGGGTTGCTTTCTACTTTCAGGTATAGGGAAGTTACATCACAGTCACAATTACCTCACGGTCATGGAACGTGGTACCCTGTCCTGTAGAAGGGAATACAGGCAGGTGTGTGCAGAGCAGACAGGTAATTAAACAGCAGTTTCTAAAGTGATTAGTTTTGATTATTCAGTTGTTTTCAAGCTTGCCTGAAAACAGACCATGACTTAGCAGCTGGCAAGCTCCCTTTGAGACAGCACTGTTGCCCAGCTGCAGTTTGGGATAAAAGCAGTCCTTGTGCTGTATCATTTCCCCTGTTTCTGCAGGGCAGCCTGGGGCAGGATATCAGCATCACTCAGCTTAGAGACTTTATATCTATCTGTAAGCTCTTCTAAGCAAAGTGTGTCATACACAGTATTCTTAAAGCTTCAATCCCCTTTCTTTAGATGCTGGAAATAAAACAGGAGAAACAAAGACAGAAAGACTGCAAGAGAGACAGCTGGAAAATGCATTACTGGACCCTGATGACTCATCAAACATTTCCACACTGTCAGGATTATGGCTTCCCATAATAATACTCGAATGCCATTGCATATTAGGGAAAGGAAGGTATCATCAGCTATCTCACTCCAGCACAATCAGAGTAATGAAATCCATATATACTGACTAAAGGTTCCTGGAACACTAAAAAGGGTTCAATTTCTCATTCTTTAAGGGCAATAGAATAACGGTCATCCTTCAGTGAAAGAGATGCAATGCCATAAAGGTTAAGGTATCAGCCTCAGGTCCAGGTTGCATTCTCAATATCCACCACTGTACTAGCAGTGGCTTGAGCTGTGCAGAGAAGAAATCCTGCTTCTTCAGTTCACAGCTAGAGGTCACTGGGCATAAATTTTATCTACCTTAGCCCTATGTACCACCAGCTTCAAGAGTTTTTATGATTTACGTAGACAATCCCTGGGGGTCCCCTCCTCTCAGAGGGAACATAATGGGATTTAGTGTAGTTAAGCACTTCTAGGAGGAGTAAGAGAAACTAAATGGAATGGCTGAGGTTTTGAATTACAGGGATCATCTCATGTAGTGACTAAAAGAGCAAGCCACCATACTACATGGAGCTTCATTCCAGTCACATGTTCTATGACCATTATCATAAATAAACTAATAACTCACATTAATTTTAATCTTCTTTTCAACAAGAAAATACACAAAACTTTTTTCACTACTGTCTGTTTAAAATACTTCTCATCTGCCTCTTTTTCATGAGTTTTTGATTTTGGAAAAGTCAAAGCAATGTGTTTGCATTTTTTTGAATGTAACTGTGATTTTTTCATCTTAATTAGTTAAAAAATAAAATTCTAGCTCCCCTAGCACAGTGGAGCTTCATGGGTGATGCAGTATGGTTTTCACAGTCCCCTTCTGAGATGCAGCCTCAGCTGTTGTCCCATGGTGTGTCTGAAATCCAGTGGCATCCTGTGAGAGACTGAAATGTTTAATAGCTTAGACTTTCTAAAATCATGGGAAGAATTTTGCCCACTGTAGCAAACTGCAAGGAAGCAACTGTTCATTTGTGACCTGTGAAGCCAACCACTCCCCAAACTGGAATTTGGACTATGACAGGAGCTTGAGATAAAATAAAGGGGATGCTATTGTCTAATTGTCCCAGGTCTGAGGAGAAGAATGTATACACAAGCCTTACTGGAAGAGAGACTGGAATGCTGATGGCTCAAACATTTAAGAGAGAAGCTGCAAGTAACTGCCTAGGTGCAGAGGATGAGCACGCCCCACCTCAGGCTACAGCTGGGGTGCTGAAAAAGGTAAGGGAAGAGGAAAATCCTGTGAGGCAGGTATTGACTTTTTGTTGCAACAACCAGGTCTCATTGCAAGGCCTATGGGTGGTAAGATCTTTCTACTCTTGTTCTTTCCTTCCCTTTTTCTTTTGTGTTCTTAAGTGATATTTTTATGCTTTCATATTGTTATGCTACTATGGATAACAAGAACTAAAACAGCTACATACCTGTTTGGCTGTGCAAAAAATCCATTCTACAACAAACCCTACGTGTATAACGTGTACAAACACTGATCATTCAGTGTTGTTTGACTCTAGTCCACCCCAAGGAATTTATTAATAAAAGCCTGGATTACCCTCACCTTTTGCCATGGGTCATAACACATCCAGAGTCTATCATGTAAGTTTCTTAGATGATGAGTCAGGAAATCAGGAATCAGACCTCCAGCAGTATGTTCAGTCTGTGGCTGAGATGACTGCAAACTACATATTTTTATTTTGATTACAGTAACAGCAATCTTTTCTTTTTTTGGACAACCGTCATAGAAAATTTTTATTTGTTAGGTCTTCTTTTATAATGGCACTTCTGCGCCAAAGTGTGAATTATTTAATGATGGATTACGGAAACTATTTAAGACGGACTACTTTGACAAATCTGGCTTTAATTTTTGTTTGTTTGTTTGTTTTGTTTGTTTTTGGTGTTTGTTTGGGTTTTGTTTGTTTGTTTTTAAAAATCTTGTTATTGAATTTTACGCCTTGTTTAGCATTGCCTTTTGATCAACACCAGATACAATTATTGGGGAAGTTTTCCATATCCTTCAGCAGACTCTGGATCTGCTGAGATCCCCTGATGATCAATGACTGCTCAGCAGCCACTCTGAAGTGCCAGGCTGCTTTCCGACCTTTTCTTAAAGCTTGTATTGTTTCTCAGGTAGCTCTAGTTACTCGCTAGCGGAGGATGACAGAAGCACAGCTAGTCAGGAAAATTTCATCAAAACTCTTAATAATTTTTTTATTATGCCTGCTTGCTTTAGGGTTGTTTCTTATAAATGTCTAGAAGTTGTTAATAAAGTGATAATAAACCATTGATTATGAAAATAAGACATATTCTCTTTCCATTTTATGAATATGAAATTTTGTATTTTGATCTAAAAATCTGCTTTAAAATCTTTAAGTATAAACTATTTTGCTTTCATTGTGGGAAAAAAAAAAAAATCATGTGAATTTCCTTTTTACCACTTTTCTTTCCCCAAAAAACTGAATTTTCATTGTTTTTAATTTTGTAGCAAAAGTGACTGGGGAATTTCTGAATTTCTTGCAAGTCTGCTTATCATTATGTGCACCAACACACACAAAGGTCATACCTCAAAAGCTAGCTGAAACTCCATTCCCAACAGTAACCTGAGATATAATTGGAAAACGTTGTTTTTGAAATGCATTTCTCCCATTCATTAATGGGCAAATGTAGTAGAACCACACACATTAGTTATTCAAATGAGGAGTGTGTGTTGTGAGCCTTGCAGAACCAAGATATTTTTCCAGTCTGTGCTGCCTTCAGTGCTGCGGCTTATTTCCTTGTGGAATATATTCCCCACAACCACCACCAGCACCATGCAGCAGATACAGCAAGGGACCTGCTTCAGGCTATGTGAGTAATGTGTGTGGGGATCAAAATAGAAAAGGTGAATGAGAGAAGGATGATTGATAGAAGACCTGGGATGTTTTCTAATTAGAATTGCTTTATAATACTTAATGCATCACCATCAATTATATATGTCCTGATGATCATCCTCTTCATCCTTGTTTAGGCCTTAATGAACACTATACACAATTTCAATTACTGTCACATGCAACTACTTTATAACTACTCCCCCAAATAAAGGAGCACTAAAAACAGAGTGAGAAGAAGCATCTAAAATGGCAGATCCTGAGCAATTATTCTGTGTTGCCTCTCCTTCAGTCAACATACATTTTCTTTGGCCTTAATAAGTCTCCTCTGAATGATTTTCCCTCAAGGGTAAGAAGAGGAAGATGGATGACACAGCCTGGCAATCAGTGATCGATAGTACAGTGATTAATCCAATGGCAGCAGGGAACCACCCAATGTGTCTGTCCTGATCCCCCTCTCATTCTCACTGATACCCATCACAGTGCCTGCACACCTTGCTTTTGGTCCTGTGGGATGGTGCCTTGAGCCAGCCTGGATGTGGCCAAAGACCAAACAGCTCATGTTGTGTGCAGTCACCCAGTGACACCCGTGCCTTGTAGGGAAGAAAAATAGAGCTGGCAAAACAAATAGAGCAGGGTTTGTTAGTGGCAGTATCCTGCTCCTACTGTTTTTCCTGATGTGATGAATCCTTTACTGAGGAAGAAAACAGAGACTGAAAAACAATCCTTGAATACCTTGAATACCAGATAGTACTTGCATATGATGTGAGATGGTGTATTTGGATCATGGAGATGATGGGCAAGAAATTCTTTTCCAGAAATCTCAGCTCCACCCTCAGAAAAGAAGACAGAGCTTCCCATCTTTGTCATTGTGCTGCTGCAAAAGAAAAATTAATTAAAGATTTTTTTTCATCTGCTAAAGATTTTATTCATCAACCTCATCAAAATGTTGGTGGAAAGCAAACAATAATGAAAGGCTTTTTTCAGTTTCTGAAGATTTGGAAAAGGAAAAAAAAGGCAAAGCAGCAATTGATGAGGCAAGTAACTGATAATTACAATCTTGTGAGCATTCTGTGTCCAAATTTAAAATGATAATTGTTCTGGACAAGCAGTATCCAGACAGGGAGTGAAAGACACCATTTTAGAGTTCTGCATTTTGCAGGAAGACAAAAAATATTTATTTCCAGAGAAAGATAATCTCCATTCAGGATTGTTTTGTTGTGTATCATGCCCCTAACCCCAGCAATTGCCTTGAAGGAATGGCAAACAAAAATACTTAGCTATTTTTAGAAATTTCACTGAAATGAATGATAGCTTTTTGGCAAAATTTAGGCTTA
The DNA here is from genome assembly GCA_013400175.1 of Phainopepla nitens. Classification (NCBI taxonomy): domain Eukaryota; kingdom Metazoa; phylum Chordata; class Aves; order Passeriformes; family Bombycillidae; genus Phainopepla; species Phainopepla nitens. The sequence goes on along the minus strand of VXBQ01016516.1, from coordinate 1,384,470 downwards.
TTCATTTATCCATGTGATCCTAGAACCATAGAATGGTTCGGGTTGGAAGGGATTTTAAAAGCCATCCCGTTCCAATCACTTTGCCATGGGCAGGGATACTTTGCACTAGACCAGGTTGCCCAAAGCCCCATCCAACCTGGCCTTGAACACTTCCAGAGATGGGGCATTCACAGCTTCTCTGGGCAACCTGTTCCAGTGCCTCACCACCCTCACAGTAAAAAGTTCTGCCTTACATGTGATCTAAATCTCTGCTTTTTTTAGTTTAAATCTGTTCCCCCTTGTCCTATCACTATGCATGAAGCTTCTCAATATTGGGAAGTATACACTAAAAAGTTTTACAGAGTTTGGTAATGTCAGAGAGAAATGTAATGGAAGAGAGCAAAGTCCCTGATAGCTTTGGTAAATACATGCATCCTCTACTTGCTGTGTTACCTGCAGGAGGGGAATGTGGCCAACAGAGACACCTGCACCTCCTGAGGCAGAGCCTGATGTCTAGTGGAAACTTACAGTGTCATGAAGAGAAATAGTCTGGTACCTGAGATTCCTAAAATTCAGATCTCTCCTCGCTGAGACTTCCATAAGTGAACCCACCTGCAGATAGATTTGGACAGCCTCCTGCCTGTACTGATGCTCAGCTGATGTGCAGGAGCTCCTTGAAGAGCAGAACTCTATTATGTGTCTGCTTTTATTAATTGTCACTCTTTCCTTCATTCAGACTTAAAACTGCACTGCCACAGATTGGATTTCTTGAATATCTTTAAATTGGCACACCAAAAAGTTTTAAAAAGCACAAAACCTTCATTTGGGGAAATCATGTTTTCCATTTAAAAAGTTTCATATTGAAACAAAATAAATTGCAGTTTGCCAGAGATTACACAAGGTCATTTTTAGGTAGAGATAAATTGCACAGAGTCAGACAGTCTCTGATTATCTTTTTCTATTGGAATTTTAAGGCTGCTCAGAGAGAATCACAGTGAAGGGTTATGATAACTGCCAAAAAAGAAAATATATTTAGAGGAAATAATACAACAGAGCAGGGGAAAATAACTAAGGTGGTTAAACTAGAAGTAATGATCTAAAATGAGGGAAAAGAAAGGAATTAAAAATGAAAATTAAAAAAATGTTTTAACATCTAGGCCATAAAGGAAGGATGTTAAGTGAGGTCAGTGAAGCACTGACAAAGATGTTAAAAGAGAAGGTGGATGTTCAGGATGTTCAGGACTGGTATAGTCCCTGTACACTGTAAAAAGGACTAGCACATCCCTGCTTTTCCCTTCAAGCTAATCTGCCAGCTCAAATAAGTAGAATTGCTCCTCGTCAACCTTGAAAAACAGTGAAGTAGACATAAAAATGGAGATGGCAACATCTAGATATTATTGTTCTCACTTGAGGACTTTACTTGAATGAAACTTATGTACCTTCAAGGCTTTAGGATGATTGAAGGGACTCCAGCAGAAGTGACTGTACAATGACTGTCACCTATGGGGACAGCTGTAGGACAGGGAATGACAGCCAGCCTTTCCTGCCTCCATCTCTTCCACTGACCCTTGCAGCAGGTCTCAGCCTTGTCCTGTGCAGATGAGGACAGGATTTAAGGTCAGCCTCCAAGGGGATGGCAGGTAATCCACTCATCGGCAACTCGGAGACAGGTAGTGGTCTGGAAATGCAGGGATGGGTCAGGGAGTGCTCTGGATTTTTTCTGACCTAATGCCTTAATGGAATAATAAATATAACTTTCATTACATGGCTATCCAGCAAAGGGGTAATCTTTGAGGGGGAATAGACAATATCTTACCGAAGGAAAACAAAGTATACAAAACTATCCTCAGTATGATCAATTTGTGTTCTCACTTTCTAAAATGCTGGATAAATTTCTGCTGTTGTCTGGGAAATATTTTTAGAGAAGTAATTAAAAGGGCAACACATTAAAGGTATTTTTGTTCCTTGGGAATTAATCCAAACAAAGGCAACCAAGATATTTCATCAATTCCACCAGCCTATTACAGGGTGGATTTTTTTAGATAACAAGATAAAAATAATAAAACAGCTTTAATGCCTAATTATTCCTTAAAACCTTTCCTCCAAAATGGAAGATTTCCCTTAAACAAAGGAGATATCCTGTGGGAAGACAATTGTGTGCTAATTCATTTTTCAATTTCTCCAGACATATTTCTCGTTTCAAGCTCTTTAATATAGTCTCACTCTTTTTATTATCGTCAACGAAGATAGCAATGAGAAAAAATGTATTTCTTTAAATATTTGCTGTAGCTTGTGTAATTACTGTGCTTGGCAAGAGACATAAAGCACTATTGAATTTTCCAATGTATTTTTTTTTGAAGAGTAAAATACTTTTGCCTCCCTCTTAAGAAACCTCCAGAGGAAAGCATAAATAAATGTTGTTAAAAAAAAAAAGAAAAGGAAATAAAAATAAGAATGTATAAATGAGAAAATGTGGCTGACTTTTGAGAATGCAGATTTTACAAGTCATTTGAACAAAGGAGCCACTTCAAGGATCACAGCATCTCAGCTGACCCAGATTCCACTGGCTTCCAAGCCCATTTGTTTGGAAAATCTGCACAGCAAACACAAGCTGTATAAAAGCCTCAGCATTGCTGGAAGTAATTTTGCTCTTGAGGAACAAGAGAAAGGTTATTGAAAATCTCTCTGTGGCTTTCCCTTCTCTGCTGAAATTACAAATAGAAGACAACAGTAATAAAATGAAGCCTTCTGTTTAATTCAGAGCTTGATTAAGATGTAGACGAGTCTGTTGCAGCTTGTCCTTGTTCTGTCTATCATAATACGTAAGTCTTTATTCTAGACTAAAGCTTTGGATCTCTCCTGATGTTTTCAGCTAAGGGTGTATTAGTGCTGTGGACATGCTATTTCACTAATCAGTATGATAACCACATGGCAACTATAGATCAGCTGTCTACTTGTGTTGCTCTGTGTTGGAATACAGATTTTTACCGTGGTTTTTTTTCCCCCTGCATTGATAATGCTAAGTACAGGTTCACTTGCCCTCATTTTACTGAATTTCTCTGTTCATGGAACTGACACATCTTGGGAAAAAAATGTCAGTGCGGAGCTGAATAGTGCCAGGCCAGCTGTGCACATCGAAGGACCAACTCAAAAGGAGGGAGAGGTCAGCCTGCCTCCATGCTGTCTCAGGGCTTCACAGCTGCATTGGTACAAAGGCTGCTGGGTTCTTGCTGGTGCATTGATTTCAAACATTTATCAGAAATCCTTTGTATTTAAGCAGGCAAATGCACAAAAATCAATCAGATGCTTCTCTTACACAGGCCGTTTCTCAGCTCTATTGAAATCCATTCTCTCTGCAGGGAAGAGACGTAGGTGTGCAGGTTAAAAAGCTTAAGTGTGCCCATTTGAATCAAGTATCTACATTCCAGATGCTTACTCTGAAAATTTGTGGTCTTGTCCCTCTCTTGGAGGAGACTGATTCCCTCTCCATCCTCACAATAGAGGAAGTTCAGCCATTCCAGGCTGCAACTGTTAAGTCATCATAATTCACAGAACTGATTGAAAGTTTTCTGTGCTGCAAACCACACAGTAGCTCAGCAGCTGCTGTGGGAACAGCTGAGGCACAAGCTGGAAGAGGGATCCTGTGGGCAGCCTTAGGGGTGGGTAGGATGATTCTGTAGTCTTTCCCTGCCAAGAACCACTGCCCAAACATTAGCACCTGCTTGGTCACCACAGAGAGGTCTAACAGCAAACCGTGAAGCCACATCTGTGAGAGTTATAGAAGGAGCCCTGCAGCCTAAAACCCTTTTAGTTATCCTGGCAAAACCCTGGATGCATATTGACAGACACCTGCTTTTGCTGGCTCATGCTGTTTCCAACCGTGGTATGAGGGTACTGATGAAAAAGATTTGGCTGAATCACACAGCTTCTACAGGAAAGGGCTCTGCCAAGGTTGTGCCATGCTGAGTAGATGCCCTTCAGAGGCTAAATCCAGTGAGAAAAGAGAAACTGAAAGTGATTTCAAAGCTTATCCCCAAACACATATGTGCAGCAACCCTCAGACAGATACCCTCCTCTGTGTGTGTCTGAGCAGTCAGAAAGTTGTGCTCAGATAGCTTGGTTAAAGACAGGCTTTACAAAAATCCTCATTAACCTCTTTCAACCAAGTTTTGGTTGATCTCAAAGCAGCCAGTGGAAATTGCCAGAGCTGGCTTGGCTGATAATTTTTCCACAGTGTGAGTGCTCCAAGGAGAAGCTGCCACATGTGACAGGTGGGTGATTATGGCATGGTCCTGTGCCACAGATTGCTCTGCAAGAGGGTACTTCCCTGTCAAGCCAATTCATTGTCCATTTTCCAATCAATTTAAGCTTGAAATGCATACACTGGGACACAACACAAGGAACTGCCATGTGCAGATGAAAACTGCTGCCTTAAGAGTTCCCACTTTGATCTCCAAGGATGCAATCTTTGCATCAGAACAACAAAAATGAGGGCACTCACCTGAGATATATTTAAAAGAAGATGCATGAATTATTGATATTCATCTGAATATCAAAACACCCAAATATATAATGTGTCAGCCTGAAAGATAATTATAAGAATAAAATAACTTCCTCCTGCATCTTTCCTGATTCTGCTCTAGAGGTGCCAGTCAGACCTCCTAGGAACTGCAGTGTGAGGCCTAATTCACTGATCCTGTCATTAAAATCTATGTTTGGGTCTAGAGCTGGAGCTTTCTCAGCAAATTTTCAATGCTTGCCTTGTTCATTTGTATTTTTTGATATATCATTGAAACTGCATGTTCTTATGGGAAAGAGTGATTTGGGTTAAATAGTTCAACTGTTTGAACATGTTAAGAAGTCCTGTTTCAATGCTTCCTCATAAAAGTACATTCTGAATAATTTTCTTCAGGGTTTTATTAACTCCTCATGCAGAAATAGATAATGTCTATAGTATTGAATTGTTGATAACAGCAGTAAAACAGAAGGGGGTAAGGGTGACAAACCCAGGACTCAGGGTGTCTGGGTACATAGGTGGCCACACAGTGGCTTCGTGTGTTCTATGACAGAGGAGGAGGCATTTTAGACAGAAGTATTCCCTCACTGGTGTTATGAAACACCTGGAGGGAAGAAATTCCCTGGTCAAAACCTGCCTGCACCCAGCCATGCATCAAATATTAACAGCACATCTGCTGCATGTAGGACTAAAGTAGCGCAGCCCTGCAGGGAAATATTGAAAACTATGAGGTTTCATTTCAGTGCTAAGCAAGAATATGCTAAGGATGTGTGTTGTGTGAGTGATGTGACACTCTGAAGCATTGCCAAACAATCAACACTAATCTTATGATAAATTTCCTAATTACATGATTAGGCTCCTTTTAGGAGAAACAGCAGCTATGGTGCCCTATTGAGACTGAAAGGTATTAGTATGTCAGCAATATTTTAACTGTCCAAAATACTGTGTGAAGGCATATTGATTTTAACAATAGTTGTGACAAGAATGATTTCTGAATTTTACAGTTACAGAAGGAAAAAAAAACACCAAACAAACCAAGGCTGATAAAGGGAGAGAGAAGGACGCATGACTAAAAGGAAAGTAAAATGAATTTTAAAATATGATATTTTCAGTTCAGTCTTCTACACAATCAGTAAGACATATTATTTCATTTTAGAGTAAGGTAGAAAACAAGTTTCCAATTCAGTCATGATTTAGGTATTTCAAATGCATAAAATCCTTTGAGTGAGGTTAGACATTGAGCCCATTTATTTATCTGCTGCAACGTGTAAGATGGAGGGAAATTAGTATTTTTTTTTCCTAAAATTTTCTGGGGAAAATTAAATTAATTTTAATTTAATTTAATTTAATTAATTTCATTTAATGAAGAAATCATGAGCAACAGCACTAAGAATCTTTAACCCAAAACCTTAGTCAGATAAGAAACAGAATTTTGTGAACTAGTTTCTGCTAATGGATTTTATATAACTCTTCTTGTGATCACGACTCAAATGATCTGAATACACACATATCTTTCCTAGAATGTCTGGACACTTACTGTCTGCTTCAGAAAGCCATGGTGAAAGTGACATTTGGGAAGAAAATAAAAGGAAGGGAAGGGGAGAAAAGAGAATAGTATTGATTCTTATGTTATACAAGACTCCAAATTGAGTTCAGGCAGATTTCCCCACTTCCCAGACAGCACATGGGGTATTAGCTGACTTCTGCAACCATCCTGCATGGGTCACCGTCACTTGGACAAGGAGCAGGCTGCTCGAATTGCTGATGCAGACATCCATCAAGTTGGTGGCTTTGAAGCTGTGCCAGACTGCTCGCCTGTTGCTCCAGTCTGTTTCTTCTCTGCATGTTTCCTGCAGAGTATTTAATTAGCAAGAGTGCTCAGGGTTTCCTGCAAAGCAGGAGGTGGAAGAGAAAGATGTGCTAGTGTTGCATCAAAATAAGGGAGCTAAGGAAAGGGTGTTTTAGATTAAGCAGGGTTGGTTCAATTCTTCTTAGAATTGGTTGTCCCACCAAAGGCGGGAAGCAGAGAACACGGACCGAGAGTGTTACAGGTCTCTTGAGGGTAGGTAGCCTTGCTGTTCATTTTGCTACCTGAACAAGGTGTCATGAAAACAGAGAGCAACCGATCTTAAATGAAAGATGCCTTCTTCTCTTTCCTCATCTCTTCTTCCTCAGGAGTAACCATCTCTCAGCAGCAGCAATTTACCACACGTTTCAGGGCTCTGAAACAAGCAAAGCCCGTGGTGCTATTTTACCATATATGAAAATGAAATACCCAGTTTGACTGAAGAGATTGTCAGATGATGACTTGAAGAGGACATTTTAAAAACACTGTGTTCTCCTCTTCCATGGATACTGCCACTCTAAATGGTTTGGGATACCTCCTCAACTCCTGTTTCAGACAACCTCCAAACAGCCCAATTACTCAGGAAGGCGCTGTCATCTCCTGCTGTGCATTTGTGCTCAAACTACAATCAAATAAAAACTGAAATAAAAACTGCTCTTTTAGGTGTGTCTTAACTGCCCTTCTTGTGAAAGTCCAAATCATAGCAGGTTCCTTCCCTACATTTCCAGGCTGGTTTCTTACCCCAGAAGTATACCTGATCTACTTACTCAGTGTCCTCCTTTTTTCCCTGTTATGTCTTCAAGTAGCTAAATCAATGCCTTCATGTCACTCCTCCAGCGCTTTTCCACACTATGCAACAGTCCTCTGACTTTAATCGGTAGCCAACATTTCTGTTCCCTTTGTTTCATTCTATGGGACTTTGTGATGTGTTTTGTTTAGAAAATGCCTCATAAACAGTGACTAGTTTGATCAATTTTCAATGTAGAGACACATACTGACAAAAGATCCAGAGGATGACAGGGGAATCCTTGACTCCATATCTGAATTGCAGGGTGCTCTCTTCAGTAGTGCTGTGTGTCCACTACATGGAAATAATAAACTGAAAATATGATTCACTGGTTGCTTGCTCTGACACCTGGGATAGTATCATTAAACACTCTTTTCTGCCTGTACTTTTACAAATACTTTCAACTTAATGTCCTGTTTCAAATTTTCTTTACTAAGCATAAATTTTACTTGAAGTTGAGTGTCAGTAAAAATACTGTATAGGGTTACATTTGTTCTGAAAGTAAGGGGTATTTATTTTTCTTTATTACAAAAATAAGTGCTTTGACAGAGAAAATAAAAAAAAATCTATTTTCAAGAGGAAAAATTATTTTTAACAGTAAAATTCACTCTCATTGTTGGTCTAATTGTCTATCAGTCAAGTCATGGGCTATTAGCTGCTTTTGCTCTGAAGAGGTAGCATAGATTTAAAATAGCTGATGGTAACATAGAGTGGATGTTCTTCCCTCAGCAAAAAGCTACAGATGAACACAAAAGTGCTGGCTAATATCCTTCCATGAAAAGCCAAGCTATTTTTTTTCAGTTATGAAATTATATTATACAATGGATTAAATAAATCAAAACCAAGCAAGTAGTTCTTGGGTGGTGTGAGTATCCTAGATGGGATAGGAGCATCTATCTGTTCCTCTGTATCTTTGCTGGTAGATGATTATCATAACCAAACGTGGTCTTAGAAGGCAAAAGAAATGTAGCTAATCCATCACTCCTATGGGATCTTTTTAAAATCTCTTTACTAGATACACTGAACTGTCAAGTGTTTCTGCTAAGCAGCTTGTGTGCTAAGAGCATAGGAGTTCATATAGCCGTTAAACAAGCCTTCATCAATCTGATGCCTTTTTCTGGACACTTCGTCCCTTGTTTTGGTGATATTGCTGTTTTAGTGACATTACATCCACAGGTTAACTACCTTCTGCATCAGCCAGTCACTAAACTGACTTGAATGTAGCTGTGGTTGTTTACTTGTTCTGTGGGTAAGGCACTTTCTAAATGCTGTGAAGGCCCACTGCTGACGTGTGAGCTAGACTCACCTGCAGCCCGGCAATCCTTTTGTGTGAGCAGCAGTGATCTGTGCATTGGTGCAGTGCCACAGGTCTGTGTCATGTCTGGGAATGCTGCAGAGCTCAGCGTAACTTCAGCTCTGTCTATGAGAACTCGCACGATAACAAATCCCAAGTATCCTGTTTGAAAACTTTGAGCATGAACAAAATGTGTTAAAGTGACTTGAGAAATGGACAGGGGAAGAAAAAGAAGATAATAAAGGTCTTTTGACAGGCTTTCCCCAGGACTGTGTCTCTTTGTATCATTTTGGAAAGGAAATAAATGTTCTTGGGCCTCATTGCTTCTTTTCTACTAAGTCCTAGGGTAACAGATTCTGGTAATGATTGTTCAGAGAGTTTTCAGCACCATTCAGATACAGAGGAAAATGTATTCTCAAGCAAGACACATATATGGAACTTAAATTTCATGACAGCTGTTACTGTGGGAATGATACCATCCAATTCTGAGGACAAACTTCATGTCAAACAAACAAACAAACAAGTAAAGACAAAAATCTAAGAGGAAAAGAGAGACTTTCAGCAAATACTTCTATATCCTCCAGAAACAGAAAAGAAGAAAACAAATCTCACTCCTAACTGTTGTTAAAATCCTCATCTATTTTTCTGCTATTATTAATAAACAAGGTCATAAACCTAAAAAGGATGGCAGTTTAGAAGGAAGCTTGTGAACTTAAGATGATATAAAAGAGGGTTCGCATGGTCAGACCAAGAATTCAGAGCCAATATGCCAATATGTCAGACTCCAATTTACTTCCTTTTCTGTCTTGCTTTTTAGGATAACTACATCAGTTTGGACTATTCAGTTCCCCAGGCAGCACACAGCATGCCCCTCTCAGAGAGCCAAGAATAGAATTGAGATTCTTTATGGTCAGCTCCCTACTGAGTACTAACAAGCAGTCATGTAATATATTGAGAAGGTGTGAGCATGTCAAGCTCCTTGCCCAGCTGGATATAAAAATAGGAAATAAGCACCGAGACAAAAGCCTAACAAAGATATCAGTAACAGAGGCATAGAATGATTTGTCAAATGCATTTGATACATGATACTTGTAGGTATGCTCTGCTTTTAGGTAGTTGTGAAAGCTCTTGATCTCTTGAAGTAAACCTTGCATGCAAGGTATTGGAAATGGAGTGATGGATCTGTTAGTATTTATCAGAATGCTCCAAGGAGCAAGATTTTAGTTCTGACATTGATTTGTGGATTTTGAATTTTTTTCCATCTGCATTAATTTTTTGAAGGACAGAATGCATTTAATGCTCTTTGGGACCTTGAAATAAAGCTTTTATATTAGTCAGATGTACTTTTCAGAGAGCGTTCAAAGACGTTTTAACCACATTTGTTAAATGTTCTTTGTGGCATTCAGTTGGGTAGACATAAAGCTCACAGGACTCATCTTTGGTCCCTGACAGAAAAAAGGTGAAACTTCCACTTCTATCCACCATGAATGCTCATGAATCTGCATTCGAATTGCGTGTTTTCAATATCCTACAAATCATCTCCCTGTAGCAAACTTACCTCAAATAAAATACAGAAAATAATGGCTTTCAATATCACAGAATTGTACAGTCATGGAATGTTTTGGGTTGGAAGGGACTTTAAAGATGATCTTGTAACACCATCCACTAGATCAGGTTGCTCAAAGACCCATCCAACCTGACCTTGAACACTTTCAGGTATGAGGCACATACAACCTCTCTGGGCAACCTGTGACAGTGCCTTACCACACTCATGGCAAAAGATTTACTCCTAATATCTAATCTAGAGCTGCCCTTTTCAGTTTAAAAGCATTCCTCCTTGTCCTATCGCTGCCTGCCCTTGTCAAAAGTCCCTCTCCTGCTCTCTTGTAGCCCCTTTAGGTACTGAAAGACTGCCATAAGGTGACTCTGGAGACTTTTTCTTTCCAGGTTGAACTCTCTCAGTCTGTCTTCATAGGAGAGGTGTTCCTACCCTGTGATCATTTTTGTGTTCCTCCTCTTGACTCGCTCCAGCAGGTCCTTGTCCTTCCTGTGCTGGGAACTGCAGAGCTGGGAACAGCTCTGAGAGTAGAGCAGTGGGGCAGAATCTCCTCCCTCACCCTGATGGCCATACTGCTCTGGATGCAGCCCAGGACACAGCTGATTTTATGGACTGCAAGTGCACATTGCTCAATTTTATTCAGCATTTAATTCACCGGTACCCTCAAGTCCTTCTCCACAGAGTTGCTTTCAAGCCACTCGTTGCTCATTCTGTATTTGTGCTTGTGATTGTTCCATTCCAGCTGTAGGACCTTGAACTTGGCCTTCTTGAACTTTATGAGGTTCACATGGGCCCCTCTCTCAAGTCTGTCCTGGTCCTTCTGCATGTCATCCCTTCCCTCCGGCCTATTGGATGCACCACAGAGCTGCGTCATCCACAAACTCTGCAGGAGTGTGCTCTATCCCTCAGTCCATGTCACTGACAAAGATATTAAATAGCACCTGTCCAAATACCACCCTCTGAGAAATGCCACTTGTCACTGCTCTCCACTCAGACACTGGGTCATTGACTGCAGCTCCTCAAGTGCAGCCTTCAGCCAACTCCTCGTCCATCAAGTGGTCCTTCTTCAACTCCATGTCTCTCCATCTTAGAGATGAGGAGGTCACGCTGAGCAGTGTCAAATGCTTTGCACAAGTACAGGCAGATGATATCAGTGGCTCTTCCTTCATCCACCATGCTGTAACTCCTTTATAGAAAGCCACCAAATTTGTCAGGTGCAATTTGCTCTTCGTGAAGCCATATTGGTTGTCACAAATCACCACCTTATTTTCCATGTGCCTTAGCATGGTTTCCATTAGGATCTGCTCCATGATCTTGCTGAGCATGGAGAAAAATTAATTTAAGAGGAAAAGATGTATTTAGCATGGTTACTTTGTTATTTCACTTAGCTTTGGAAACTTAATGGAAGTTGTAGTGTACAGCAGTGAGAATAAACTTTTAGTGCTCAGGGTTGGGTTACAACCACTTATTTTGAAATGAAACCACACTATTTTTCTTTAAAGCCTTATTTAGTTAACCCAAAATCTGTGAAGAGTGGAATTCCTCCATCAGTTTTACAGTCTCTTTCACAACATTCATGGAAGAGATGTATAGAATAAATTCAGTTCCGAAAAGAAAGCCCCAGGTTATTTTCACTGAACAGTTTTTATTGTAGATATTGTGAACACTATAGAAATATCTGACCTCTAATTCTCCTTAAAGAAAGAAATACCATCTCCTTGGGACACCATTGTTATCTCATATCTCTGTAAAGAAAAAGATAGAAAACCTCAGAAAAACCTATGCTGCCACAGAAGCAGAAAATTTCCTGCTGAATTTCCAGCCTTTTTTCAGCATCCAAGAAGCTGAAAGCACACTTCACAACTCTTGTGTCCCTGTGACCTTGGTGGACTATAAAGACTTGGATGTCAGACTTTCAGCTGTGGAATGTAAAACTAAGCTGTTTGACAAACCACATCAGTCAGTGCCTCTGAACAGTGGCTCAAGAACCAGGACTTGCCCTTTCTCTATTGAATGATTTATCAGAGCGGTAGAAAATATTGAGCTAGTGCTTAAGAAATGCCAGAGGACACTGGACCCAGGAGGGATACATGCATAATTCATGACACTGATCAACAATATTCATAGGGAACAGTAACTACTTACTTTTCCCACTTTTTTAGCAGACTTACATTTTATAAAAGGAAATTGCACAGGCACTCATCTTTATTCATAAATCTTAGGGCAGATAGTTTCCCAAACCCACTGGAAAAACTATACATGCAAAAGTATATTATGCATCTATTATTTTCCAAGACCACATGTATCCTGGGCTGTGAGTAATAACTGGAAGATGGGAAACAAAGAGAGGAATCTGTCAGTTCACCCAGGCATTTTGGATCTGTAAAATCTGCTGTCAACCACCGTGAATCAGTAGGTTTCTTTCTGCTTCCATCTGCCAGGTTTGAAATACAAAAATTAAAACTTTTTGTCACTTTTATAATAAAGGTCTAACAGAGCTGAACTAAATGATGGAATGTTTGTTCTCTGCCATAGTGTTTGCCATTGTCATCAGAAGCCATTTGTTTGTTTGTTTGTTTGTTTTTGGCAGGATGGAGACATATATCAGTTTTAGGGGGCAGAGTTTCCTTTGGTTAAATCTGAAGTTCAACAGTTATTAACTTCTCTCTGTCACCACCTACAAAGAGGGAGCTGGTTACCTTATTACTGGTCATTTCTGGGAAGTTTTCATGCAGATTGGCTTCTCCCATTAGTTAAGCTGAAATACCTTCCCCTGCTGCAAGGGCAGAGCCCTCAGGCACACATGGTCACTGTGTGTCAGCTGGTAGAAATACAGCCATTTGACCGTGAGGGAGCAAGAACCACGTTTAAACACCGGTTTATTGTGCCAATCCAGAGATTATGCTATACCTTACCTACTTGCAGAAAGATGTGTCTCTCCTGTAGATCGTGTGTCATGATATCTGGTCTGTTGATGTTTTGGACAGATGAAGATGTTTGAGAAGGTATTGGACTTCTAGACTTATGTAATTGAATTACTCTTTTTTTATTATTGTCATGTTTATTTTAATTTTTGCATCAATTCCTTGCATATAGTTGGAATAACACTTGTGCCTCAAGGGCACAAAATACTGAAATATCAAATTACTGAAGCAAATGTGTGTGCCTTAGATCATGTCATATGGGTCTCTTGGAAAATCATCTCTGCGCTTAGAAACAACACACTGAAAAAAGAAAAAAAAGACTAATATTAAAGCTTCAATAATTCATCAAAATTCAGTTTAAATAAATAATAAACCATATAACTAAACACCTAATCATCCAGCTCCTGATTCTTTTGACTCACTGTTTATTAGCTTCTCAGTAAATTAATTTGCGTGACTTACCAAGCTAAATGCTTAAGAATAAAAAGGTTAATTGAAGGTTGGAGTAGGATACATTATTGAGCAGTTGACATATTGCCTTGATGTTATGAATAATCTGGAAGTAGTTCAATAGAGTTGCAGCAGCTTCTCCCTAGTCTGAACTTGACCTGCAGTCTTTCTTGCGGAGGCATTGTCACTTCCTTTTGTCTAACAGGGCTGTGAGTAATTTGGTTTTTTACCTCCTTTCTCAAGAATATGAATTATTAATAGCATGAAGAATACATTGAGAGAAGAAAAAAACCCAGAGCATATCACATCTCCCCAAACCTATAAGAATTTGAAAAAAGGGAGTACAAAAAAAGTTAAACATCCATACCTGAGGTTGCTCGTTTGCATGCCAACAAAAGATAGTGAAGGAACTACAAAGATGCTTTGAAATGAGAGGATTATCAGAACAAGAAGAATTTTGAATTAATCAGGGCAAGCTTGTATAAGCAGATCCAAGATGTCAGAGGGTTTGGAAACTCTTTTTCTGTAAATCATTTCCTATCACAGATACCCTTTGTGAAAGGAAGATGGGGAGGTGAGCATAGGGGGCAGATGGGGAGGAGGTCATCCCATCTCACATGCTCTGAATCAATGCAGATGTAAGGCAGCAGCCGAGTGTGTAGAAATAGAACTCTATATCAAAACAAAGGTTTTGCAACTACTGTGCTAATGATGAAGGGTAGATCCACAGCAGGTTTTATTTGTCAGAGATCCAATAGAGATAATGCAAATTGCACTAACTGAGTATTTATCCTCCATTTTGTCCTATTTCTCCTCCTTTCCCAGCCTCATCTCCTTTCATTTTTATGATAAACAGGACTTGAACTCTGCTGAGCCTCACAATTCTGCATCTCGTTGATGACTCATTAAGATTTTATCATTCCAGTGACATGTTATTGAACCCAGTTTCCTTAGGGGGCTGGACTGGTGATTACAGGAGTAACCAGTGACTGCTTAATCACCCACTTCATTATATTCATATTAATAATAAATACCAGGAGGTAGACAGTTATAATTACACTGCTAGTTTAGGAAGACATGAGCCTATAAAAGTTGGCAACACTGAAATACAAATTCGGACATTTAGATCATACGAATAGATGTGACTTGGAAGGTGCAGAGAAAGCTAAGAATGTAAACATGGTTATTTTAAAGAGAGTTATTGTTGCAGCAATCATGATGCTGTTTAATTGAGCAGAAGAAAAATACTTCCTTGAGCATGAGCAGCTTGCTCAGGATGATATTCACATGTCTGGTTCAGAAGTATTTTGCATCTGGGAAAGAGACCCTAAAGAACCCTCTAGTAGCCTTGCTGTGATGTTCTTTGGAATAAGAGGCTGCAAATATCTATGTCCATAATGTCCCTAAAGTATGTCATATATCTCCAGGGTTGAACTCTTCCACCTTTGATGAACAGATACTTTGCAGAACAGGGATATGTCAGCACTGTGGAAGTCTCACAGCACAGCAGCTCCCCAGACATACCAGCGATGTAGAGCAGACAGCCCCTTCTAACTCTAATGAACTCTGGCATACACGCTGAAGGGTTTGACACAATATGATTCATCACAAAGTGGCAAAATGCTGAGCTGGATGCACAGCGCGCTGAAGACCCAGACAGGAGAGGGCTGTTTTCTGGTTTACTATACATGCCTATTTAAAGATTAGATGAACTGCCATCCAGAGGAGCTTGCTTGCTACAGAAGCAAAGAGTGACTATCTAAGTTCTGACACCTAAGTTAAAGAAGATATTGAGTGAGGGCAGGAGAGAGTACATATTGGAACAAAGAGTCATGAACAGCAATAGTATTTCTCCCAAAGCATGACAATGCTTTCAAGGCTGAGAATTTCTGAAAACTACAGGTTTACAATAAAACCTGATTTTTCTGAAAATCCAGAAGGATATCTGTCTGCTCCCCATTATGTTTAAAAAGAGGCTTGGCTTTCTTTTATTTTGAACGTACCCATTCTTTTTTTTTTCAGAAGTTTGTTTTCTCATAACTAAAAGTGTTATCTGCACAGTGCAGCTAAAGTAGTTAACAAAAGAAAAGAGAAGGCAGAGTTGAATCCTGAAGAGGACTAAGAAAAGTCTAGCCTACATTCAGAAGGTGGATGCTCAAGAGGCTCATGACTTAATTAATTTCCTAGAGTTTCTCATATTTACACAGCACTTTAAAAGTAAGAGAGCTCAAATGAGCAGAAGATGGAAACATTGGTTCAAGTTTCTTCAGATAAGGATTTTAGTGCTCCCAACTGCTAGCTATTGTGTAAAACAGGAGGTTCATAATTGTGCCATCTCTTGTAAACAATTTCACATGGTTTGAGCAGTATATGAGTTTGGCCTGTAAGGAAAATAAGCTGTGTATACGAAAAAGGCTTAGACTAACAATCCTTGCCAAAAACTCAGTGATTATTTGTCTGAACTATCTCTGGGATTTAAACACTGAATGTAGAAGTGTAAGGCTAGAATGTGTAGGTGATAGGCTTGAAGAAAGTGGCTGACTGTGCCACCAGTCCCAGAATACTTGTCTCTTGAGTCATCTTAGTATTTCAAATGTCCTTGCCAAGCTATGCCTCCAAGTATGTGCATCCAGGAGAATCTTGACTGTGCAGAGCTTCTAGCTGGTGTGATACCTCAGTTTATAGGGAATCCATTATTATTTGCCAGGGTCATATTTCTTTCAGGGAAGAAACTTTTTGTGGATCTATTAAGCTTCAATAGTGGGGAGAGATTTGAGGGAGTGGACCCAGCTAGCTAGGAAAAATAGAATCAACGATTTGTGGACTAAGTCACATACATCTTGTACTCCTTAAAAGATGGTGCATTAAAACTGAAAACCACTGAAGGTTGAAGAACCTCCCCAAGACTGGGAGATAAAGGAATGTTTCTGCAGCTGGGCACACATTCTTCAGATAGACAGAAGCACGCAGGGATGATTTTGAGCAACTTCACTCATTTGTGCTCATGTCCACAAATGCATACATGAAGTAAAGAACAGTCAGCTCTCTGTCTGCCAAAAAAAAAAAAAAGGTATGGAACAGTACAGAAAAACTAGGACACTAAAATTCATCTTTTTTTGAAATGGAACAGCTGAAGGTTCTGGCACCAGAATATATATTAAGTAGATCAAGAAAAGAAAACCTACCGTAATTCAGCCATTTAAAATTTACAATACTTTTATAAAAATAGATTCAAACTTTGCTAATATGCATTTTGATTGACTATACATTTTATTCTCACTTCCATTGCTCCTTCAGGCTGCTCATCCCTAGTTAGGCAAATAGCTGGCCTTTACCAGCTGACACCAAATTGAATTCATCATCTGAGTTACAGTTAGATAAAGCACTCAGTTTCGATCCTTTATTCTTCTGAGCTGCTGGAAAGAAAAGATAAAACCCCTACAGTCTTGGCCTCTAAGGCTTCCCACACAAAAGCATATTGCTTCACCACTGTGAAATATGCAAAATTGGTTAGACTCTTCTCTGAAGATACAATTAGTAACTTGAATTCTAAGCTCCTCTACTGAGAACAGAAATAGGTATTCCAAAATCATGCCTCACTGTATCCCCCCCTCCTGCCTAGTTTCAGCAGAGTTTTGGCTTGAACAGAAGGAGCATAAGAAATACTTGCTTATATAAGAGGGCAAAGCAGAAATGTAACATCAGCCTGGGCAAGACAAAAGTGCCAGGAACTTTGCAGCCCATAGCTGAACTCTATACTGAAGAGGTGCTGGGGGAACGATTTCCAAGAGCAGAAAGAAGCAAAACATACTTCAGAAACCAGTATCTTGAAAAAGCAGAATAAAAATAATCCTAATCTCAACAAATATTAAATCTAACTCCCACACTTGTTAGCCCTCTGTGATAACTTCTACCTTGAATTTGAGTGAATATCTATTCTGGCTTCTACTTCAAGAAAAGGCAGAAAGGGGCTTTTATTTTCTCTCTCGGCTGCACCTGCCACAAAGAACCCAAAAAACGGCACAATGGTGAAATAGTTAAAAAATACTACTAAAGGTCTTTGAACTAGAGTGTGATATTTACTGATAGTTTTTGCTCTGAGATTACCTATGGAATGTAAGTATTCTGCTCCGCCACTCAGCTCTTCAAGGAGATAATTTTGTAGGATGTTATTTGTTATTAATGCTCCAAGCAAGCAATTACAGGAAAGTTCCAATCCAAGCAGTATTGTGCCACTTCCCAAGTAACTATGTAATGTTCATACATCTACCTGCATCTTATATGATTAAATGAGCTCTATAATCCCCAGAATGTCCAGGTTGCTTGTCCATTAGCAGACTGTTCTTTGGGCACTGAGCTGCCAAATCAGAACACAGAAGTTTTTCAGTTCAGGGGGAGTCACTTGGACAAAATCCAGCACCCAACTTTAGCAGATAAACCTCTTACCACCACAGGAATGATAAAGGGTAGAAATGTTGGAGGATTTGGTGATCAAATTAAAGCTGTCATTATACAATAACTTCCTGTTTCACCTGTCCCCTCTTACTTGCAGAAGTTGTAATCATTGCCTTTCAAGAAGCACAGGAGCAGAGGAGCTTTGCTGGTGAGGAGCACAATCTGAAATGTACAATGTTCTCCTGCTGTCAAATCTAAGTCTGCTCTTTCAGTGTCATGCATGCATTTATCCTTTTTAAACAGGGTACTTTAACAAACAGTCATTTTCCTTCCTGCAGTTTTTGCACTGCCATAAAGAATTACAGTAAGGTCCACAGAAATCTTTTACATGTTGTTGATCTGTCATTGGTACAAAGAAATGTACGTTCAAAAAAAAAAAAAGGCTACACCAATATATACACTAATATGCAACTGGGAATCTGTCAATTTTCCTGTGACTTTTCTAGACAATATGATATTTCCAGGTGCAGTACAATGATGGATTTCATGGGAGCTTACCAGAATAAATCTCTGATGTGAATCTGCTATGTCAAAACTTCCACAGAATTTGATTTATTCTAGAGTTCATATTTTTTCAAGTCTGGTTTTATTCAGGTCCCATATATCTGCACTGGAGATTGGCCTTGGGCCAATACTAGGAAAAACAGTAAAATGCGGAACCACTCCTCGCCCCTCCACCCCCCCCAAAATAAAATTAATTCAATCAGCTGTTAATGTTTTCACTTATTTTCTTTGAGTTATTAATCTCAGAAAGTTTTGCAGATATGAATTCCTTGTTCTTGATTCTGTACATTTTGGAGGGCTCTCATGACCTTTAGCAAATATGCTGAGTAGAACATGACAATGATGCAGGGAGGGGGGTGGTGTGTGTTTGAAGTGTGTATTGCATGCCTAATTTCAAGGATCTCTTTGCCCTACAGTACGTACTTCCACTAGGATTCTAGCAAAAAATGTGGGGGCTTGGTCAAGTTTTGCATAGTGGTTCAATTAATTTGCTCTGATTAACTGATTCAGATTATACATTGAAGATTCCGAAAAGGATCACTCACTTCATGCTTATGCCCTCCTCAGCCCTCCCTTCATTTATGCTTTTAGCATCTACCTTTCAAAATCTGCAGCCGTGACACCTTTAGAAGATAATCATGAACAAACCATGTAAAAGAACAAATCCCTGGGACTGCCTTTATCCTTATGCATCTGTATAATATTGACCAAACAAGAGACAGTTTTGAACTCTGGTTGGGATCCACCCTCCAGTTCAGAGGGAATCAGTAGACTAGAAAGTAATGAGGAAAAAGAATTTGTGCACAAGAATTTGAGCCCAAGAATTTGCAAATAAGAATAGTTTCAGAGAGGAAAAGAGAATGGGTATAATCACGTTTTCACTGTAGTCTTTTTTCAATCATCTTGAATATTTACTGATCTCTGAATATTTGAGACAGGAGCTATAATTGTCAGGCTAAATGAGACTCCTTGGGGAGGAACAGCAGCTTTTGCAGTACTTTATGAAACACTGAATTTTCACTAAAATAAATCAGTGTAAAAAACACACCAGGACTGAGTGGGAAAGATGATTGGATATTGTAAGTAACTTTTACGTACAGTAATAAAATTCCATCTTGAAGAAGATGCAAGAATAGTGATCATAGAACCATTAATGTTGGAAAAAACCTCCAAGATGATCAAATCCAACCTTTGACTGGTATACCACCACACCCACTAAACCTCATTGGGCAGTGTCAGGTCCATGCAGTTTTTCGAACACTTTGAGGGATGAAGACTTTTCAGTGCTTTAACATCCTTTCAATGAGGAAATTTTCTGATATCCAACCTGAGCCTCCACTGGCACAACTTGAGGCCATTTTCCCCTTGGCGTGTCACTAGCTGCCTGGGAGAAGAGGCTGATCCCCACCTCACTACAACCTCCTTTCACACAGTAGTAGAGGGAAATAAGGTGAGCATGAGCCTTCTTTTCTCCAGATTTAACAACTCTGGTATCCTCAGCCACTCCTTATAAGACTTAGGTAGTGGTCAGTCAGCAGTGAAGCCTCATGATCTCAGTGGGGTAGGAATTCACCCACAGGCTTGAAATGAAGGGAGCTCTTCAGTACCCTACCATCTCCATCCAGAAGTGAGTGCCTCCTTTGACCAATCTATATTCTCAAATCAGTGAGGGAGATGGGCATCTCCAGAGGATGATTTGTCTAATGACAGGTGTTTATTAAAGGGTGAATAAATTACTTTTTCAAAGAGCCTGTTTCTTTCCTTTCACACCATGTAGAGAATAGATGTCTTCAGATCCTACTCTGTAGAACTGCAAGTAGAATCCAGCCCAGCTTCCTTTGTTTCTTTCATTACCTCTTAGTTTACAGCATGTGGTATGACTAATCTGTTGTTTCTGTATAAACAAAGGATTTTGAAACTAATTCAATGTTTCATCTTTGGTTTGGTTATTAATCAATCTCAACAGCAGTTTATTGAATTTTACAGCACAATGCTAACAAAATTGATCATGTAATGATGTGATATTTTATATACCATCAAAGAGATAATAAAAATTTCTTTTAAACTGATTTTTTTTGATATATATGATCATTCTGTGTATCTCTAAATGAAAGCAGACTTTCAATATTGCATAAATGGAAACTTCTATTTTGATTTTTCAGACCTTTTTCATTACCATTGAAAATGAACAAAATATTTGCTATATATGGGAAAAACAAGTCTGCCTGAATGTATTTCAAAATTGTAAAATGCAGGGGTTATCTTACAAACATGAGCATTTTGTTAGAAGTAACAGTAGTTTCAAAGCCTTTCTTAATTTTTTTATTGCTGCCTTTATTTCTGACTGGAAAGCAGGACACCATTAGAGGGTTTTTTTTCAGACCACATTTAAAACATTTTTGAAAAAGGTCTTGCTCACTCTGGCAATATTTTCTAGCCAACCTTTTGCAACCTCTGAATCATATCTTTCATGCACTGGAAATTTCACTCTGGGTATTTTATTATCCTGATCCGGAACCATTCTCAATATTTTCATCTGAATTTCCCATATACCCTCCAGATCTTTTGGCAGTTTGATTTCTTCAATTTCTCATAAATCTCACATATTGAGAAGCATCCTAACTCAAGGATCACTGTGCCAGCCCACAGAAGATGCCTGTCAGTGCTAAGGCACAGCTGATCATCAACATTATTTTTTTTTCAGGTAACTGACAAAGAAAGTGAGAGGACAAGATAATGAAGATGGAAAGATAACTAATTAGTTGATTAAATGATGACAGTTCAGGGATATTCAACTTTATAGAGGTATTAATAGAAAGAACATGCTTCAGTTTCATATTACAGTAGAGAAGTGTCTGGGTAAGGCCACTGAGATCCATCAAGAAAGCTTTAGAGTAGGAGCAAAAAAGAAAATTGGGAGATGAGGTATTTCCACACTTGATCCCAGGGAAAATAGACAAATGCAGCTGCTACTGTAATGCATAAAGGAGGACTATGAACCTAAAAGAGGACTAGGTGCCTGAAATGCAGCAAAAATTAATATAAGTCAAGACTATAGTCAGACTCCTGAAGGAATTAGGAAAAAGGATAATTCCGCTTTTCTACAGAAATAAGTGATTTGTCTACTGCTGCTGTGAAACATAACGGAAGAACTTGAGCTCCTAGAGGCTTGGATTTGGAGAAGGTCAGAGATCTCCCTCATACTATTTGGAAAGCAAACACCACATAAAAACACCATTAGGAAGCTTTTTTTTTTTTTTTTCTTTTCTTTTTTTTCTGCCAGGAGATCAGACATTATGGCCATGACTAGACTACTATTTCTAGAGACAGCAGTCAACAGTGTTTTCCAGGAAATCACAAGAGAAGTGCACAGAATGGTATTGCTTTAGACAGAATTTTGACAGGAAATGGGGATACTATAATAGTGTCTTTTTTCTTTTTGTTTGTTTTTTGTTTGATTGGTTTTTTTGTGAATCGTGATTGTTTTCAGTTACCTGTAGAAATGAACAAATAACAATTGCATTGGAGGACCTTGCTTTTGAAACTACTTCAGAACTTAACAGAAAGAAGACTGGGTTTCTAAAAGGCAGTGAATTCTGAATTTTTTTCGTGGTCAAAGGATTGTACTGTCAAAAATATTCCCCTGAAAGGGGGAAATCTTGTTGAAAAGGACTTCACTCCTAAATGGATGACTATTCAAGCAAAAAAGATGCTAGCAGGTAAGGAAGGTACATACACAAGATAGAAAATGAAAGAAATCATCATAACAAAAGGTTTTATCCTAGACATCAAGAAGAATAGAGAATTTTCCAGAGGTGGGATATGCTCATCTTTGCAAGGCATATTAAAAGAAATAGGCAGGTACCATTCAACTAAATGAAAAGTTGTCTATTAATGAGATTTTCTCATGACTCACTTTCAAAGTGCATTATCGATATATAGGGATGTCAGAATGTCACATCAAAACATGCAGGGAAACTCCAAGACTAGAAAAATTAGGAACACAACATAAGGAGGAAACTAGTGCAAATTACTATCAATGGGGTGATTACCAGCTGCAAATAGCTGAGGAAGAGGAGAAAGTGGTTGTGTTAAATGATTGTAGGATGACAATGAAACACCAAGGATTTTTTCATGTAGAGAAAAGTTTATTCTTAAAATACCTCAAGAAATGGAGACCTCCTCCAGTGCCATCCCACTCTCTGATCTTCAGATCATATTAATTCAAAGTGAAAAAAAAGTAGAAGAGGCCTTCTGAAATGGTCAAGAAATGGAAGAATGAAAGAGTTTTGTTTGATCAAACCCATAAAATAAAACCTCAAAAGATAATAAGATCTTTCTCTGAAAATGTTTCTGGATAATGAACAGCAGGAGGAGGAAGAGTCACACAGTCTTCAGGAGAAAACCCGTGTGGAAATACATAGGTATGACACGGATACCAGCAAATGTAGGCTGAAAATTACAGAGGTTGTCCCAAATTTAAATAGCTTAACTGTACCTTTCTGCACCTAGGGAAAACAGAAACACTGCTCACTTTAAAAAGTGGATTTGCTAGCACCCAAACCCTGAAGATTGTAGTCTTTACTGTTACTTAGACATAAATTAGAATGCCAGAATCAAACTTTTCTTAACAAAAACGAGAATGAAATTCGGGATGCAAGTCAGAAATTAAACATCTTACCATGAATCTTTTTGTTCTTTTGTGAGGATAAGTACCTTTCACAATCATAACAAATAGCCTGAACACTCCTGAGGGATTTTTTGAAGTACAGTATAAAGAAAATCTTTAGTAAAAAAAGGTCTATATAAATTATGAGATGTACTCAGTACTTTTTAAAACAAAAAAATCCTGAATTGATTTAACTTTTTAAAACATTCATTTCATATGAGTAAAATCACCACCACTTAAGTTAATAGTGCTATATTTGGCTTCCAGGCTGATACAAAATGTAAGTAAATCTAACCCAAAGAGCTGTATTTTTATAATTCTTAGGAGCTACCAAACATGCCAGCATAAATAATTTCAGGCAGCTCCACTCTGTGTTAACATATAGAAGCATTTTGAATATTTTATTAATTCAAATCAAGTACGAAGTTGCCAGAACTAAGAAACTGAGCAATTGTCTAGGCTACTCTCTGGGTGTCTTGTCATTTTGTCTATATAGGGTCTGTCTTTGTCATTTTTCTATGCCAAACAAATTAATGCTGTCTTTTGATTATGAATTCATGAAGGCTTAGAAGAAACTTAATTATAATCTGTACTTAGGAGATTAGCATGTTGCTTGTATATCTGATATAGTAGAATTACATACAATATTGATTCTGGAGAATTTCCATAGAAGGATGGTACTGCTATATTCAGTGACATTAATTCAGGAAACCAATGGACCAATTCAGGAAACCAAAAATACACTGCACTGCCTACCCTTTGCTTTGAAAGCAAAGGGTATTTTATTCTCTGCCACAAATAATCCATTTCTAAGTAATGGCAAGAGGAATGGCAAAACACTGCTATTCTCTTATTATTTAATAAATGCATTTCTCTGGCACCAATAAATGAGACTGTGGAGTGTGGTGCAGGTTGCTGAAGGCAAGAGGACTGTGCATTGTACTCTGTGCTCATTATTTCTTTGCTCACCACTACCAGAAACGGCCCCGGAAACCAAGGATGTTCCGTGGCGATCCTTTGCCTCACAGTGTGTTTCTCAAGGACATGCAGAGCATGAAGGAGTGCTCAGGTGCTGGCAGCCATGCTCTGTGTGTGCCCCCACCAGCTGCCACCAAGCACCACCAAGCTCGAGCTAAGTGGTTGTGTGACCACTGTGCTCGAGAGGGGCCAAAGAGCACAAAGGGGAGGCCAGAGGGGCCCTCTCAGGGTAGGAGTGGAGCAGGTTCATGATTTCTGGCACCTGACTCTGACTGCAGAACATGAGTAACAGAAACAGGCTTGAGCTCTGACTCCTTTCCCTTTTTTTCAGGAAGGGTTATAAGCTACCTTATAGAAACAGCACTAAATCTCTACCTCACCACACCAGTGTTATTGAAGTACAATGCTATTAAAAGAGATAAAATTACCGTAGGTTAAAATGGATGTCATGCCCTGGAGAATCAGATCCACAGTGATGAAAGGATTTCTTTGAGTAAGGGACAAGCTTTGAGGTATAAAAGGTTAGTAAATGCAATTGATATACTTTCTTGTCACATATTATAGTAGCTTTTATTTATTTGTGCTATTTTTAAACAAGCACAGAATTAAACTTGTAATTTTTTTCCCAATGAACTAAGAATCTCAGTGAACAAGACATATCATAAACCTCTAATCCCAAGAATTACAGAATGGAAATGCCAGACAGCATACAAAAAAATAGCAACAATATGTTATGGCTGTTTGTCATTGCTTTTTGTTTAATAAACTTATATGTTGTCTGCTACAGATTTTCCTAAAAAAATCTGGAGATCTCTACAGGCTATTAAAATCACCTAGAGTGAAAAACAAAGTGCTTCTAAAGGTTTCCTTCTGCCCACCATATGTTGTTAGAAAATTGCTTACATACACAGGGAGCATGTATTAGAACTCTGCAAAACTGCCAAATATGCTTCAGGTAATCTTCCCATACACACATAAAAAGTGCCAGATTTTGAAAAGGGCTAAATGCATCATACATGAATTTTTCATCTCATAAACCAGTGGGATTGAATGAGTAGCCTCTAGCAAATTTGTCCAATACAGAGAAGGGAAGCATGTGTTTTTGCAAACTAAGGGCTATAAGAACAAATGAGGGAACCACAGGGCAGAAAATATGTTTTAATGCAATATGTATGAAATTTGGTAGGCCTTGGCCAAGCTTCTGGAAAACATATGTGCTATAGATTAGAATAACAACTGTGTTTAAGTGACATCTTCAAAAGCACCAAAATATGATGCTTTATTTAAAGCTGATAAGTTTTAAGGTCCTAGTTTCCTGAGGAATGTGTGAGAATTAAACATACTGCTTGTTAGGACATCATCCTCCAAGCTCAGCAGGAAGATGAAAATTTTTAGAGAATGAAAAATGTGACACTTTGGTTGATCTAATTCCAATTATTCTTTACAATTCCAGTTACTCTTTTTCCCTTTCTCCCAGCATTGCCAACAAGGAATATAATTCTCCCTTCCCAAAGATATCAACTGTTAATAATTCACTACGATGATTTTGGACATTTTATATTTAAAGTCTGCATATAATCTACTGATTAAATCATATTATGAATAGTTGGATGAATATCTTATTTTTAAAATGACTTTCTCCTGCCACCACAAATTGTACTTTTGCAGCAAATGACTGGACATTTTAATAAGAATGAATGCAATTATTTTTACAGTCTGTGCTCTTTACAGGCTGGTGTACTTCATTTTCATGTAAGTCAGTGGGTATTATTGGAAAGGAGGAATTTTGAAGTTCTTATTTGTGTCTATAATTTAGAGAAAATGACCTTGCCTGGAAAAATAAATAAGATGTGGGGGGCTTCAGTGAAATCACTGAACTCAAGAAGACATCAGTCACTGAGTATTCTTTTTCTTTTCCATAAGCCCCATGGTGATATTTTCACTTATTATTTTATCAATTAAACCATGAAAGAAAAAATAAGAAAGCTAATATGGGCAAAGAAATCCTGAAGCAAAGCCAGCAGGGTGTACTTAATTCCTCCTCAGGATATGTGAAATCAGACTAGCAAATGAACACCTTAATTTTGCATGTTTTTCTCAGGTTTACTCTCTCAGATTATTTCATCTATTTTAATAGCATTGTACTTTGAGTTGCTGTAAGTTATCCAAAGAGAGGAGGCTGTCTGGATGCAGCCTCTTTCCACAGCAACTGCAAAGAGTGGGAATCAGCTGAGGTCCATTTCACCATGCAGCTGTTAGTGGTAATTATCAGAACTCAGATGAAACAAAATATTGCCTCAGGGTAAAGATAGATGCCTAAGTGACACATAAGGATGTAAAATCCCAAAGAAAAGCAAGGAGATGTAGGTATTTGTCATTGAAGCCCTTAAAAATTCTCCTCTTTCAGCTACTGTGTACTATGGCCTTTGTGAAAATGGAAATCAGATTGCTAAATTAGATATTTTTGAAAGAAATATCTCTGATGTGCTTTGACCACAGAACCAGGCAGGTATAAAACCAATGATCACTGGCCTCTGTATGTGATATATTAGTGACTTATGGAAAATCACTGAAAAAAAAAGCACTTTACTTCTCAAGGCCATATTTGGCTTAGCCTATAGACCATCAGCCTGCAAGGAACAGACTTCCTGAACGCCTGCAAACACAGAGGGCAAAGCAAGGAAGTACAGAAACCACAGTGGTTCCTATTTCTACTTCATCATCATTAAACTTGATCCTGCCGTGCCCTAATTTAGTTCCTTAATCTCTTAATCATGATTTATATCCTCAGTCTCTTCTTTTTACCCGTTCCACAATGTACAATCAAATGAGTATTTCCTGAGAAAAAGAACTGATACCAGAACCCAAGAGTTAGATATAGACCTGGCTTACCGAGGTACAAGACTAGAAACTCCCTGGATGAGAGCAGAGGTAGGTTGTGAGCCACGCGTGTTTGCATCACCGTTTCAGAGATTTTAACAACAAATGGGATGGATGGGAGAGGTGGAGCTTCAGAAATTCTGGTTTTGAGGATCAAATCCACTTCTCTAAGAGATTTTTAATGAGACGGGAAAATTCCCATGATGTAAGTACATACATCTGTTTGTGTGTGTGTATTGAGTATGTTTGTTTATATGTATGTGTATGTTTTTATATTGTACCATGATTCTGTTTTGCAGCCTAATTTGCTTGAAGAGGAAGCAGGTGAAGATCCTTAGAAGAGTTTTGCCTATAATGCTACTACTTCTGTTACCTAAAAAGAAAAACAACTTAGGAAAAATAATACCCTAGCAAAAAATATTGGTGACAACAAAGGTGTATAGACAGGCTCCAGTCTGAAAGGCAAAGATGTTTTGGAAACAGAAGCTAGTTGAGACCAGTAGTCACACTCACTGACTGCTCATTTCCAGCTCTTTGTCATCCCTCCCTCCTTCTGTGTATACTGCAGGCATTTCCTTAGTTCAGTATCCTAAAAACTGCTGGTGCATTTGATGTAACCTATTGACAATGCATTACTGATGCTTTAATTGGCACAGATGAGCCCTGTGATTGTGCTGATTCCATCAGCCACAGCAGGTTATCTTTTTACACCTCAATGTTTTGAACATCGATAAAATTCTTGGTATTAGATTCCCAGGTAACTTCAGTGTGCTTAAATGAGCTGCCTGACTCTCCATCAACTCAATTTCACCCAACATTTCTCTGAAATGGTTCTTGGGTTATGACCTCATTGAGTAAGTTTCAATCAAGAGTGAATTTTCGTGACGTTCTGTAAAGCTATGTAAATGAGTATTTATAATGGGAAGCATGAAACATCTCTACCTATAACTACACTGCTGGAAGCTGAAATAGTAAAAGAGCTTACCCTGTTCCATTTCATATTGTATAAGCTATTAGACTGAGAAGTTTGAAGTACAATTTAATTCCTCTCTCCAAGTACATTAAAGGTTTTTGGCTTTTTTTAGTTCCTTTTACTGATGCTGTTTTACATTTTTGCCCTTAGCATCCAATAAAAACAAAATAAGAGAAAAAGACAGAAGAAATGAAACTGCTGTAGAAAATAACCTTAGAGAACAAGACAACTTCATTTACAATCTAATAAAATATTTTTCATGAGTGTGCAGGGGTGGAAAGCACTCTGTAATACTAAGTAACTCAAATCTGTTGTGTTGTGAGGAAATGGAAAACCCAGCTGTCATCGTGAGAGGGGTCACTCTTCATGCAACTGATCTGCACCTAGTAACTACCAAAACAAATTAACTGATAATTAGGAGATGAAGACACAGTAGCCACTATGTTTCATCAACAGCACTCTGCAAGGATCTTCTGTGTAGACATTTTATTAGTCTTTTTTCAGTTTGGTGTTTTTTAGCTGACAGCTCTCCTATGAAGCAGTTCCTACCCTGCTCTGATCCAAAGTCTGATGCCTAGCAGAGCTGATTCACCCAGACAGTCCTAAAAGCCAAGAATTACTTTCTCTGCCCTACAGAGATTCTTTCAGTTTCTCTGCACACTTAGGAAGTGAATTCTGGTCAACTTAAAACTCATTTACTGCATGCAGCTGAATTTTTCTGGGGCAGTATAATGGGTTCTAATAAAAAAGAAACCTCCAAGAGATGGCAATAGAAACAGCAATTTCTGACTTTCATAAATTATGTCACAGCTGAGATTTTGTGCAGATACAGAAAGACCTTCCAAAGATAATTCAGCCACTGTGCAGGTATTGCTTAAAGCAAGTCACCAGTGGAATTAATCAACATGCAGATTATGTCATTTGTAATTAAGATGGGGGTTATACATTTTTAATAATCTTCTCATCTGTAGCAAAGTTAGAGTTTCCCTTTTATCCCTGTCCTCCACTGCAGGTCTAGTTCTTTCTATAAATTACATACAGAGGTGAAGGGAAACTGAGTGTTATTCTCCTTAAATTGAAGTTATCCTCAAAGAAAAAGCAACAAGCATTTGATTTCCTGCTGTATTCACAACAAAACACTTTTTTTATAAACTCCATTGTCCTTCCATCATTGTGAGAGTCTTGGTGGCAAAGACACACATACAAACAGTATGGCAGTATTTATTAATTTTAATGGCTGGTTGGCTATTCTTGACTTGGTGGAACTAAAAATCAGGGAATTACATTCTGAGATTGGGAAAGTCACTGCCACTTATCAACTAGTCTTGTTTCAAACAAAACAAGGTCCAAACAAAAGCTAACTACTCTATGAGGAAACTGAGCTCACTTCAGAGCTGTTGCTTTGCAGTTTGTTCCAGGTCATGTCTTTACAAGATAGCAGTCTGGGCAGTACAGAGGTTTGCAGCTGAGAACAAGCTGAGACCTGCTGTTCACCAATAGTACACACTCAGCAGTGAGTATTGATCACTCATGACTATCATTTATTTACTTTTTTCTTTCCTTTCTGTGTCTTTTTTACTAGTAACAGCTGTCAGATCATTCTCACCTCTCCCATGTCCCTGGTAAGTAGAGCAACAGGACCAAACCTGTGTCTTGCCTCACAGTTTTCAGGAGACAAAGCTTGACTTCCTGGCAGTTGCAAGAGCCTTGGGAAAAAAGTTTGAGGCCACCCTGCTGAGCAGATGTGCAGCAGCAGCTGAGGAACACTGTTCCCAGCAGCTCCTACAGCTGCAACTGTTACCCATTAGTGAGCAGCAGCAGTGTTGCTCCATCACTGTGTTGGATCCAGTCATAGGCCTTCTTCTCCTTTCCCAGAAATGACTCCTTATATCCTGCCAGTCAGCCTCAGCCTTCTATTTTATTAATTACAGGCTCAGCTGTGAGTCCTTCCACATGCCTGCTCTGGGAGTAATGGTCCATGAGAAGTCTCATTAGTCTCCTCTGTGGACTGCCCTCACTGCCAGATCCCTCAGAGGGAAGAGAGAAACTGTTAGCTAAAAGCTGCTTTCCATCCTCACACAGGTGAGACATGGCAAGACAAGCTAACATGGAGAGATGGGAAAAAGCGATGCCATCTCTTCCCAGGACAGTCTTTGCAGACTGAGGAGGCAGTAAATGCCATTAGCATGGTATTTACTTAATACCACTTCTGAGCAGTGCTTCTGTGTCCTTCCCTGTCTATTTTCATCCTCAATATCCCTAGCAGCAGCTAAAAACTCCATTCAACATTATAGCTCTGTTATTCTGAGACTGATATAAAGCTACACTAAGGCACAGTTCTCTGCTTCTAGCATTGAGAAGTTAATGAACTAACTAATCCTGAAAAGATGTGGACACTGTGTTGCTTTAAGCATATGGTGAGTCTGTGAATCTATTGCCAGTGTCTCTCTGCATAAAATAAGTTTAGAATCACAGAGTCAGAGAATCACTTATGTTGAAAAAGACCTTTAAAGCCATCAGGCCCAACTCTTAACCGAGCGCAGCCAGGTCCACCACTAAACCATGTCTCTAAGTGCCACATCTCCATGTCTTTTAAATCCCTCAATAAATGCCTACTCAACCACTTCTCTGAGCAGCTAGTTCCAATTTTTGGCAATGCTTTCCATGAAGAAATTATTTCTAATATCAAATCTAAATCTACCCTGGCACAACTTGAGGCCGTTTCCTTGTGTTCTCTCATTTGTTACTTGGGGAAAAAAAATTGACCGCCACCTTGTTAAAACCTCCTTTCAGGTTTCTGTAGAGAGTGAGAAGATCACCTCTGATTCTCCTTTTCTCCATNGCTCTGCAAATTCACTGAGGGTGCATTTGACTCCTTCATCCAGATTGTTAATAAAGGTAAAGATTTGGTTCATAGCTCTCTGTGAGATGAGGGTCCACAAATTTGTTCACAGTGAAGCATGGATCTTGCATGAATGGCAGGCTCAGTAACACTGCTAACAGAGCCAATTTTGTTGTGTCCTGCAAATTTGCTGTGAGAATTACACCTTTTCTGCCTGGCTCACTGGCCTTGTTTCTTACATGGCTGTGAATACCTACAGACATGCACACATGCCAAATGACACAGGCAGAAAAATAGAGCAGAATAGAACCATATCAGAATATGTGGGGTTTTTTTGGTTTGGTTTGGTTTGGTTTTTTTTTTTTTCTCTGCCACATTTTGTATATCCACACTTAAAGTTCTGAATTTTCATTTTAATTATTTTTATCTCTGCAGATATGCACTCACACATTGCAGGGTGGCATTATCCAAGATTGAAAATGACAGTGACAAGCTGTACAATCCTGGGGGTGATGATTTGGAGTTATTTTCATGGTATTATGTGAAATCACTACAATAAAACAGTCCATACAATGCACTCTAATTGCCTCCTTACCACACTATTAAATCCTATAACTGAAATTTCCTTGCATTTGTGCTGAGAGCTAATGCAGCATGAAGATTGAATTATCTCATGTCCATTTAAAGATAACTCTTTAGGTCAATAAAATGGGCTAAGCCACAATGAAATAGCTGCACCATAATTTAGCTTGGAAAGGACAAATAGAATGTTTATATTTTGGGTATATGTCTGCAGCTAGTAGCCCATTTCTTCCTTCACCTCAAAGCACACACACCCAGAGGATGGCTGAGCATGGGAGCAGGCTCCCCGGTGTAAGGGTCGGCCCGAAGTTCTTGTTTTGCCTCCCGATTGTCGGGACTGAGACTGGGACAGACCCCAAGAGACAGAGCCTGGCCTGGCTGAGGGGGGAGATGTTTGCTGATCGCTGTAAGTGTTCTGCTGCATGGAACAGTGCTTTGAGCAGGGTGGCTGTAGGTACAGTGTGTATTTTTACAGCCATGGTACAACAGGCATATGGCCGTGGTACAGCACAAACCTGACGCTCATCAGCAACAAGCCTGCTNGACTTTGGTTTTCTTTTTATCTCTCCCCTCTCTATCGCATAACTGAGTTGATTAGCACTCAATAAAGTGCTCTGTTGTTTTGTTGAAAAAACAGTCTCTTGCTGTTTGCCTTTTCTTTGCACCTCGAGATAGCACGAACCATCACGATTTCTGCCTTGTTATTAAAAGCGGATCGTGACACCAGGGAAGGGCTCAAGGTACAAGGCTGACAGAGTTCAAGAAATGTTTGGATAATGCTGTCAGGATTATGGTGTGACTCTTGGGGACGGTCAGGGTTTGGACTTTGTTGATGATCTCTGTGGGACTCTTCCCTGTCAGGATAGTCTATGATTCCGTGATTCTGTACACAGAGAGGGACACATGCACTCACACGCACACCAGTGTACACACACGGAGCTGCAGCATCAGAGCCACGAATGCAGGGAGCTGTGATCTCAACCGGTGCATGAGTGCATGGGACACCCTGTGCCCACATGGAGCCACACCACAGAGCTGTATCCTGCACCCAGCCATGCATGCACAGCGGACTGCAGGCACAGCAAAGCATGAAATTAAAAAAAGGGTAGCAGGCACTCTTAAATTTAAAATTCATTGCTTGCTCTTTTTAAATCTAGAAGGAATTCATTTTATGTGTTGGACATAACTTCTTAATATTTTATTTTTTTTCAAACTGAGGTCGAGATAGATGGAGGCAAATTCCAAGTGTCCTAAGCTCACACCAAAGATATAGATACAGATGAAATGATGAAATATTAAACTCATTAATTTCAACAAGGATTTAATATGTGACATCGTTAGGTTTAAAATTTCCCTATAGGAAATTATGAGAATAGAATAGCTGAAGGTTGTGTCCTATGCCTTTGTATTCTCCATTCATCTCTTCCCATTCTGTTTCCTAACAGAACAACCACACTGACACAGCCTCTACAACAGGAGCTAGGAGAAGAGCAATGTATTAAAAATACTGCTCCTGCCACATAGCATGTCCCCCACCAATCTTATTTCTGAACAGTGGCAGCTTGTAGCCATTCTTTGTTTAAGATCTGGTGATTTGGGGTCAAATGGGAGCCTTTAAAATATTTTACACTGGATTTTTCTACTGATGGACAGATCCTTCATGATAAATCTTTTTCATCATGTTGCCAGTGCTTATGTGGGATATATAATCGTTAATGAATAATTCCTGTGTCTATCCACATGCAATATAATTGGGTGAATAATTTAGAGCAAATTATTTAAAACTTGCGTCCACTTTGTACTCACATTTTATCCACAAATACATTTTAATTCTCTGAGATGAATTCCTCATTCAGTGTAACTTGCTATAATTACAGAAACCTGATATAAAGTACATTAAAAGAGAAGAAAGTATTTCATTGAATTCTATGAACTCTAGATTAGATCTACTATTATTAGTCTATAGATAAATCAGAAGTTCAATAAAAGTACCTGCAGTCATAATTTTCTAATTCTTTTGACTGGAAATCTTTCATTGCTTTGTTTGGATATGCACCTAGGGAAATGAATATGTACCTAGGGAAGCAGATATACTGCAGACATCCAGCCTCACATTTAACTTTACATGACTCAAGTACTTTTAAGGATGCCATCAGCCCATTTTTTATCTACTTAGGCATCTAAATATCACTCTTACATAATTCTTCAAATATCTCTAAATCCTATCACACTGTGCATGTTTCACTAGCTCTCAGCTTCTTTTGCTTGAGGCAAAACTGGAATAAGTTTTTTTCCCAAACTAAGGTATTAAAAGGCCTGCAGTAAGAGACCAAGCAATTCAAGACAAGTAAAGGGAAATTCCTTATTAAAAGCCTCATATGCTATGATTTTAGCTGATTCCAATCCAATCCAATCCAATCCGAAAGTAGGGCAAAAAGATTAATAGAACAGACAATTCATGACTGACAATCTATTCTACTCCCAGTAGTGAAAGTCAAAGTTCTTTTCCTGCCAATATAAATTGCTTTTTTTCCAAACCAGAAAATGCTACCAAGAAAAAGAAAAAAAAAAAAAAACACCAAAATTCAAAGCTGCTTTTCCCCCTGTATAGTAGATTTGGTTTCTATTTCTTTGAACTAATAATTCTGCTTTCTCTTTTATTTTGCCTTAAGCAGTCATCTGGCTTCAAAGAACTGCTGTGTTTTGCTTTAACTCCTCTGCAGTAGAAAATACCTTATTACTGTAATAAGCTAATGGTTTAAAACAGGGCTCTTCTAAGCTTAACGGAGGCTCATTAAGTATTCATTCATTAGACAATGCTGTTTGTGATAAATACACCATTAAGACACTATAATGCACACTGTTAACTACCAGCATGAATGGAAAGGCATGTGGGCTAGTAGCATCTGTATTGCTCCATCTTAAACTCTTCTGCCTTAAAATACTGCTGTCACACAATTTCCTGTATTGAAAGCAATGATTTGTGATCTCTGCAGGCTGATGTTGCTTGAATTCCAACCCAGGTATTGGGTGTGCATTGGGCTTCTGCAAAAAGCTTGTCCTAGTTATCCTGAGGGGGGTTTATTAACACATTTCCTTACATAAAGCCAAGTCCTCAAGTGAGATGGGAACAGGTCTGTAGAAAGGGAGATCAGAAATTACACTCAAAGGAAATCATGGGATCAGTGGAAACTGGAATGATTTGGGCTACCTCCTTTGTTTATTCCAGACTCTGGTTTTGGTACCCTATATTAAGATCACTTCAGATGTGATGAGGAATTACAGAATAATATAGAAAGAACCAGGTATAAAAGTATGTGAACAAAAAAAAAAAAAATCTAAAATGGATTGTAGAGCGGAAAAGCACAAACATGAAGTATTTCCTCCTGGTGAAAAAATACAGGGGCTGACAACTGCCTCACCCCATTCCCAAACAGAATCACTGAGTTTAGGGCTTGGAGGAACAACAGAAAGAGCACCGGGAAAAAGGGTGTATATAGCAATTAGAAATTACTGAATTTGTTTATTGTTATTATTATTGTTGTTGTTGTAACATTTTTTTGTATTTTCTTCTCTATGTATAGTATTAACATCTGAACTAACAATGCTGAATTGCATAATAGACTGTTAAGACTTCAATTATACTAGTGATAAATTCTTGGCTCTTAGTCTGTTAACAGGTATTTGAGCATGGGCAGGGCATCGCCACAAGGGATGTCAGTGCCTGAGCTGTCTTTTTCTACATCACATCTTCCAGTGTCTAAAATCCTGTTGGGAAATACTGATTCCATGCAAACAGTTATTCATATTTTGTAGATTGGTGTCCTTACAGCCAATGGTGAGTGTGGGACTTTTATTACCCAGTGTACCAGCAAGGTGAGCATTGCTCTTAAAAACCAAATCAGTCTAGATGTAACTGTTCACTGGGGCATCTCTCAATGCTGAAGCCATGCCTTACCAAAAACAACCATATGACTGAGAGAAAGATTGATCTCCTCTTAGAATGAGTTATATAGAGCCTATTCTGCGCTGAGTAGGGTTTATTTCTTCTAAGAGCTGCAACGTGTTTTTGATGTCGTGTCAGCTTAAAGCTGGATCTCATTCTTTATGACAAACTCCCTGATCATCTATCATGCACTTAGGCCAGCTCACACACTGGCTTAAGCTTGGAGTTAGACAGTTGTCTCCCAAAAGAGTAGAGACATATCTGAACCCAGCACACTCCTGTCCTGTCAGTATGGATACCATACTTGGATTTGACTGAAAGAGAGAAGTGGAACCCTTGCTTGGACACTGCAGAGATGTAAGCTGAGTTCTTTTATATGACAGGAGGGTTTAACAATAAATTCTCTTACCCTACCTCACCTCTGCCCTGTTCTTATCCTCCAGTGCACCTAGTCCATCCTTGAAGCTCATTTCCACGCCTCACACAGCCACCTGCCTGAAGGTTAATGCAGGGCTGTGTCAGCTGCACAGCCTGTGCTCTCTATTAGCAGGTCCTTTGCAGACAAGGCCACAGGGCTGGTATGCAGTGCACATGCAGTTCTCTAGCTCAGGCAGAGGAGGATAATGCTCCTGGGATCAAAGGGCTAGGGGTTTTATCCCTTCTCTCTCTGTGCAGCTCCTGATGGTTTAAACTGAACGTATGTGGCAATTCCAAAGGAATTATAGCATTTTAATTTGCATAACATCTATTTCTTTGGATCTGAAGCACAGATTTTCAAAGACATGTATGAAGGATGAAATTGCTGAGTAACAGGAATGAATTTGTTTTAATGCTCCTTGAAATTCTTTGAAGTTCAAGCAAGTGAAAGTCAGAGAAGCAAAGCATGATGCTACAGACTTATTCAAAATAAACCTTGAATACTTTTTTCTAGTTGATTTCTTAGAACTTCTTTTTAACTTGCTGTGTTCTTGGGTTTTAGCTAAATGGCTACTGTTATGAAATACAGGAAATACTCCCATGATGGCCTGAACAGGTACCTCAGTATTACTGTGGTAAGCAAACAGATTTCACAAGCAGATTGTTTCCTTCGCTCATCCTTTTAGCCCAGTGAAACATACAGCAGGCTCTTGTACTAACACAGAAAGCATAAAGGAATAGAGTAGGTAATGACCTATTTTGTCTTTTCTAGGTGCTCTTGCATTGTAGCCAAAAAGCATTTTCCCAGGGACAAGTTAATTATTACCTCAGACCCATTCTGCTTCCCTCCAGGGTGTGTTCTAGACAATCTAACTGCATCTCCTTCTGCACCTGCCTGTTATCCACCAGCCAGATGTAAATGTAATTGATCCAAACTGCAGAAGCAAACGAATTAACTACATATTTGTGGTTGTCTCGCCCTAAAACACTCGGACTAAAGGCCAGTATGTACACATTAGATTCTTCAATGGTCTGATGTAACACTTCATCCAAATCAAGGATCTCTGTTAATGACGATGGCAAAAAGCTCACCTCATGAGATTGAATTACATGACTGAAGCTCTTCCCCTCCCCCCAGATTTCTCTTCTTCTTGTGTTCATGATTTTACTTATATTTCTTTTTTCTTAGTGTTAAATTCACCCAAATTCTTGAAACTGATTGATTTTGCAAGTGTCTGTTTTGTGGGTCACATACTGATATATTTTGGAAATCATTAGAAAGAGAATTAAACAAAAAATTAATCACATCCCTAAATCATGTAAATATACTGCTGCATAATCTTTTGTTTCAACCTGTATATTTCATGGGCATAAAGTCACAAACCAGGCTTCTCTATTTATTTCTCTACCTTCCATCTCAGTACATGGATTATAGCATGCAAGGATCCTTCTATTTATATATAATTATATGATAAGTGGAGCTTTATGATAAAGGACTAAAGTGAAATAACTAAACCTATGTCAATTAAGACTAATGTCGAATCCAAACCAATATCTCAAAAGCAAGTGCTTGCTAAAAGTGGAGAGAGAAACTGTTCTCTGTGAAAGTCTTAAGTAAAATCAAATCCAGTATAATCCTCTTACTAAATAATATTTGACAGTTCAGTCATGTTTCTCCAGAAAGAAGGAACTTACTTATTTTAAGCTCCCTGAGAGACAATTTGCATAATGATGATCTTCTCATAGAACTAGATTGATTTACCCTTTTTAAAGAAGTATCTCCATAAACAGTGTTTGAAACAGGTGTTTACATGCTTGTTTCCAGAGTCTATCAAGGCTTACAGCAGAATGAGCTCCTCCCCTGCATGTATTTCTGCCCCAACTCAAATGCTCTCAGTCTCAAGACAGAGGTGTACTCTTTGATATGTTTTTGCTCAGTCATCAGTCCCATATAACCTGCTGCTGCAGGTCTCTAGAGAGAAAGACACGACTGCAAGATTTTCATTACCCGGAAAGAAATTTTGAACTTTCCTTAGAAAAGAACCACAGGAGTCTTGCTCTGCTTCTGAAGAAATAT
The DNA here is from genome assembly GCA_013400175.1 of Phainopepla nitens. Lineage (NCBI taxonomy): Eukaryota > Metazoa > Chordata > Aves > Passeriformes > Bombycillidae > Phainopepla > Phainopepla nitens. Next base: position 1,346,793 of record VXBQ01016516.1, on the reverse strand, counting down.
TCATTCATTTAATCAATATAATGATGTCTACAGTCTTTAAGTGTTTAAATGGTTCTTCAGCCATAAAGGAAATGGGATTAAAAAGGAGAGATTTTGGTAGGAAAATAAAGAGAGGAGATTAAAGCTTTGAAGACACAGTCAATAGCAATTAGATATGGAAAGACTGATTAATTAATGTGTATCTAATTACACATCTTCTTTCCTGTACTCACTGGTTATATGCTATAGCTCTCTATTCTGTGACTATGTTGACTTGTAAACTACAGTTAGTTTTAGAGCCACTGACATGAAGGTTTCTCAGGAAGGTTTCCCTGTCTCTGTAGCTATGTGCATTTGAGCACACTACAGATAGTCTGTAGCCTTGCATAAATATGTCAACAAGAGATGGTAAAAGCTCTGTGGTTTCTATGCTTCGTATCTTCAGGCACATGGTAGTGTTATGCTCCCTATGCACTGGCCCTCAAATCAAAAGATATTCCTTGTCAAATGGAAAAGGAAAGGAGGAAGAGTAGAGCTGCTTCAAACCCTTTTCCTCAGGTATTACAGCATCTATAAGAATCAGACCATGGTCATCTTACTTAGTCTGACTGATACTATTTTTTTAATGCTGAGACTAGCTTCAACTCATGTCAAGTCTTTTAACCTTCTGAAAAATTCTACGACAACCCTTAAAGTTGCTGAAACCTAAGCAGCTCCCACTGGCTTTCTTTTCAGATGATGTATCAATGCCAAATGAATCAACTTGCAAGGGTGCTCAAATCTTGTATTTGTAGTTGCATCGCCACCTAATAGTAGGATGGATGGACTGAGCAGCTGCACATTTGCTCCCATGTCAGATACACAGACTTATGTAGGCTGTAATAGGCAATACCCACAGTAAATCTGTGTTTAGAATCAGATGTCTTTGGTAAGACCCTTAACTGTAGATCCCACTGAACAAGGTGGCTCTGTCCTTTGTGCTAGAGACCTCATGTGCATCAATGACCATTTCTGGGATTTAGTGTTTGCTATCATGGGCACTTGGGACAGGTAAACAATCAAGGTGGTTTTTATATTGCTCCAGAGCATGAAGTAAAATTGGTAAAACTGTCAATGTGCATGATTCCAATTAGGTATCTTGCTGAGGAATTACAGCAATTTTTGTTGGCTCTGAACTGAGACCATTCTGTGTTGACCTCCTTGTCTCTGTGCCACTTAACTATGCCACTTAGGGTGGCTATTGTTCTTCACTATTCTTCCCTATCCTCAAGGGAGGTATTACCTTGGTGATTTAAAAACAAGAAGAGCTGTTTTCAGCTGCTTCCATTCATTGACATCTAGACATCATCATTTTGCAACAGTACATCTGAGTGTGCATGTGCACACCTGCTTCGGCTGCCTGCAAGGGGACAGTGCTTGTCACAAAAAGGCCTTTGCACTCCATGTTCTACACTTGTTTCAGTGATACTTACATACACGAATAAACAATTTCAGAAATTAAACTCTGGGAATGAAAAATGTTTTGTCTGTGTAGAAAATTATACTTTCTTGCTCTAACGTATTTCAGTGGGACTTAACATAGACAACTGTGCTGGTTTTGGCTGGGACAGAATTAATTTTCTGCACAGCTCCCAGGATGGGACTGTGTTTTGGATTTGTGCTGAAAATGGTGTTGGTAATAAAGAAAAGGTTTTGTCATTTCTGAGTGGCTTTTGCAGAGTTTCAAGGGCTTCTCATGCTGCCACACTGGCAAGGGGGCTGGAGTAACATGGGAAGTTGGGAGGAGACACAACTGGGACAGCTGACCCCAACTGACCTAAGGATATTGCATACCTTGTGATATCATGCACTATCATTATCTGAACTCATGAGTTTTCTCACTTTCTCACTCTCTCAGGTGGGGCTGAGTTGGCATTAAACTCCAACCCTGCTAGGGAAGTGTTAGGATTCTACAGAGACATACGTGGACAGTGGTATCCACATAACTGGTGACCTCCACTGAGAACTCTCAAACTGCCTATGGGTTATCTTCTGTCAGGGCACTACTTTCCCTTGGCAGTTCAAAACCACTCCAAAGACAGGACTTTTATTTTTTTGAGGAAAAAATTGATCGTTATGAATAAGATCCACTCTAGTTATGTCGTACATTCTGTCAGCTTATATTTAACTGCATGACATCCATGTTAGCAGCAAAGTGAGTCTGACAAAATTGTTCTACTTGATATGGAAAGAATGATCTGGTTCTGCACATAAACTACCAGCCTGCTTTTGAATTGTTATTTGAAAAATAAATATTGCAAAGAAAATTGATTTCTTATTTCTTCTCCTACACGAGTACAAGGGCATAATCTCTATAGTACTTCATACACTTGATTTGATTTTTTGAAAGCTCTCTCTAGCATATACCTCTTACCTATCAAAGGAGTTTAGTGCTTTTGATTGCAATATATTCTCTGCTTTAAAAAATTCCAAAAATAAAAAGCAATACCCAGTGTATAACAGAAGATGAGAATATAATATATTCTCATAAAAAACTGCATGAAAATGCACTAGTAATTTCCATCTGGGAAAAACATTAAAAAATATTCAGTAATTTAGCTCTCTTTTCTTAGACAAATTTACATATGGATCTAAAAAAAGACATAATTATTTTAAAAAGTGCCATGTAGTGAGGAAAATTAATAAGAGATATTGAATTATAAGATAATTTTCAGAGCAGAACTCTCATCAATACATGATATCGGGCTAATAAAATCTGATCAATGTTATTAAAAAGGTTTGAAACTTTTCGCTTAGATTAGTATTGTCATGCATGAAAAGACTATTTAAAGACTTGCCTGTTTTGGAAATCTTGTCTGTCTGTGTCTTATTCCAGAGCTCCTACTTAAAGACTTCAGAAAGATGGGTTTTTTTCCCTATCACACTATCACTTTTATTCATTTCTGCTCTGCTCTCAATTCACTCCCTCTCTGGCTATTAATGGAAAGCATGATGGACCTCCCCAACAAGACTTTTATTGAGATTATGATTTCTATAATTAGCAATGGATCAGCCCAAAACCAGGACATAAAAAAGTTAAAAGCAGTTGACTTGTATATGCTGTTTATATGATTCTTTAGAAATAAACCAGGCTTAGATTAATCACACAAATTTTAAATACCTAAGCAAGCCATAAGATTAAGGTTTCACAGGCATTGGTAATTGGTACAAATATCACAGACATTGTAGGCATCATTATAGACAATGACAAGACTCCGGTACCTTCAGAGGGTGGATCATTCCTCCTGAGACCTCAGTTTTTATCTGAGTGCACATATGGAATTTGGTTTCTCTAATATGCAAACATCTTGTTCAAATTACTCTACAGTGAGCACAGAACAACTACTGTCCCAGACTTATCATCTCCATCAGCCACATAAATGAAATGTGGTAAATCCAGGCCTTGATGTTTCAGAAGACACATCTGCAAAGACTGCCTAAAAAAAGAGGTGCTTAATAGTAAACTCTAGAAATAGACATATGAAGGCATCTGAATATCCTTAACTTTCAAACCATGGCTGAAGAAACTCCCTGTAAGACTGTATTGAAAAATCTGAGTAGCATTTCTAATTCAGGACAAGAAGTTACGGAATTCTCCTGGGTGTTGAAATGATCACTTTCTCCTTTGTTTCTTAAGATGTTTCAGAATCCAAATTATTGTTGATGCTGAAGAACTCAGGAAGTAGGCAGAAGGCAGATATTTTTCTGTATTTTAACAGAGAAGGTGACATTACATAGTATACGTTATTTAACACACAGCAGCTAAATGAAAATAATGCATACACTATGTTCCTGAGTGTTTTTCATTCCTCTTCATGAAAATTTTTATTTAAAATTTGAAAATTAAATTCTAATCAAAACTTAATGATGACAATGACTGAGCTGACATATGAAAATAGATACACATATGTTGCTACATGGCAGAAGTCCTTTCAAACCAAAACAAAAAAACAAACAAACAAATTCGACAAAATCTGCAGCAACAAATTATAAATTACCTCTAGGAGAGAATTAAGACCTTACAGCCTTATAGTTGTCAGAAAAAGAGATAGAGAGCCAGAGGAAGAAATTTTAGAAGCTGTTGGAACAGTTAGAAGATGATATTAAGGTAGTGGTCTAGACAAGTGTCTGGGACCGCACTGAGCAGAGCCAAAGAAGAGGTGCATGCTTATGGGTCTTACAAGGTGGTTAGGATGGAATGAGTGATATCACGTGAGAAAACAATGGTGAAATCTAGTGAGATGCTCAAAGAGAACAGGAGAGCTAAGATCTGACACAATATGCAAGTCAGAGCAGCCAAGATGCAAGGATTATTAGAGGTGTTTCATGCCACAGGAAGACAAAATGATGAGGGAGAAAACCTGAACTATCACACAGTGGAGTGGTTTACATACAGCTTAATTAGCACAAAGGCTTCAACAAACCTGAAGGAAACACTTCACCTCTGGGCTTGTTCTCGTACCAAGGTTATCACACTGTGATGCGCTACATAAAATTAGCTGTGAAGAGTAAGCTTGCCTGAGGTCCTATCCTGCTCTTTCCAGCAGAGTTTCTGTTACTCCTGTCACAAGCTGACTAAAGATTATCCTCCTTTCCCCAAGCTTTTCCTTTCATTTTCTTATCCAGGCTTTCATAATCCCAGGGCTGTGCAGTTCCCACACATAATCTTCTGTGTTATCAGGAAAGAGCACTGCAGGGTTCCATTTAAGTGGCACAAGCTGTTGTCTTCCATTGCTGCAGCTTTATAACTATAAAAAGACAATTATAGATATTGTGAGACTGCTAATGACTGCACCTTGGAAGGCAGAAAAAATTAATAGTGAGCAGTCATCTGGAGTTATGGCAGCTTGACAGTGAAAGTTTGAAAAACAGTGCTTAAGATGTAGCCATACCTGCAAAATTAATTATTTTGTTATATATATATATAATTTTTTAAGAGGAATATCATCGAATTGGTGTTGTCTAAATAATGTAGATGTGTGACCTTGCTTTGGGGTGAAACTCAGATGAAAATCTACTGTATCTCTTTTGGTATTGTGGCTGATTGACCAGGCAGCCACAGCTAAGGACAAAACTGAAAATGTACAGCCATCAGATGCATTAGCGGTCACAACCATTGTTGCTATTTTCTTTGTAACTATAAACTATACAGATAGATCATAATTATTCACATAAGATCACTGGCATAACCATAAAATAGTGAGTCTTCACAATATTGGTAGATTTATTGTGTGAAGTCTTCAGATCAACTTCACATATGTTGAATCATCACCTCAAGATTATGGTCATAATTTGAAGTAGAAATTTCATACTAGCTTCACACTGTGTCTTCATATGTCTTTATGTAATTATTAAATTTAGTTCATCAAAGAAATAGTGAGACCTCAGTCACCCTTTCAATAACTGATCTCATACAATACACATTGTACCATGTCTTCAAAAAAGAAACTGAATCCAGAATAAATGAATGAATAAAAAATAATACCAATCAATGATCATGAAAGCCCCACTTCAGGTTAATGTGTGCTCAGAGAATTGAGTCCTTCTTTCTTGCAATATCATTGGAATTTGCACATACTAATTATCAAAAAGTGCCAGTCACAGTGGCAGTATAAAATACCTAGTTCTGTCTCTAGGCCGTGGTCCAGCATGAACATGCTGATGCTGATTTCAGAAAGGATCTAAACATTGTTTAAAAACACTCTTTAGGTCTTTGTGCTGCTGGAGACACTTAGGAGAGAAGGATCACACACTGGACTTCAGGACAGGATAAAGGAAATCAGTTTCCATCCCAAAAAGCTCAAACTAAAGATATGAATGAATTATCATTATAATTTGGATTTTTGACAGTGTAAGTGAAAATCCTATTGAAGATTTGTTCTTTATGCAAGGCAATCCTATATTCCCTTGGTACTCCCATACTCTAAAACTAAGGATTTTTATTTTCCTTTCATGAGCTATAACAACCATCTATTTCCCTCACTAAAGGACATGCAGAATGTTGAATAGATACCTGGGCAGATAAAATTTTTTTTTCATCATCATTTCCTCCAGTATAAATCATAATAAAATGGTTGAAGAGAATCCTTATGTTAATATTGCACTGTTTGATGTGGGCAAGGTCGGAATTTGTATGGTTTATCTATTTCATGAATGCTGTGCTTGTCAATTAAAACTGCCTGTAGGCAGCTTTAGCCTGTACACCTGACAGAAAAGCAGATTTGTTTGCATTGTAGACGTGAATTGATTCATTTTGCTTGACTTTTATTAACTATTTCCTCTTCTGTTCATCTCTCAGGAGCTTACTGAGCAAAAATTTCCTGTGTCTACTGCATCTCAAAATTTAAAGAATTTTTATTTCTGCTAGATTATACATTGTAATCATGCATGTTCAGATCAGCCTTTGAATGAATTGATTAATTTTCAGCCTTCTGGAATCTCAGTCCTGAGGCTGTGTTCATATACATTCAAGCTTTTTCAATTTGGGGAAACAGTGATTTTATACAGTCTATAGATATACAATCACTGTATATGGAGGAAAATTTTTAACACATCATCTAAAATCAGCAAGGATCAGCAGACTTCTCTAGAATTCAGAGTACAAATCTAATTTTTTATTAATTTTCTAGAAGACCAGTGTCTCCCTGTTGGCTACAGAGGGAACATAGAAAGATCAGTTTTCTATTTTTTTGGCATCTAATTTATATACTTAAAATAAGGTGATGTGACTGCCCTCTGAAACCTGAATTTACCTACCATAAATTAGCCATCTGGATGTTTTAAATGATTAAGTACCAATCCATGATTCACACTGCCTATCCTCAGCCCTCAGTCAACATCAGGATCTGCTATCCATCCAGATTTAGGCAAGTGAAAGTTACCAAATCATAAATGCTTAAGCTCCCTATTTTGCTCTTCTGCAGAGCCTTTCCACCTCCATGCAAATTAGACACCCATCCTTTATTAAAGTCCAGTTCCGACTAATCCCCTTAAGGGCAGTTGTCAAAATCCTAAAGCTCCCAAAATGTGAGATAGCTCTGAATGCTTGCTGGGCCTCAGACCTGCGTAAATACCCAGTAAGGGAGGGTCTCAGACAGAAACACTCAACCCTGACCTCCTCCCTGTTGTACTCAACCCTGACCTTCTCCTACCATCTTGACCCTGGAGTTAATAGACTGTGAAATCAGAAGAGGTAGTGAGACAACAGAGGGATATCTTGCTTCCCCCTAGGATCTTTAAAACCTTCTCTGGCCAACTGCCCGTGTAGTAGATTGGATGACCTTTGTATTTTATTTACCTCCTTTTTTTTAACATGATGAGATGCTGGCGTAAGTTGCCCAGAGAAACTGTGGGTTGCCCATGGCAGAGAGATTGAAACTAGATGATCTTTAGGGTCGCTTCCAACCCAAACCATTCTATGATTTCCTAATCCTTTTATGGGCCTTGAGATTACTGCATTTTGACACTGGAAGTGTCAAATTCCAGTACTCATTTAACTTTGGCACTATTTGGTCATCTAGTGATAGAGTATGATGAGTAGTAAGTGACTCGCCTTTTTTAATGCAGAGTCTAAAACAAGGAAGATTCTGGGTGAAAGATGGGTCTTTGTTCACAATAGTCTTTGCTAAAGGAGGAGAGAGGAACATTGGCACTCACAAAAAACTTTTTGCTGGCCTTCAGCTGCCATCTGCACAGCTCAGATAAAGAGCCAGATGTCTCATTCAGGATGAAAACCTTCTGATCCAAAGTATTGAAGTGGCTAAAGAGGGGAATTGGCTGTTTGGCCTGGGGAAGTGGCAGCAAAACAAAAACCAGTCAGCTGCCCTTCAGGAGCTGATTTATTACCCTTTGGCCATCTGACTTAGGAGAAGTGAATCCAGCCCTGCATTCATGTAAGTTTTCTCTGATTATTTCTGGACTGATCAATTTCTATAAAATTTAATCTGACAAGTCTTAGGAACGTGTGACCATTATGTCAAAAAGTCTCGTAGTAGTATGCATGACATCACTTGGAGAGATCCAATTAAATAGTTAAATTCAGGTGCATGATAAAGCAGAACACATTCCATCACATTTTTGTGAAACTCATTGTTATGGAAATGTGAACAGACTTCATATCTTCATATCTCATCTACAGAAAGAAAAAAAGAAAAAATACTTAAAAAGTATGTCACAAATAAAAATCCTGGAAAATAACTTTGTTCTTGTGCCTTATCCTTAGAGAATACTCATTATAAGGGATTTCAGGTTATGAGGTGACCGTGTTTTGAAGTTGTTACACTGTTTGCCACACAGACAATAAGAGCATAGCTCTGTTACAAGGCAAAAAAAACCCAGATGCACAGTTTCAACACAGTACATTTACATTTACCACTATCCCAACAGAAAAGACAGTTCCTAAAACTAAATAAAATTCCCCTGATTTTAATATAAGGAACTATTTTTATTTCAGGAAGAGATGCACCCATACGGTATTCAGTCAGCATAATTGAGTTGTAATGGGACAGATGTGGAGAATGAGGGCATGATTATAACAGCAAAACTCTTCATGCTGAAGTTTATAATGTAACCTGAATAAACTTTCCATAAAAAAAATTACCTGGTAACAAAACACTGCGCAGATCTTTCTGAATCCTTGAGACCCTTTGTCTGGATATTGCCACTTTGAAAGATGGTAATGTTTAGATAAAATGTTGCCTAAAACATTGCTTGCATTCCTATTCTCTATTATGGGCATCAGCTTGTTACCAGGAGACAAAAAATACCACCCTTTTTGCATGGTAGGCACAATCGTTGGAGGGAATGAAAGTAGCAACTTTCCTTCCGAACCATCAGGTTAAAGCTGTTCATTTATGCAATCTGAGTTAGCACCACTTTCTTTTTCTATAAAAATCTGATTTTTCTTAAAAATCAGAGGGGTTTTTTTCCCTCATCAGGTTTATGCTCTCTTCTGTGATCAGCCAGAAGTTTTTCTTTCTAAACAACTTCTTTAAGAAGCATGGTTCCCCTCAGTTTAAATCACATCCTAAGGAAAAGATCAGTAGACTATTGTGCCTGATGTTGTACTCTCAGTGAAAGAAAATGTGTGGAGTACTCCCTATCTGCAAGGTATTCAAAATTTTTTGAAATTAGTATCTGTTTAAGTTTTTCATTAACTGATTTACATTTCATGACCTTCACTTTGTATTATTGCCTCATTTTTCTCTGAGGAAAGAAAAAATTGTCCACAGCATTAAGCTATCTGGGTGGAATCAAATTAGTACCTGTGTTTCTCATCTTGAAGGTTAAATACACAGAAAGATAAGGGATTTTTATTCAGAAAAAAGTTATTAGCTTCATTTTCTTTGACCCACATATTGTGGTTCATGATAGTGTAAAGGTAGTGAGAAAAAAGAAGTGTTTGAACTTTGAGGCATTGTAGATGAAGCTAGAAAGCTCTAAAACAGTAGTTCATGGTTTTTAAAAAATATGTTTGTGTATATATAGATATATAAAATAAAGATCCTTTGAATTCATGTTTCTTATTATTTGAAGTCTCTCAAATCGTGAGCCATGAAAACTTAATGAAATGCCTTTTTCTGAGTGCTGGAACTAAAACAGGGACTAAATAGGAAAGAAGTGCAAACAATACTGGGTGGTCTAGTGAGCACTAATTCTTCCATGACTCAAAGGAAACTTGCTTTATGGTGGAAACCAAAAGAAGCACTTCCAAAGATAGATAGACATTTATTAAGGCTGAGGACTACGCAATTCATCCAAACTCTAACAGCTAATGACAAAGGACTGAAGGGAAACTTCAGAGTTAAACCGCTTTATTTTGCTCTGGCTGCTAGGCAAATTCCTAGAGAATTATGCTGGAAATTTGCAGCCCAAAATCCAAAGTGAAAGCACAGCCAATTAGATAAGCAATATAAAAATGCTAGTATGACTAAATTATGTCTTGATCATGCTGTGAAACCAGGATCAGTGTTAATTTCCATTTTAAATAGCATACATAGCTCAGCTCTGTTTGTTTTGTCGGACAGCAAAACCCAGATTTAAAAAAAATTAGATAAAGAAGGAAAGCCTGTACTGTTGGCATGGCAAAGTACTTGGCTACAGTAAACCTCTAATTTCATCACAAACTTTGTGTCAACAAGTCATCCAGATGATTAGATCCTAACTTGTACAAGACTGTCTAATAAACAGAGTGTTCTAAACACAATGCAGCTTCTCAAAGTTACACAATGCAGGTTCTTAACTACATGGCAGCCTGTGTGAAAGGCTTTTCAGTGAGTCAGAAATCTGGCAAGAGGCTTTGATTCCATTAGATGAAAACCAGAGGAGACATAGCAAACCTTGCAAAAAGCAAAGGAATTGCTTTAAATATCATCTCAATATAGGACACACAAAGCCTCAAAAAGTTTATAAAACAGTCTCTGTCTACTCATGATTTTTGTAGACACATAGAAATATATTTTATTGTAGTTTGTTTCATTCCAACAGGTATCTAACAATTGAACTAAGGTTTAAGAGGTCAAGATTTATATTTATCTCAAAGGGTTGTGAAACAATGGCTCTCTTTTTCAGCTGCCAAGCTCTGGAAATTTAGGTTTTGCAGACCCATTAAGCATTGAAGTGTGTACCCAGTTTCTTCCAGTGTCTGCCAAAGATTAATCAGAGATCCCAGGTGCCTATGGCCCAGAAATGAAGCCATGTGACAACCCAGAACAGATGGGCTCACCAGAGCAATAGGGTGGGGAACAGGCACTATGTTTTCATTTGCTATGTCTGGATGGCCCAGGGAATTGCACCAAGCTCCAAAACAATTTCTTTTGAGGCCACAACCTCTGGTAGGTCCTGTCTGCACAGAAAAACTCTGAATTCTGCTGACTATTTCATGCTGAATGCTGCTATGCATCCCCAAATCATCAGGCAGTAGGAATGAACAGCAGGAACAGTTAGTACAACGCAGCTCTCATGTTATTTAGAACTAGCAATTAATGTCACACCTGCATATGGATATGGATAATTCTTCCAGCGTGTTGTTTGCACACCCAAATAGGAAACATATCTAACTGGAACAGGAGAAGACATGGTACCAGTGAGATCTGCTCAAGCTGAGCAGGGAATCCTTTCTTTGTGTCCTAGATTGTTCATACCAAGATTAAGTCTTGAAAAAGTGTGGGGAAAATTATGTTTCTTTTTCAAGTATTTACTGCTCTGGAGCTAAGACAAAGATTCTGTCTTCCAAGATGATCAGTCTGGCAGGTCCCACGGACACTTCATAAAGAATTAAGCTTGAAACAACTAAGTAATGTCTAGACATGAGAAATTGTACATCGACATATTTTAAAGTGTCCTGAGGGCATGGAACAAGAGTTAGGAGTTTTATGCGCCTTGATATTTTTTTTTTTCCTTTATGGGGAAGTAAGATCACAGAGCTGAGAGACACAAAACAAATATTCTCCTGACATGTAAGTGGAAATTGAAAAAAATCTTCCAACAAATATTATCACCTTGCTTGGAATTCAAGAGCACATTTCTGGATCTAAATTTAGCCAGATACATAAAACTACAGCTTTTGCCCAGTGCAAAGGTCAGACAGTAGGCAGAAAATTTTCAACACAGGTAATTTCCACTGAAGCATCATGAGATAGTATCATGCATCAAAAATAAGTAATTCACACAAGGGTTTTTTTTGTTTTGTTTGTTTGTTTCTTTCTTTCTTTATTTTGTTTTGTTTTAGTTTTTTTTTTTTGTAGGAGAGGGGCAGGCAAGGCATTTCACACCACAATCAGAAGTAGTTAAAGCTTTTTTATAACAACTGAAACACACTAATGCTGCTAATTCTAATTACGCCAGAAGCATCATGGGCAGGTTCCTGTTGATACTGTGTTTACATTTTGGTTTTGGGTTCAGGGCCATGTTTACACTCTCCATTACTGATACAAGCAAAAAGAGTATTGTTAAAAATATGGCATAACAGAAGACAGAAGGCCTCTGTGTTAATTAAAGTTCTGTGTGATTAGAGATCCATGAAGATGAGGCTACAGAGCTGACACTATTCTGTCCTTCCCTTCAGTACCTGGTGGTGAGCTCACCTGGGGTACCTCTAATCTGAAGACCAGCTGCATCTTAGCTGTTTTTCCATTTACAGCTTTGTTTCCCCTATAATTTAAACCTTTCATCCCAAGGAGAGTCATGCTTCAGAAAAGCATTTTGGTGTCCAAATTCAGCACAATTAACAGGGAAATTTAATAGCACACTAATTTTGACAGTAAATTTTACTAGTTAAATGGCCAGACTTCTCTCTCTCTTTTTTTATTTTGCTTTGTTTTTTTCATCTGCTATTGTACAGAGAATACTTGGACCACTAATATAAAAAGGGTTGAAACCCACTGAGCCAGAGATTTATTGCTCACACAGTCTGCAGGAGAACAAGGCTCTAAGCTAAGTCACTGGGCTCTTCAACTTTAAAGGATTCTGAATGGGCTCAGATCCTTCCCAAAAAGGCGTGTGGGCCCAGATGGAAATATGGCATACACGCACCCCCTCACTCTTTTAAAGCAGGCACATGCAGCTGGTAATACAGTTATTGTGCTAAAGGGGGAGAGGGAAAAGCCAGAGAGAGAGAGAGAGAGATGGAGAGATGGAGAGATGGAGTATTGCGGGATGGAAAGCAGGGATGTGTCTGGATACCCAGGGGAGCATGGGTCCAGGGAGCTACCAGGGGTTTCACCAGCAGGAACATCTCTGCTGTGGAAACAGACTCTTTAGGGGACAAGCTCCCCTGCAGAGTCTGGCTACCTTTCTGTGCTCTGTGCCCCCAGTTCACATAGATAACCCTGAGATGGAAGCGCATATGCTGTCACAGCCCTGACATTCAAAATGTATGAACAAAGAAAAATCTGTAAAAAAGAAGCAAAGCTTTTATAAGACCAACTAATACAATTGGAAAAACAATGAAATAGAAAGGCTCTGAGTCACACAGAACCTTGAAGAGCAGTTTCTTGCCTAGCAGTTGTCTGCTTTTTCCTAGTAATTTTTCAAATCAGCATCAATTGATTTAATATGAAGGATCACCTCGCAGCACAAAACAGTGATTCTCTTAGATTTGGCAGCAAAGAGTCAGTAATGGTTGGTAGACAGCTTAGATGGGAAGCCTATCTAAAACTTAGAGACATTTTCTGAGATCCAGAAATGAACTTATAATCACAGGACAGGACATACTTGTCAAATCTTGTATTTTATTTGCTTTGTAGAAAAACATTTATAATTACAAGTCTTCTTGAACTGCATGATAATGTGAAATCTGATAATAACAATAAAAAACTCCAAACAACTATTTTCATTCTGAATCTCAGAATAAAAGGGGAATAACTTTAAGGAAAATTTATTCCACCTATAATGTGCTGTTTTTATCAATTTAGTTCAGACAACTTCCTGAAAATTAATGAATGTCACTGAAATAATTTTCTTGCTGACTTGGTGTCTCAGGGATTTCCAGCCTGACAGAAAGAGGAAAAATGTATATATATGCACTTCTGGGTACAAAAATTATTTTCTTTTTATCATGTATAAACAAAAAGCAGCAGTATTTTATACGCCAATAATTTATTAGCAAATATCTTCACTGACACAATAATATTACAGTGATCCACAGCAGGAATGATAGCATGATGGGATTTTTTTTGAGATGTATAAATTAGAATTTTGTCATAAACCCAGGATATTTAGCAAGGCTCTCTGTCTTCACTAGGATTCATTTATATATATTGAGAGAAAAAAAAAAAAAACAACAAAACCAACAAACCCATAGGGATCTAAATTGAGGGCTGCATAGCAAAATAAAAAGGGTTTTTCAAGTATGGCTGCTTGGCATTCCAATGTACCTAAATTAAAAATGAGTAATAGAAGAACAATATCACCTCATCTTGAGCCATGCAAGCCTTCAAAGCAAAACTATGAGAAACAAGAACACAGCATGCATTTGTGGGTTTACAAATTATGTCAATGCTGTTCGAAGTGCTGAATACTCCCTAAAGTGCTGGATTTTGTACCCTTGGTTTAATCATATAAACCATGACGTGTTTCTTTGTCCATATCTGTTGCAAAGCAGAACTCACAGGCTGCAGCCAAGAGACAGATACTGAGCAAATACAGTGAGAAACATCTTGACCAAACCAGATTTCAGCTTAAATACACAAAACAAATGCTGGAAGTTTCCAACAGCAAGCTCTTGAGATGGAAATGAAGTACTTTTCCCATACTGAGAGTGAAAAGCCCTCCCAAAACATATGATCTTTAGTATAACCACTAAATTAACAAGATGTAGACAGATTTCACATTAGTTTCTCTGTTGGACATCAACAACATCTTGAGGAGGTTTCTAGCCTTAGACTCATTCTGCCTGACTTCACACTGTAAATATCTGCATCTGAACGTGTATTCTCAGCTGTCCATTTTGTCAACAAGGAAAACTAAGGGTTTTTTAGAGCATGATTCATCTTATCTCTTGTAGACATCTGCCGTAGGCTAAACTGAATTGCCCTGGCAATTACTCAATCTCTCTGGAATTGCAAAGGGAGTCTGGCGAGACCCACTAAGGTGAAGGGATTTACAGAGGGGGCCTGTAAATCTTAATGAAGGACTCTCTCTGTGTCAAAGGTGTGAAATGCCTTCTCTCTCCGTACCAGCAACGCCCTCCCCCCCCTCCCCTTGAAGCAAGAAGCAGAAAGAAAGTTGAAAGTGATAATTTGTTTCTACAGTTCTTATTTGCACAGGTGTCACTGAAATGTTAAAAATGTAAAAGCATAATTTAGAGCACAGAGTTGGCTGGGATGAACTTCCTCTCATTTCTTCTGCTAAGGAATATTAGCAGTCCGTAACAGCACAAAAATGAGCTTTGGGGGATGAAATAAAGGCCATGCATGGTGCCCTCTTATTTCTACTCTGGAAAGAAACTGAGTTTGCTGTTTACAAAAAGGACTGGCACTAAATATGATCCTCTTGCATGAATTTGAGGAAGATGATTATTCTCAGAAGAGAATCTGATTTTTTTTTTCATGCAGAGCAAATGATAAATTGACCCCTATAGATTATTAACTTAAGGCTAATTGTATAGGTTAGATGCTTAGTTGATAAATCAGAGGAGGAAGTACCTTCTCAAAGAGAAGAAATAAAAGCAGCAGTGTAAATTATGTACAAGACCACTGATTTTTCCCTAGTTCATCTGGAGAATAAGAGCATGACTAAAGAAATATATGAAATAGCAGGGAATTTGAAAATTAGAGTGAAGTTGTAAAACTTGTAAAAGTCAATAATGCTTTAATGAAAGACATTAAAATTTGGTGAAAATATTTGCAGTAAGTTATACTTTTGTGCCAGTTGTCAGTGGGTGGTTCTTCAGTTATGTACTTGGATTAATCTTCTTATAATTCATGTATATTTCTTTTTTCTTCTCTGAGACTATTTTTGGGTTCACCAAGTGAGTTTCTCTGATGAAAAAAAAAAAAGTTAGAATATAGTTTGCATGGTAACAGGCTTCACAAATCTTTTTAAGAGCACAGAAGGCATGATAATGTTCAAAATACATCACCCTATGTTTTTCCACATGAAACATTTACCTATGACTGAAGACAGTCTTCTTAACTACATTACAGGCTAATTTTACAAAGAACTCGACTAATTTTCATATTTCTAGCTTTACCACTGTTGTAGTCATTGGCTACACCTACCAAAACAAGAAGGAAAAAGGTGTTGAAAAAAAAATGTACTAACTCAGACAAAAGACGGTGGAGATTTGAGGCCCTGTGCTTTCAGAGCTCCCAGAGGGGCACACCACAGCCCGTTCTCTTCCTCCTGTTTTCATAGGGGAAAAATAATAATAGTGAAAATGGAGAATGTTTTAAAAAAAGATATGTAAGACCCAGTAGAAAACAGAACAAAAAATCTTTTTAGTCACAAAGGTAACAAACCTAGCTCATCATGTTAATCAATAGGCATGCCAAGAGGTGATGAAGCACTTCGACTTGAAAATTGCGAGTTGTGTAAAGCTACAGTTCTCTTTGTGAAGCAGAAAGTAGCTGTGTCCAACATCCTCAAGTTACCAGGAGAGAAACTTGATCATGAGCTGGCTGTGTCTAAGAAAGGATCTGTGAAAGGATCTCACCAAAATATCTCGTAAGAGACAGATAAACTATCAAGTGCCCTAAAGGGCCCATCAAATGCCAAAGTCTCTTGAGAGTACAGTGCCACCACTGTCCCAGCTCTCCCCTTTGAACAGAATCATGTCGAGAAAATGTCAGTGTCCAAAAATCTACTTCAGGTAAGAGGGGGTGTAAGGAGGGGAAAAAAAACAAATATGTGAGAATTATGACTTTGATCCCCATCTTTACCCATTTCTAAAATTGTAACTCATTTCTTACAGATAGGAAAAATGTAATGAAGACTCATATTTTCCTCGGAGATATTTTTAACATGATAGCCATTATACACTGAGAATATTTGATGTATTTTTGTATTTGTTTTTGCCATGTTGCTTAACATACTCCTGAAAAGCAGTTCATTGAGGACCAAAGAGAAATATGAATGGAATAATACATGGATCGCTTCTCCATCTCTGGAGACTCAGATTCAGACTATAATGGGATTTCTACAAAAAATGTCAGGTACAATATTTGACTAGAATGTTATTTCAAGTCATGATTATTTAGGTCATTTAGGACCTATTCAATATGTTCTGTTGAATATTTTCGTAATGCCAAAATCCCACTGCTAATGGATTTTATAAAACGAGTGCAATATACAATGCCAGACCCAAGTAAAGTACAATGACTGTCAGATTTTCTTCTCTACAAGGGACACTCAAAGCAGTTTTTTCTTCTTTTCTCTTGTGAGATTTCGAATGACTGAAATGCAAGTCATTAGCATTCAGGTTGTTTATGGCACTACAAAATGATGAAAGTAGTTTGAAATGAATAGTATCTTAAAGTGTGAGACGTTTTGTGAAATTATGCATCTGTTTCTTCCTTGGAAAATTTGTATGCCAGCCAAGGCGTGCCCAGGCAGAGAGACTGCAATTAAATCAGATAAAATTTTATTGTGGTGTCCAGTTCAGGGCCTCAGCAGTCCGGGTAAGGAATTTTTAGCATTCTCAGTATGCACTTTAAAGCACACTTTAAAAATAAAAATAGAGTATAAAAAAATCTATGACAATCTTCCTACATTTTATTGAACTAACTTGAATTCATAAATTGACAGACATTTGAAGATATTTAGAAAAGGCTCTAAATATCTAATCTTGTGATCATGTTAATAATCAAATTATTATAATACTCACAAGACAAATATTTACCTGAGAGTCCTTAACAGCTTAATTAAACACAAAAAGGCTACCATGCAAATTAGAAGAGATACCTTGTAAAAGGTCCTAGTCACATTTTTGATGCATTAAATATAGATTGCAGTCAAAGAGATAACCTTTTTTGACCACCTGTAAAAAGCTCTTAATTCAAAATTCTCAAAAAAAAAAAAA
>VXBQ01016516.1:1178940-1329246 GCA_013400175.1 Phainopepla nitens | reverse complement strand
AAAAAAGAAAAAAAAAAGAAGCTTAATTGCCAGGCTGGGAGCAGTCCTAGTAGCAGTTTGTCATCTTTTTTGGGTCTTGGTTCAGAAATTAGTTCCCAGTGAAGGAAAATATGCACATACTTGCATTTAATTTCAGAGGCATGTTTGCATATACCTAAAATTAGACATGTACTCAGCTAATGAGCTGAAATGCAACTTCAAGGGCTGGAATCCAAAGCCCTGGTTTGCATATCATATTCAGAGCTGCCTAGACTCTGTTTTATTGAATATTACCACTGGATTTTGTTCCTCTTGCTTTCATTATTATATCCACTTTTTTTTTTACATGCATTTCAAGTACCTTATTTTGGGTCAGGTATGCATCATGAAAATGCTGGTTCTGCCTCTAATTTCTGTGCGATGCCTATAAAGTTTTTAACTATCTGAATGTTGGAAAATGCAAAAATTGATACATTAAAATACTTGAAAATAGAAGCAGGTTTGTATGCTAAGCTGAGCCGTATAGTAAATTTTACAAAGTGTCAGTAAAGGTTTCTCTTTTACTATCAAAAGTAAAAAAAATATCATTTACTGATGATAAAAAACATATATGATACAGCTGTTTTGAAAGGACTCTGGAAGGTTCATCCAGACTTAGAGAGACATTGACTAGTGGAAAGTGAAAGATATTACTGCATTTTATGAGTTTTTTAGCCAGAGGGAAATTAAAAGGCTGAATTCAGCCATATTCCCAAAGGACACAGAACAGCAAAAAAACAAATGAACAAACAAACAAAAAACCAAAAAACACCCCAAACCACATAATTCAGTAATACCAAAGGAACAAAGATGTTAGTGATAAACTAGGCTCACATCCTCACAGTCTCATAGAATGGTTTGGGTTAGGAGGGACCTTAATTATCATGTAGTTCCAATCCCTCTGTCATGAGCAGGGACACCTTCCACTAGACCAGATTGCTCAAAGCTCTGTCCAACCTGGCTTTGAATGCCTTTAGGGTTAGATAAGTGCTACACGTGTGAGGCAGATCCTACACATTGCATTTGATATGACATTCAACTTTGGAATGACTCACAATATAAACATCCACCTCCAGTACAGACAGCTCTCTTTGCTGAGTTGTTTATTCTGTAAGCATGGGGAGGGGAGGAAGATTTTCCTCCAAGTCTGAGGTTCACAGAAGTCATGATGAGTGTTGGGACATGGAAATCAGCTGAGAGACACTAGGTTTAGGCTGCAGAGGCATTCCCCTAGTTGCTCAGCCACCTGTGGGATTCTGCAAATCAAAGGCTTTTATTTTGTGACTTGGAGCACAAGCAACAAATTATAGGAGGTGGTGATTGAGGTGATCTCCCCATTGGGTCACTGGCTTCTTGGGTCATTTCTAAGTTCTGGATGGTCTTTCTAAAGAAAAATACATAAACATAACAAACTTCTCCCCTCTGCATATCCAAGCAGCAGGTACAGCTTCTTCCCATCCTGACTATGCACTCATTCAAGGTGCGCAGGCAGTAAACTCTCTGTAGCCTCCTCTCCTGGATATTTATGTGAGAAATCAGAGCTGTGGGCTCACCTCCTGTTAATCTGTAGTAGATGGCTGCTCCAAGGACTGGAAGAAAAGGTCAACCAGAACTATTTTGACTGCATGAATTATTGCTGAAGTGAGTTAAGATATAAGAATTTAAGTGGTCTCTTCCAGAAACTCAAGCCCATGGATAGCAGTTTTTATAGCTAGACTTAAGAAAATATTTGTTGATTGTTTGGTTTTGTTTTCCCTTAGGGAATCAAAGCCAAACACCTTTCTCTATATCAATATCTCTACTTCATACTTCAGCTAAGCATGAGGCAATTCAGCCCTAAGGGAGAACTAGCCTAAATACACCCCAAAGGCCTTTGCAGATGTTTTGCAAAAATGGAAGAAATTTCTTTTTTAATGGTATAGATGGGTGGATGCTGTGCTTCAAGCCTCTGAGCTTTTTGAGCAATATGTATCTGCCTTGTGTTTTGATTTGTAAATCAAAGATTAAGTGAGAAATAGTCACTAGCAACAGTAGGGATATCAATTCTGATGTTTCTGTGCCCATTTCATTAGAACCAGTTAAAAAATTAGGACAGAGTTTCAGCACATACCAGCATCTCCTATTGTATAATCATCCTGAAAGGATTAAATACAAGAAGAAAAAATAGAGCTCTGTATCTCTTTGTTTTTAGCAGAGTTAACACATTTGGATTTTGGGCATTGCAGCATCCTCAAAAATGTCAGAACAGTTTTGTAAAATTTGGAAGGAAGTTGCCTAGAATTTTTTTCTATTTTTATCCTCTTTTATCTCTGACTGAAGAAATGATTCACAGCAAACCACTTTCTGCATTTATTACAACCTTCAGCCCAAGACAGATCTATTTAAAAATGCATATTGGGTTGAGAGTGCAAAAAATATGGTAATGGATCAAATTTTTCAATTTTTTGACAGTATTTATTCATTTTAATGGCTGGATGGTCCCATTAATAGCAACCAATCTGTAAGAATGAGTGACACCAACAGCCTTGAGCAAAACAACCTACAGAAAATCTGAGACAGAAGAACAGGAGGGTGCTTTTTGCAAGCTCAGGATTAATATCCCCTTTTTTCATAGTCATGACAAGGATGCCAACAGGAAGGTTCACAACACAGATGTGGTATGTGTGACATAAATGGGAAGAGGTGCAAAAAGTCCTCACCTATTCCCATTACATTCTTAAGAGGATAAGCTCTGTTCTCTCCTCATGTACTTTCTGCTTCCTGTGAAATATTCCCAGTCCCTTCCCTTCCCTTCCCTTCCCTTCTTCACAAAAGGTAGTTCTGTAGTTCTTAGGTTTTCTAAGCCATTGTGTTTCCACAGGAGATAGATGAACGTGTCTGACCCCATTTCACTGTGGCACTGAATAGCATGGCATCAAGGTTAGAAGAAATAAAAAAAAAAAAAGAGACAAAAAAACCCCAAAGACAAACATTATAAGGTAGAAGCCTTAATAATGTAGTTATAAGTTTAAAAAATGTTTGAAAGTCTGTTGCTTTGTCTTTCCCATTTCACATGGTCCTGCTGCTAAAAAAATTTCCCCGAGGTTCCTGCTGCATCTCTCCTATAAATGATTCCCTTTGATCAGAATCCAGTGCAAGCAGGGCTTTTTTTTCAGTCTTACAGAGGCAATGATTCCATATCACAGCACTGAAACCCTTGACAGCTCAGTGGGGGTTAGAAGAAGAAGCAGGATTATCTAAAAAAGAGAGAAAAAAGAGGAAGCAATTCAAAGTCAGGCCAAAGATGACAGGAGAATCAGGATAGAAACTGTACAAAATCACACTTGATCTCTCCCAGAGATGTGGTTTGTAGGGGTGAATGACAACTTCTAATTAAAGTTGTGACTGATTACCATGTAGGAAATGACACAATTTGTTGAAGACCTGGATCTGAAGATGAATCACTTTTATTTGTGGAAAATGCTAATTTAAAGTTATGAATTTTTAGAGGAACATCTGTGGCTTCTTCTTTTTTTTTTTTTTTTTTTTTTAATACATTCACTCCATAATTAAATCTTTCAGTTTTTTTAACTGAAACCTTATAATTGTCTTTATCCAAGCACTGGCTGTGCATTACAGCAAGTAAGGAGGAAGAAACACCGAAAACAAAATCTGGAAGAGACCCTGACAGCAATTCAGCAGCCCTTATTTGAAATTCCAGGAATGATGCAGTTTTAACACACGCTATCTATTGTTGTGTAATAGATTCACAGATCTCTATCAAGAAACTCAGGATATTATTTGTCAGAGATTTTGAATTATTTACTTGTCACATATACATGTGAACAGAATTCATACCCCTTTTTAAGGAGACACATGACTATGAGCATTATCCAAACATATGTACTGACTCACTTGAAAGCATATTTTGAAACTGGATTCACACTGAGATTAGCCAGCTTCTGCGTGGTTTTCTCTTGAGAGCTGTCTCAATTGTTGTCCAAACTGATATTTTTCAATACAGAAGACTAAATTATTGTTACCCTCTACTGGTTGCTTCACATTTCTCAGGCACGGCAAAGCCCCCGGGAATCCACCTGGTGCAGGGTTTTCTTAGCATGAAGTCTTTGCATGGCCAGATACTACTTTGCCCCCTGTTCCGATTTTATCTCACTTGGAATTTGTCTCCATGGCATTTTTTTATCTTTAAATACCTAAAACATAGTGTTGAACATTTTTAATAAGATCAGCATCTTAAAATACAGTCACATAGACAAATATTTTCCAAACACCTTTCTTTACTGCCTTGCTCCAGAATTCAAATTATGGTTTACACTTAAAGGTAAATCTGAATTCTGAGGCATTACTTATCACATTTTCACACTATTCAGAGTTATTATTTACCTCTAGGTTGTTGTCAGATACTCTTAGCTTTAAAAGTGTGGGAATGGAGAGAAAAGGTTTTGCATATTAGCTCATGCCATCATTTATGCTTATAGTTAGCTTTACAAAGTTGAAAGTTAAACTGTGCATTTATTTTGCAACTCCTCATACTTTGTGTTTATGTAAATCACATTTGGAGAACAGGCAATAAAATGTGAAAGTCAAATTTAATGTCTGGTTTTTTTTTTTCTGAAGCTACACATTATTATGAGTTACCAATTAAGTTACATATGTAAACACCATCTTTCCCTGTGAGATTAAGGAAACAGGAATTGAGGTAATTAATTGATATTAAAATTAACGTGCAAATATGAATGTACTTCTGCCCAGTTCTCTTCCTTCCGTTTAGCACAGGAAGCATGGTCTTGCAGCAGTTATGTTTTTTTGGATCTGCACGCCTCAGAGCTATGGCAATAAGATATCTTGAGCACCATTCCTTCTTCAGCAAGGTCTGTACTGTGCTATATCATGATATTGAAGCAAATTACAGAAAAAAATTAAGCCCAGAGAACTTCCCAAAATAAAATAAAAATCTGGTCAGAAAAGCAATATGCCTTTTCATTTCACAGAACCACAGCATGGGTAAGGTTAGAAGGGACTACAGTGCGTTCACCTGGTCCTATTTCCCTGCTCAAGGGAACTTGTTTCTACTTAAACATTAAAAAGCTCTAGTGTTAGGGAAACCTACAGAGGAGAAAGAACAAGAAATATTTTGTATTCTTAACTGACAGCTCTGCTAATTCAACCTGAATCCCAACTGCTAACTTGAGTTATGCTCTTTTAAATCTCATCATTGATGTAGAAACTTTTGCTGGTGAATTATCAATCCCACCTCACACATTCCCCACTTTTCAGTAAGTTTCTACAGTTGCCATTGTTTTGTCTTGCATTTTAAATTTTGTCAAGCAGTGCTGGTATGGTGATGATGGTGCACAACAACAACCCAGCATTTTAATTAATGTATGGATTTTGTGCTCTCTGCATTAATGGTATCATTTCCCAGTAGTCCCAGCAAAGATTATTCTGGAAGATCATAGGGAAAAACTTTGCTCAGTACATTAGTATGAGTTTTAGAGATGGCCTGCCCTTTAAAGAGGACACATGGTTTTGCTTATTGTTTTGTATTAGACTTGTCCTAATACTTTAAATCTTCAATCGAAAATCAAAAGGTATCACTATGGAAAAAGATACTATTTAAAAAGTAGTGATTATGCTTCTGGATAAATATTGAAAATATTATTTTTAAATGAATAGTATTCTCTAAAAGCTGTAAAGTATTCACTTTTCCAAGCATTAAATGCTGCTTTTAGGCTTTTCCTGGATCATAATTTAAATAAAATATGTAAAGCTGACATTTTATGTCATCTCTCTATAAAATAAGGCAAGCTCATAAACCAGTCTGAATGCAGATGATAACAATATACAACTTTGATTCAGAGAGCACATACTCTTAAATCCAAAAGTGCCTTTTGAAGTTCAGTCCCTCATATTTGTCACAGCCTTCTTCTGCCCTCTCATGATAGAAGTCTCTCCTCAGTTCTGTAAAAATGAGATTTAGTGGGAAACACAATTTTGACAGCTATCATTCTGAATTACATCACAAGGAGCTGGACATTGTGCAAAGGTAAGCTGAGGAGTACAGACAAACTCCTTTCTGTAGCATTGTATCAGGCTGTCTCCCGATCTGAGACAGGAAAGGACTCATCAGCTTCACCTGCCAATGAGCAGTGCCTTTGGTTTCATTATCCAGGAACATTTCAATTTCCTACAACAGTGCCTGTGCACTTGAAATTTCTCAAACATGCTGTTCTGACCGGTCTCATATTTTTTGCACCTTCATTTTCCACTGATGGAGGAGATTCCTGATGATAGGAAAGATACAGAGCACCCCACAGTGAGACTTAAACAGCAGGAATGTGAGACGGTGGAGCTTGATGACACAGCTGCATCAACTACAAGTAACCTTGGAGAAAACCACATGAGTCCATTGCACCCACAAGATTCCCACCCCAACCCTCTGATCAGCAAGCAGAAAGAATAACCTCCAGAACAGGGCAGGAATGGTTGGCCATCTGTCACCCATGAGAAGTATCAATGACTGGGATTTGTTTTGTTCATTTACATCTTGCAAGCAGGTTAGAGGTGAACAAGGGATACTTTGATATCTTTCCTGGATCCAGATAATACTTTGCTGCTGAAGCAGTCCTAAAGAGGCCCACCAAGAGATGAGGGTAAGTAGTAGGTTCATATCCCAGACAGTGGTGGGAAAATATCCAGATTGTCATGAAGAAATTTTATGCTTTTAAATTAACCTTGAAAAAAGGTTTTGTATCCCTTGATTCAGAGCTATTCTACAGTTTGTGCCCTCTGTAATACTAGAGGTAAGGGAGAATAATCTTCTTTAGTTCAAGAGCTCAGGACACTAGCAAAGAACTTCAGTTGTTGTAAACCAAAGTAACTGAAAAATAGCAATT
Organism: Phainopepla nitens; assembly: GCA_013400175.1. Taxonomy (NCBI): domain Eukaryota; kingdom Metazoa; phylum Chordata; class Aves; order Passeriformes; family Bombycillidae; genus Phainopepla; species Phainopepla nitens. The sequence goes on along the minus strand of VXBQ01016516.1, from coordinate 1,322,332 downwards.
TGCAGCGTATTATCAGTGTGTCCAAAGCAAGAAGAAAGGTTTTAAATGAGATATCCAGCTAGCCTTCCATGGCTCACCTTTCCAGCTGGTCTTAAGCAAGCACTGCTGTCAGCAGAGGTGCATCACCTTCTGGTAGCTGAGAGTCTCATAGAATAACTCCAGTAAAGCAGTATTGATTTTCATCAGCTGATGACTTCAACTACAGAGTTTTAATTCATAAGAAGTTAAATAATAATAATTACCATCAGACAGGAAATGACAATGATAACCTGAGAACTTCACTGCAATCTCCGTTGCTGTTGTTCTCATTAGAAGCGAGTTACTATTGTTTGTGAAGTCTGTTTTCATGCAGGCCTTCAGGTTTGAAAAGGGTCTCATCTAAATGTAAAACTAAGGTAATGATATTTTCTTGAGACTGGGAAGTCAAGTTAAAGAACAGTTAAAAAGAATTTTGATATATCCAGATAGATGGCAGGTACAAGCAGAATGCATCTTTTCTTTTTTCCCTAGCCTGGTCTAGCCCCACAACTTGTAATTATTCCACCATGTACACTATAAAAGCCACATGTTTTATTATTGTTCATTTTTATGTTTTCAGTTTAAGTTTTATAAATTTTATAACAGGCAATTCTTACTTTAATGATCTAACAGGGGTGGTAAATGTTTAAATCAAATTGACTGTATCAGGGAACTGTAACCAGGCAAGAAAGTATCAGTTACAGTAAATATAAGACACAGATGTTTGTAGAGAAAAATGAGAAAGAGACAGATCTTTAAGGAGGGTTAAGTTCATACTATATTTTATGATTCTTTTAGAAAAGTTCGAAATAGTTCAGGTAACGATTTACTCTGTAAGGCACTTGATCTTAACAAAAATTCCTAACAACTGAATGACAAGTAAACGGCTGTTCCAAAGCCACCAAACATTTGCATTTTGTTAATAACACTGGCTTAAGGAATAGGACAAGAAAAAAAAGCCATGAATGCATGCCTTAAGGGAATATGAGATGGTATTAATTTTGGTAGAAAGCAAAACTAGAATTTGTTACAGCAATTAAAAAATCCATAGATTTGAAAATTCTCCATATATTCTAACATCATAAACAATAGTCTGTGATTATAACAACCTGGAGTGGTTCATGGGAAAAAATTATTTTCCCCTTTAACACTGTCGCCAAATATAAGAAAACTTACCCTGACCAAGCTGATTATAACTGTTCTGAAGTCATTATCTGTAGTTACATTCCTGAGCAAAGCTAGTAGTAAATATGAGCCAAATTAATATCCTTGATACAACCAGTAGTTTTAAAGAAATCCCAGAAACTGCAATGTCACAGGGGACTCATTTGTATATGAATAAAACAGATTGCCCATAGAGGTGGGAGATGCCCTATTCCTGGAAACATTCAAGTTCAGGTTGGATGGGGCTATAAGCAATCTGATCTAATTGAAGAAATCCCTGATCATTGCAGGGGGTTAGACTTGATAGGGTATGAAGGTGCCTTCCAACTCAAACTATTTTACGTTCTTCTGTGAAGGACAGACAGATGTTCTATATTTTTCGGTATTTCTCTTTCATTTCAATTCATAAGAGTCACAGCATACTACAATCTCTCCTAAAAGTGGAGAGCACACGTTCTAAAGGAATGTGCCAAAGTAGCCTTCCGCAAAATACACAAATTCCATAAGAGCAATAAGAAACCTCAATTCTATGACTTCCTGTAATCATGCAACAACCTTCTATCTTTTCAGCCTTCATCAAAATCCATAAGGAGCTACAAAGGAAAAAGACCAGAGGTCATGGATTTAAGTGTTAATTATACATTGCTACTGTCCCTCACTATATCTGACCAAATCATCAACACCTCTGTAGCTCAAAGCTTGACCCTATTCAACTCATAAGAAGAGTTGAAGCAGATCCAGAGTAAAATATTACATGCTCTCTGGCAAGAAAATACTGTGAAACAATCTCAAGGTTAACTCACTGATTAGCATTTCATGAACATAACTTTTTCCAATAACAGCTGGTTAGAAGAAACTAGTTTTTCTTGACAAGCAATCCCTTAGTGTTTCATACATTTATACCATCTACTTTGGTATGTAGAAGAATAAGTAGGAAGGAAATCTTTCAGACTCAGCAATTGCCATCTGGCTCAGAGCATTGAAGCATGACTCCATGTTCTTGAAACAGTATATTTCTTGCCTAAAGCTATCAGTTTAGATTCATGGTCTTCATCCTTATCTTCAAAGCCCACAGTATCCCAAAAGAGCCATTTGAACACCAGGTATTCAGCATTCTTAATATAATTCTGATATAAAACTCATGCATGCTTATAAACAGGATTCAAAACAAACCTCTGTTCACAGTGTGATTAGGAGAGAAAGGTAGTGAATTTAGACAAAATATTTTAGTGCTGTCTTTATAGAGAGCCAGGTAGTCAGCTGAAAACCATAAAGCCCACGTAAAACAATTGGCACTTACTATCAGACGGGCTTCACAAGCACTTGAAAATGATATGGTCCTTTAAGATTTCCTTACAAACATAATAACAGAGCACCTTGTCATATTCCCAAACTCTCTTCTTGCAACTGTTATTCTGTAGTTCTTGAAAGAAATAGAGAAAATAAACCTAAGATGAGTATTTGACTACTGTTGATAGTAAAATACATTTAGAAACATAAAAAAAAAAAAAGTCTCTAGTACAATAACTGATATACCAACCATTAAAGGAAATGTGGAGTAATTAATGAGACAGCAAAGAGTTTCCATTATGGAAAAAGACAATAATGACTACATATGTTCTACACAAAAGATATTGTAAACTATGCCACTGAAGATTAAATTTCCTGAATTTGTTTTGTTTGCTTACTTGTTTTCATACAAAGTGTCATTTATAGGAAGCTGCACATTTTGTACTGCATCATAAAAATTTCCTGCAATGCAACACTTTCCTTTTCAAGCCTAGATTGCACTAGAGTATAAATGGTACCAAAGAAGATTCTACATTATTTCTTAATCAAAACCTTAATAGGTCTAAAATAGACATATTTTCTTAGGAAAGGACTGTCTACAACTTAGCACCTAGGGTGTTCTGTTGAAAAAAAATATTAGAAACAGAGGTACAAATCCAAGTCTCTGGAAATTAAAGCATCCATGAATAGTAATAATAAAAAGTATATGACACTTGGGTATCTAGAATCACCTCTCACTGGTGAAAGATGAGCTGATAGGCTGGAATCATTCTACAGTTTCCAGAGGGAAATCTGCAGATTCTTGCAGATTAAGCAAATTTGTCATCTCTCTGGAACTCATCAAAGGCATCTATTCCATAGGCACATAAAGTTTAAATACACAGTGGGCAGCACCCTTATCTCTAAGGTTCAAGCACTTACATTTCAGTGAGGTATAACAAAGTTATGTAGCTGCTGTAGGATTAACTTGAATATTCTGTCAGATGGTAGAGAAAGAGTGGTTTGCACTGACAGCAGTTCATTGACCACAAGGTTAGATAAACTCCCTACTATGGTTTGCATAGGTCTTTATGCCTTAAATGTATGCATGCCATGTTAAAAACCTGAACCAAAATCTAATGGAAGTTATGGTTACGAAAATAACAGCAGCAGCTCCAATTTATTATGGTAGCATCATAATTCACGCTGTAGGTCTAAATCCATCCTTCACTGATAGACAGTTTTCATCCTGTCATTGATGCAGCAGTAGCTCAATCCAAGAGAGAAACTCATACAATCTATAGCACAATCTTATGCATTAAGATAAAAGATAACACAAAAACACAGAGGAAGGACTTAAGCCATCAAACTCTTTATATCAATGGTGGATTGCATTCCTCTCAGCTGGCTGAGCAACTGTAACATCAAACTTCTAATTGAAAATGCTAAATGATATGCACATTCAACTACCATGTTTAAAGTGATTTTTCACAAACATCTAAGTTTGTGGAAAATGTTCTAAGCTACTACAATCTCTCAAATGAGAAGCAAGTGACAGCAAATTCATGCATACATCTAGATGACTATATATAAAACATGAATTAGTGCCACACTAATTGACAGCCTTCTCTAAAATTAAACCAGTAACAGTCCTTCTCCAACTGTACTTCTGCTCTCCTGAACAGACTTGTGTTTTAGAGATGGGCAGCTCTGCTGGCTCCAGGAGCTGTGTGTTGAGCAACTCACCTCATCAAGTGCCACAAAGCCATAAATATCACATAACCACAGAGGTGAAATGTGGTGTGGTCTGGGCGTTCTTCACAAACTGGATATGACTGCCCATCTGCAGGCATTCAAATTATAGGACAAGGACAGTGTAGACACGCCTGATGGAGCCAGCCAACCATGCCAAACCAAACAATCTCTGCTCACTCCCCTCTCACAGCCAGGCAGCCTCTGTACATACTGCCTTGCCAGCACTTGTGGCACAGTGTAAGAGGCCTAACCATGGGTTTCTGCGTTGCTTAAAAGCTTCAATTTCATCACTGTTTTCACTTCTTTTTTCCCCCTTTTCTTTCCTTTATGCCTAAAGATCAATAGAGCATTCAGACATACTGCCTTGTAACTTGATAGTGATCTGCCCCAAGGTGTGATGGTTCAACCATTTTTTTAGTCTGTGGGTCTCTATTAGCACCAGAATGTGGCAATGAGCAGGAGATCAAAGCCCGATATGGTAGAAGAGAATCTCTCTTTTACTGTCAGAGATAAAAACTATGGAATTATAATACGTATTTCTTGTCATCCTCATGCTTTCCCCCTGTAAATAATTATAGCTCCTATTCACTTATTCATATATTTAAAAAAATTCACTGGTTTATTTATTGTCTTTGAATTTATTTGCATGTACTGTGCCCTCTCATCAACTCAAAATGCTAATAGAGATTCTTTGTATCATTTGCAATAATAATCATATTTTCATCCTTTCATATTTATTGGTGAGCCTGCTTTGTCTACTAGATTATACATATAATTCTCCTCTAGATTCACTAGTAAGAAATTATGGTATGATGAAAATAATGTTTATGAAAATGCAATTTATACTCTTTGTGATAGGGAAAGACAGTCATACTAAGTAATACACATTTTAGGGAACTTATCAGATACCAGGAATCATATTCATGACTGAGAACTCCCAATTGATGTGCTGTGAAGGATTGTTTTCTATCATTTACAGAATGCTGATGCCTAGGACTGGGGTCTCATTTCTGCTATATCTAACATAATTTAAATTATAGCGAAGGAGAAAAGGAAGTGATGGTTGGCGGAGTAATGGGACCAGGTGATGACTGATTTAATATGTCAGAGATGAAGCTTGATTCTTATCTTTTTAAAATAGCTTTTCCATGGAAAAATAACAGGCATTAAAGTACTCTATTTATATGCTAGATATGAAATTGGGAGCCCATTTCTGGTATTAAACAGCAATTCTCCCTTTAATTGAAGGAGCCTTCAACTCCAGTTAAGTTAGGTCTTCCAATGAATTCTTCCTGCTATGACTTGTGCGGTAAACTGATTACAGAGGCACCAAAAATTATGAAACTTAGCTGAAAATTCTTCTTTTCATAATAATTGTGTATTTCTATGAAATAATAGAGGATTGGAAGGTGCTGCTCTGTCTGACCTTGAACTGTTAATAATAAGAGCTGTGAAGCTTGTTACCGTGTTTCATCATTCTCTGGCCTGGGGGATTACATCTCCTTTACTGTGTGTCTTATAAAAAGCCTAGACAAGGTCCTGTGTATGGTGGGTGTGATGGTTGAAAATTTCAGTTGAAGTTAAAAATACAAACTTCATCTAGTTAATATCTTGCTAAAACCATAGTTATAAAAACAGTCCTCCCAAAAAGGAAAGAAACAATTATTCTCTGCCTAGATTATTTTCTAGGTAGGGAAACGTTTGAAGAGATTTTTCTTAAAGAAGTATACCTGTTTCCAGAGGAATGGTTGCTCTTATTTTCTCCAAAATGAACAAAGGAAACTGAAGAATGAATAAAAAAATGATGTAGGAAGCCAACAAATCACTGACAGAAGACTAATTACAGTGGTGTATGAAGAAATCTAAATAGAGGATCTATGTGTTATTTTGAGACTTATAAAAGTCTGAATCAACATACATGCATAGGGATATGGAATACCTGGATGCTTGTTTTCACAATCACCTCTGTTTAAAATTTGTAGGCTTGCTTTGAGAAGCTCCGTTCTTCAAGGCAGATGTGGCCATTGGTCTTGATGGAAATGAGCAGCATTTCCCTCCTCTGTGAGAGGCTTCACATAGACTTAGGGAGTCTCTATTTCCACCCTCTCCTACCCTAACTTGTGCCCTTCACATCTCATACCAAATAGGATCCCAGTTCCATCTCCACACTTATTTTCACCCTCTCAGTTACCTGGTTTATTGGGTTTGCATGGTAAGGTTTTGTTAGTAAAGGACTTGCAGTGTCTTCTGTGAGAAGCTGCTGGAAGTTTCCCCAGTATCCAACAGAGTCAAGGCCAGCTGGCTCCAAAATGGACACACTGTTAAGTCTGGGTGGAGGAAAGGTGTTTTAAGGTTTGATTTATATTTTCTCATTACCCTGCTCTAATTCTGATTGGTAATAAACTAATTTCCCCATGTCAAATCTTCTTCGCCCATGGCAGTAACTGATGAGTGATATCTCCCTGTCCTTATCTCAACTCATGAACCTTTCATTACATTTTCTGTCCCTTGTCCAGCTGAGGAGGGAAGAGATAGAGCAGTTTTGGTGGACACCTACTCTCTATTCAGGGTCAACCCACTACATCTTCTCATATTCCATCACTGTCTTGCTATGCATCATTCTAAAGGTATGTCAACACACTTCCCGCAACTGTAAAACTGGACAAAGTATATGTAGAAAGAAAAGGGAGCTGCCAGGAAAGTATGGGGTGATATACAGCAAAGCACAGATGATATAACTTCTGGGTATTCAAGTAACATTAGCTGTGACTCCCTTCCACCGACTTCTCAGCAGGATAAGGTTAGTCAGTCTGCCAGAACCTGGGTTAATGATTCCTAATTCCCACCCCCTGCAGCTCATTTTGGAATTCACACAGCTTGCATCATATGCCTTGTGTAGAGGACGAGGACAGTTAATTTCATAAATCAGAGGGAAGTTTTGAAACTTGTCAACTACTATTCCTGAAATAGAAGTATTTTGAAGACATAATGGATAACTTAAAACAAAACAAAACAAAACAAAACAAAACCAACCAAACAACAACAACAACAACAACAAAAAAAAAGTAAGACACTTAAAACAGAGATATTTGTTTTGTAAGGGACAGCAGTAAGAACTGTGAAAGCCTTGATTCAGTCCTTAGGGGTGGCTGGAGGAGTACAACAACCTTGAGGTGTTACCATGTAAAATGAACAGAAAGCAAGTGAAGCTTTTTTTTCCTCTAATTTATGACCAACACCTAGCCCTGGAGGCCTTCATTCAGCCTAAATTCCACATAAGCCTTGGTACACCTTTGCTGGCTCTGAGCTGTCAGAAGCAGGCAGCCAATGGGAAATACCAGGCTCAGAGATTTATGTAGAATTCAGGCTGGGGAAAAGTTGGCTAAAGTATGATTTTCATAGATTTGTTTTTCTTTTATATTAAGATAACTTTAAAATATATCTTCTTGGACTGTAGAGTAGCTTTTCTCAAGTTTTCTCTATGGGAATCACAAAAATATTTTCATTCCTTTTAATTTATTAAAAAAGTCAGGCAACACCAGTTATAATAATGCCAAAGCAATATGAAATATTTGAGTGTGTTTTGGAAAGATACCTTCAAGTAACAGAAAAGAAGGGCTAGATTTTTTTGTTTGGTGTTGTTTCTAGTAACATTTAAATGTGTAATAGAAATTGCAAGGGGATTTTCATGAATTTACAACCAGATTGCTGATAAACCCTGGTATACAGCAAATAAATAATAGCCATTTAAAATATACACAACAAGAAGATGTCTTGGCTCTGGGAGTCTATTGAATGCTCAGCTTCAGCTTATCCAGTGTGTTATAATTTTGAACACTTAAAAAAATTTCTCTCTCCAGTATCACCCTAATTCCACTACCACTGCAATTTAATGGCAAGTATAACTGTGAATATGCATGAATATCTCAACTGAAAATGTAGTGAAGTCAAAAACCAAAAAATGTTGAGAATGCTTTCTGCAGTCACTAAATTATTCAGAACATGGGGAAAAAAAATTAAGAAAACCCCCATGATCCAAATTTGTTTTTGTAAAGCGATTTTTTCTTTTAGTGAGTCCATATAAGGTAACAACAACTAGATATACCTCAAATTGTTCAGACTCCAAATAGGCTTCAAATAGTCTTTTTTTTTTCAGACAATTGAAAATTTTGGGGTTGATCCAAAATGCCTTTTTTTTTGGTCATGGATCAGCAACAAAAAAAACATTATTCACCCTGCTGTGTTCTCAGGATGATGGGATAGCAGGGCCAGTTCACCACAAATTCTAATGAATACAAAAATACTGCTTAAAAATGGTAAAATATGATTAATCTAGCAATGTAGCTAAAATATAAGGATCCAGATGAAACTGGCATTTGATCTTGGAGCAGTCTGGGAAGATAGAACAATGCCTGAGGATTGAAATTCCAAAAATCACCTTAAAAGCTTCCAGGCTGTTCTCTCAGTTAGAGCAGCTTGTTTGAGAAGAGAATGATGTAGAGGGGAAAAACAATAAAGGTCACATTTCTATGAAGCCTTACACAGTGTTTTTAACTATAGGTGGGCCTCTAAGCATGTCAGTCTTTCACTTCAGGATATCAAATCAGTAAAGTAAAAGTGAAAATGTAGAAAATGGTTTACCCAGAACTGGAATTATTTCAGAAGCCAAAAGGATAATTTCATGTTAGTAATTTTCTGTCTAGTGTAATTACCCATATTTAAACCATTGGTAAAGTATATATAAGCAATTACGTGGGTACTCAGAATAACACTCCTTTCTGAGGAATCTGTAGAAGGATGAATGTCCACAGCAAATCTGGGGAAACCTTGCTTGGCTGCTGTGTCACCACACACTGTCTTTATCACTAAGATAAAAAAAAGGTACTGAAGATCTAGAATGGGCTACTGACTGTCCTAGGAGTGATTTGATCACGGTTTGGTAGGAACATGCTCTAATTCTGATGGAGCAACATAAAACCCCTTTTCAATTTTTATTTTTGCATAAAAATTATAAGCTTAAATATTGATTAATGAATCACATTAGGGAGACCATATGTGGGCAACTGGAGGAATTCAGCATTGTGAGAAAATTGGAAATCTGTGTCACTGCTGCCTGAATCTCAGTATGGATCATGGATGACTCTGGACTTTACACTAGACTATTTTTAATCCATGATATGGCCATCTTTCTGCATTTTACTTGATTTAGAAAAAATTTTTTGATCATTCACTTTTCCACAGTGTATATAACAATCTTTATAGTATACAGTACAATAAGTGAACAAGAAGGTGGGGAGCAAAATTGTGCCGAGGAAACATATTTTTGGACAGTACTTACTATCCAAGAATTAACACTTTCTTTTCAGTAGTCCTTCCTACCAGCATTTCTTTGCAAATGACTCACAATCAATCTCAAATGGATGCTTGAAGTACTACTACATTGTGGACTGAAGGATCATACCTCCAGTGGGAATCAAGAATTGCTTATCTAATGCATTCTTTCACTAGAGGAGGGTAATACAGAAGGAAGGGCAATAAAAGGGGCTATTTGGACACCAGTGAGCCACTCAGAACACTTTGAAAAGAAGCCCAAAGCTGTAAGACAAGCGTTAGTCAAGTGCTCTGTAAGAGCAAATTAGTTTTAATGCTTGGTGTAACACAAAGAGGTAAAAAATCCCTGAGACAAAAAGAATTATCTTTATTTCTTTTAGGTAAGAGAAAATTCTGTAGCTACAGAGATCAGTTTCCCAGGGCTGCGAGGCAACATCACATACATATCAGCTTATCCACATACAGAATTTCTCGAGTATTTGCCATATTTCCCTCAATTCGCCATTGAGGGCTATGAATGGCTCCCTTTTTTCTGGAGAGCTTTTCAGTAAGATCAATAGGAATATAGTCATATTTCAGTGTGCCTTCAAATACTCATTTTTAATGTGAAAGAGCAAACCTGCTGATGAGTAATTTTTCCTTCCAAAGAGGCTTAATTATTTAGCCTCCCCATTCTCTTTGATGGATGCATATTCCTTTTATTGGCTACAGTGACAATGAAGAAATTCATGATAGGATGTAACAAAAACTTTCTGTTCCCTCAGGTACATAACTTTTCTCTAAGTTTTCTCTGAAGTAGCTGAGGCAGCAGCAGAAGTCTGCTGAACTGTGTAAACCGGTTGTAGAAGTACTGCATTAATAAGTACAATTTCTTTAAATTCCAGGGAATGTCTGCTAAATTGGTGTGGAATTCTCTGTGCTTCTCCTAGAACACTTTTAAACCATCTGTGCTGATCAATTCATTATTGTGTGAGGTTCAAAAAGGCCAAGTGCCAGGTCCAGGACTTGGGTCACAACAACCCCTGGCAATGCTACAAGCTGGAGGAAGAATGGCTGGAAAACTCTGTGGTGGAAAACGCCCTGGAAGTGCTAGTCAAGAGTAGATGAACATGAGCCAGCTTGTGCCCAGACAGCCAAGAAAGCCAATGGCATCCTGGCCTGTATCAGCCATTGTGTTGATAGGCACAGTACAAGCTGTGGCTGTTGTGTGTTTTGGTGAAAGACAGCTGAGCAAGGCTGAGAGGATTCTTCCCATTCAGGATGACCTCCATTTTCATACGCTGATCTCCTGACTCCAGATCCAGCTTTTCTTTGGGCAAAAACATTGGTGTGTGTGATGCACTGTAAGCACTGTAGAAGTGAGACTATCATATTGTAATGCAATACACAGAGTTTCCTTTCTCCCACAGTATACAGAGTACCAAGATTTCTTTCATGATAAAATGCGTCGACGTCTGCCCCTGGCCAAGTCAGTGGAAAATGAGTCCAGGGCACTTTCAAATATTCAGTAAAGCAAACAAAAAAAACCCAAACAGTAACAGCTTGTTAAAGAAAAGTAACAACTTTCAGTTTTTGTCCTTCTGGTACTGCATATCAGGTCATTTAAGATGTTTTCCCTCCAGGACTTTATCCCCTGGTACTCTACTAATCAAATCCCTGAAGATTTCAAAGTCTACTTTCCTGAAGTCTAGGGCAGTCAGCTTGCTGTGAGCCTGCCTCACTGCCCCAAGGATCTCCATGACTTCATAGTCACTGCAGCCCAGACTGCCCTTTAGCTTCACATCTCCCACCCTTGTTGGTGAGAATAAGGTCCAGCATAGCATGAGGGAACAAGGTCTATCACAGCACCTCTCCTTGTTGGCTCCATTATCACTTGGAGAAGGAAGTTATTGTCAATGCATTCCAGGAACCTCATGGGTTGTCTATGCCTGTGCTGTCTCTCCAGCAGATATTGAGGTGCTGGAAGTTCCCTGTGAGGAAGCACAGTTTGTGAATATGAGGCTGCTCCTGTCTGTCCATAGAGGGCCTCAACCACTAAGTCTTCCTGGCTAGGTGGTTTCTAGCAGGTCCCCATGATAATGTCACCTGTCCCTGTTCTCCTTTTAGTCCTGACCCATAAGCTTTTGGTTGATCTGACCTGGAAAATCCTGGTAAGCATGATGTCTGAACCATTTAAAATTATTGCCATCCCAGATTTAAGCCCTTCCAGCTTTATTACTGTCCTTTCTATTTCTGAGGAGGACATGTCACATTTCATGTCTGGGAAATGTTCTGCTGAGATTTTAAACCCTAATCCAACCATCTCAGCATGTTAAGATGAGGCAATAACTTTCTTAGCTTTAGTTTTAATGGTTGAAACAGGTTAATTGATGAGGCTTTGTGGTCCAGTACAGCTGCGAGAAATAGAGTTTGTTTTCACATAATGCTTCTTGTTTTCAGTATAACTCAAAACACTTAGCAGAGTACCCCACTTTTGTGCAGTGCTATGCCACATGTGAATGTGAATACGGCAGCTCAGCAAAGCTGATAATTATGGTTAGTTTAGTCCCTTAAATGTCTGGATTATGCCCAGTCCTGAATGCACTAAATTCTAAAGCACTTTCAGAGCTCTAAAGCAGCTGAATCTCCCAGTTTGCAGGTAGTCCTTTTGCCTGTTTGAGTGCTGGAGCCACAAATTTTGCTTACCAAAGGATGATACAGGGTGAAAGATAGATGTTGGCTCGTACCTAAAGAGTCATCCAAGCAAAGGAAGACATAGGAAAATTAATCTACTTCACCTTGTCACTTTATGTGTCAAGAGACTATTGCCAGCCTAGAAATTAAAATAATCCTTAAATGATCCGTTTTCTCTGCTTAACCCTTCATACACACATTTTAAATGATGCATTTAAATGATGCACTACACAGCAAGTTGCAAAGGGAATTTTTCTCAAGGGCTGTATCTGTAACAGGAATTTAAAGAAGTTAATGGTATTGCCTATTTCAAATACCCTTTGACTCAGAACTTGACATTCATAGGAGAACCTAATTGAGTGGTTTATATTATTCTACTAAAAAATCTTGTTTGTCAAATGGAAAAATTTCAGTTGAGAGGTTGTTTTTTGATATCTTCTTTAGAGAAAAATCTGTTTTACTCCACCATTTTTTAGAATTTTTCAATATTTTTCAAGATTGAAAATTTTTTCAATATTTTTATTTTCTCTTTCAAATTACTTTTTTTCTGTCAAATATGTGATTTACTATGTAATAATAGAAATAAAGTTTTGAAAGATGAAGTAAAGTTAATATTTTGCAATAGATAAATGCAATCAATTATACAGACTGGAGGCAGAAATTAATTTGCTAGGATTACACTCTTTTCGCAAATTTTGCTTTCTTTCTGTGGGCTGAAAAAAACCTATCTTTCCTCCTCTGCTTATCTGGGGAAGAACTCATATGAACAAACACAGAGAGAGCACCTCAATGACTGGAATTTTCAAACAGTTTCTACGCAAGAAATGCTATTCTTGATGTATTAAAAACGCCATCTGCTTCCTACTGTGCTGCTTTAGTTTCTCAATGTTTCATAACTCAGTCAGTTTCTAATATGCTGACAGTTTACCGAGCATGGCCAATATATAATGATGTTTATTAAAAGTGTGTCTTTGCCACCAGATCAAATTCTAATGCTGTGCTTAAGGCATCCAACTTCTCTTTATAGTTGCAATGAGATACACATTTTTCTATAATCTCCACTGGATTCTTATAACAAAGGCTCTTGAAGTGTCCTCTGGATATACAGAAGCCTGATTTTCCCTTCAAGATAATAGATGTCTCCAGTGCGCTTGAAGCATTATTCACCTAGACCCACAACACAATGCCAGGTTTTTGTCTTGCACTATCATTTTATGAGCTGGCAGTAAAACTGGATTCCCCATGGAGATGAAAGCTGGCTTAAGTGTGCCACATGCCCCTGTGTGGACAGCTCTCCCCATTGTCATTCCTCAACAAAACACTTTCCAGGAGGAAGATATAGTCTAAGTGGCATTCTTTATTTTCTTTAGATGTCACATAAGAATAAAGTTATAAAAGAACTGTAAAGAAAAAATTCTGGGTTTAGAAGAGACTGAGGCAGCTTTTTGGGAATCAGTTCACTAAAAGTAGAAGTGGGTAGTATTCCCCATTCTTAGCTTCCTCCGAAAGTTTATAAATTTGGATGCATGCTGCCAAAAATATATTAGAACAACATTAGATTAATTAAAGTTGTTTTGTATTCCAGTTAAATAAACAAAAATATCTAACCATAAATTCTACAACACACTTAACCTCTAAAAGCAGCAAATATCATCTGATCATTTTGGTTTAACAAGGCCACTAGATATCTAAGCCTAGGGTCCTTTCCTGTTACCAAATTTCAGTAGTTCTTGCTTCTTTCTAAACTGTGTAACGGCAGAGAGAGAGAGAGAGAGAGAGAGAGAGAGTTTGATAGAGAAGTGTCAGATCTCCCTCGGATTCCCTGGAGGGACAGGTGCCTGCAGTAGGCACTCTGGAAACAGCTCAGTTCTCCTTTCTTCTACTTCCCTCGTGCTACATCTGTGATACTGACAGACCAGCTCATGAGGACTGTGGTGGGACAGCTGGAAAACATTGCCCTGGGCTGCTAATCAAGCTCCTCAGGCGACAACGGTTTGCTGACCTACTTTAGATTTGTACTGAAGTAGACCAAACATGTTCCTACAAACATCTGTCACACCTCATCTCTTGGGGCTGGCACCTCCACCTGCAGGATAAGGAGATATGAGATTCTCCAGCACTGACACTGAATTGAGGTAAAAGCACTTTTATGGACCAGGGCCTGGAGGAATATCTGGCTGACTACTTGAATTACACAAAGTGGTGAAAAGAGAGGAGTTTTGGGTCAGCAGTGAAGCCCAGTGGCAGAGATGTCTTTGTGCCTTAACATGAGTAGTGCTCAGAGCCTGGAGTTTGCAGTTTTGTACCCTTTCACCTAAGGTGTCATGACAGTGGTTTTCCAAAGTCCCTGTGGCATTTTCCCCTTGTCTCTCCCTTGCTTAAGTTGCTGTTGCCCTCACAACCTTGTGCCTGCCAAACCCTGAGGTTGCTTTTCTCACAGCAGGGTTCTTAGGTGAAGTGATTGTGGCTACCATAAGAAACACCTGGCTTCACTTCTTGCTTTGCACATTTCAGTTTACACAAAAGAGAAACAAGAAAAGCAGCACAGTAGATAGTAGCCAGTTATATGTTTGATAAGTACTGTCCAGGGCTACATGTGGAGAGTCTCGGTAGCCAATGGATGTGAAACATCTCTGCCCAATTAGCATGCTCCAGCCAGGCCTAATAGTTTCACAGATAGAAAAAAAGGAGTAGGAAGTTTGAGCCATCCCTGATTAAAAGTATTATGATGCTGGGGTAAAAGCATTGTGAAAGTGTCATCATTCTTTTCCTCATCAGTCATCTTTGCTGTTGCTGCTTGCTGCACTGAAGAGACCCCCCACTCAAGGATACTCATTCTGGACATCCATCACTCTTCCTCCCCCCTGGCCACTGGAGAGCTCCCCTTTTCCTGTTCCCTTTCCTCTTCCTTTTCTCATGGCCTTTCAGGTTCCCTACTCTCCCTCTTCCTCCTTTTCCCCAAACATAACTTCCAACATTGGAGTTGATGTGTGGCATGACCCCGCTCACACATCTTCATGCACGCAGACCTGTCTCATCTTCCTGTGTGCAACAAAAGTCCCTGCAGTCAATCATGGGCATGTGAACGCGATACCAGCATGTATCAGCTGAGAGTCTGTAAGTTACAGGACACCATGATCTAGAAGTGTTAGAATGAGAATATGGAAGTGTTTACTATGTCACAGATCATGCTGATTTCCAGTATGTAAATCAAAGCCATCCTATGAGCACCAAATTTACTTAATCTATTAAGATATACTGGTACACTTCAGTATTAGAACACTTATAAACTGCATTTTGAAAGGCTTTTATTAAAATATCTGTGTTATGTTATTTTTTTGCCCCACTTTCAGCTGTATCTCTTTTGTTAATTCAAAATATTCCCTAGATGTTTTTAAAAATAACTGAAATTATTAACCTCTAGCTTTTCAAGGGTACAAAATCTTTTGTTATGAAACCCTTTAGTACTTGGTGAACCCTGATCAAAACCAACTATTTAATAATGTATTTTAAAGTTTCTGTAACTCAATTTTCATTGAACTCAGAAAACTTGCAACTATTTTAAAATAGGAAGTATGGGGAGCATCATCAAGGAGTAACACAAACATTTTTCTGGGTTTTCTGCAGCTTTGGTTTTCTGGGTTTTGTGCAGTCTCTAATGAAGTATCTGTACAATCGTGTTCCAGCTGTAGTGTGCACTGTAATAATAGATTGCTACCTAGGTCTTTACTTCATTTACTTTATTTTTTACTAGTTAGTCATTATGTCAACACATGGCATAACTAAATTTCCAAATGCAGACAGATCCTGCAGCTTCTCTCAAATTTATGTTGCAACTTCCTTTCCCCGCACCAGTTTTTACCATAGATCACCATGGGATCAAACTTTTTATTCATGAAATCTATGAAGCTAGACTTCATTTCCATCACAGTTCTTTCTTTTTTTTTTTTTTAGATGATGAATGAAGAGGTTAGAAATGGGGATAGGCAGGTTCTGATCCTGGTACTTCAGAATTTTGTTATTTTTTGCATTGAGCTAAAAATCTTTTAGAAATATAAATATTGATGAACTGAATGTACATCTTAAATTTGAAAATTAAAATTTTTAATGATTCTTTACCATCTTTCTCTCTATTTTCACTAATTGTTTCCATCTCTAACTAGCATAATCTTAGTGCAGAAAAATAATTCCCATTTGATGATTCACAGACATTTTATGTACTAGCAATTACAAAATCATTTCTACCTCCATCCCTAACTCTTCTGTCGCTAGTTTGATTCTGAAAAAGTGGGAGACACTTTGGTGAAGTTCTAGAAAAATATCTTCAATTCTTTTTATTGGGATCTTACTTCAATAATAGGCCCTTTCTGTTCCTTTGAAAACCATATCCTAAAAGCATGTAAAATGGTTGATAGAAAGAAGGGCTTCATTTGCCTTTTCATTTTGTGCCTCTTTTGTCTTTTTTTTTTTTTCTCCTAGGAAAACTTTGCAACGTTCAGCAGGCCTGTTACATTACAACAGTGGACAGCATGACATATTTCCTTTATCTTAACAAATCCAGAGGTATAGCTGTTGCTGCCCCTGGCAGCAAATTGTCTGAGGTAATTGATGCTTTGCAGAAAGTCTGGAAGAATTCTTCTTTGGCAGTTCCAAAGTGAGTCATGTATTCTGTACAAGATACCATTTCTCCATTTGCTTCATGTTTTATGTTCTAAAAGAGCATTTCTGAGTGGTCATAAATGTATTGTGAATTAGTAAAGATATCACTTACAGCAATAAATCAGAAATCTACACTGAATGTTTTAGGTTTGACTTTTGTTTCCTCATTATCTGTTTCATAGTGATGTGTTTCTTCCAACCTCAGCAAGCTACAATGTCAGGGAAAGGTGAGCTGTGCCCCCTGTCTGTACCTATGCTAAGGGTCATCTACACCCACAAAGGCAGCTGGAGGCCATTTGGGACATGCTCCATATCCCTGTCTATAAAAAGCCAGGGATAAAAAGCATGGATCTTCTCCCCACTGATGGCACCTTCATGCAGATACCTAAATTTAGCTGTCTCAAACTGAAGTTGCTTTCACTGATTACTTGTTATGGTGCCATGGAGCATCAAGCACCTGACAAGGGTGGACAACAAAATCAATTAAATTGCTTTATTGTTTCATCAGGCTTCTTTCTTTCTCATGTCTTTTTTTATACTGAGATTTTAACTTCTGTCAACTAGGAACCACTTTATTTTGTAAATGAACAGCACTGGCACAAAGTCCTTGGCTAGGGCTCCTAAGTGTGATAATAATATAATCATACTCTCTACTTTCCCGATCTGCTACAAAGTGCAACAAAACAGTGCCCTTCAGTCAACTGAAAATAATCACTAGTAGAAATGCTTTTGGTGCATGGATGAATTCAAACCCTGTGTTGTTCTTATGCTTTTTTCTGCATTGTCGTGAATTTTTCAGCAAATTATACAGCAACAGGAATTCTAGCAGACAGTGCTAACTGTAAGTGAATCATGGAAAATGCTTTCAGAAAATAGTTCTAATCCCATTTTATGGAGGAGTAGAGTGAAGCAAATATTTAAGGTTTGTTTTTCTATTTATGTTCAGTATTTGTCCATCTACTGATGAACACTTAATTGATGAAAGCTTTATTGAGTGCAGAGCTTTAAATAACCAGGAAAGTAAAACAGCACAAAGTAATTTTTTTCACCAAAAATGGAAGAAATTAGTGTCTTTCTGTGTGCCCCTTCAAATCCCTCAGCTCTCAGTGTCCACAAGTGCAGATATGTCTCCCTGTAAAAACTTGAGCAACAGCCCAGAAAATTGATTTGTTTGCACCACAAATCTCTCAGATGGATGAAAGGGATGGAAATTGCTGAAACAAAGCAAGAAGACTGACTCAGAAAATATGGTAATAGAGCTAATAAAGTTCAAAGTCAAAGTGCAATTCTTTGAGTGTCTGGCAAAAGGGAACAGTGTATTAAATGCAGCATGCAAATGAAAAGTCTTTTGGTTTCCTATGATCCATCCCAGTGGCACAATACAGTAGTGATTTGTTAGACCACATTCTAGTCATGATATTTCTTCACTAAGGATTAATACTTGGTGTTTCTAAAATCTGCAGGAATCTCAAAAGAAGATGATTTTACATATCTCATGACATAGAGTTTTGCTTTGAAATTACTGTACTTAGCCTATACCATGTTTTCAAATTTCAATAAACTTCAAGTAAAGCATATAAATCATTGTTAAATATTTGCAATGCTGAAAAATTGAATATATTGATATTTAACCACTTCTTATATTCCTTAGTGACAAACATTTCTTGGAAATTTTCGTGTGAATTTCTCTTTACTTTCCATTGTTAAAGTTTTGTATTATCTTCTCATTCTGTTGATATAAGAGCCTTCAGTCTTACAAATTAATATAGGCAGCTATGGAATTTAAATAGCAAAAATATTTTCTTCCCCATCGGTAAGCAAGTGTTCAAGCATGTCAGAAGGCAGTTGCCCAAATATCAAATGATTCTTACTGCTCTGTCAGGAGTGATTTCCAAATTTCTTTTTGTATTGTCCATGAAATTTGAGAATCAAGTCCACATATGACTTTCCAGAAATGATTTAAATAGCTTTATCTATCCATTGCATAGAGAAGAGGGCTTAAGAAAAGTTAACTTTCTTTTCTTTTTCATAAATACTGTGACTTCCACTATCTAGAAAGATGCATTCATCCCTCCTTTCAACAACTGACCATGGCTATTTACTTATTTAAATTATTTAGCGTGAGATGCACAAGTCCCAACCCACTTATAGTTAAGTTCGTGAAAAAAAAAATAAACCTGCAAATAACTTCCAAACCTGCATGGAGTTATCATAATTTGTGACTTTGTATTCTTTTCTCTTTTCTAGTTTATGAGTTGTGCATCAGAAAGATAATCCTAAAATTATGCATCTGTAGCAAGATTTCAAATGCTAAGTTCCCCCTCTCACAACTCCTCAGGAAAACGAGAAAAAATCCTATTAAACCAAATTATTATCTCATTTCATTATGACCAGTTTAGTCTTCTTATTTTATTTTTAAGTTGTGTTATAGAAGAAACAAAGAGATTACTATGTGTAAAACTAGAAGTCTGTTGATCCAATATTTTTTGTGCCCCAAAATAATGGCTGAGATTAGATTTTTCAATTTCAATAATAAACTCTCTAAAACATGCAGCTTTAGAGATTTCAGGTTATGGTTCATTCTGATCTCTAGGAAAAATGGAATTTTTGGACATTGGTTCAAGGTGGACTTTATTCCAGTGTTCCATCAATTATATATGTCATGTTCTGTGTCGCACACTCAACTGCTGTGTTAGCCCTGAAGTGCAACAAGAGGACTTCATTGCCCTCAGATGTGTCACACTGAGTCAGCTGTTAAAGATAGGAATTAGGGAAGAATGATGCCAAGACTAAAACAAGATTAGAGATTATAATAATCAGTGCTTTTTATAACCCTGTTTCATGATGCTTTCAAGAACCAATGGGAAATGATCTCCAGGTGTCAGAATTAATAGCAATAATGTGCTCTGATAATAAGTAAATAATAAAAAAAAGTCACTTGGGGCATTGCAATGCCATGTAGGGCAGAAAAGTTTGAACAGGTTTATCTTGCATTAGTGTGAGCAGTGTGATGCAGATATATGAGTGATGCTAAGGAGGCATAACTATAGGCTGGTGAACTTCAGATGAAAATCTGCTTCCGAGTGTGGTCATGTTCAACTCGCATGTTTTACAACACACAGACACAGCCTGAACTGCCTCAGAGCATTTCTCCCAGAAATGAGAATGAGTTAGTTCATCCCTTTTCTTTGGATTTGTTTATTAGTGAGTATGATACTGTCTTTACACAAATCTGAATTTTTCATCACTAGAACACACATATAGCTATGAAGAGGAACCAAGATGATCAGCAAGTAGAATGCATCCTTAATCCACTGAACTCTCTGGAATAAAAAATTTTGCCCAAACTTTTCATTTTGTTTCGTCTTTATACATCTTGGCAGGACATCTTCTCCCTGGTCATGACCCACAGTGTCCTCTCCAGACATCTATCAAGGTCTTCTCCTTTTCTGGGGTCTGTAAAACATGAAATTATTAATCTGACAAATTTTTAAATTCAACGGTGGTTATAAGAAAAACTGTTAATTGAAATAGGATCTGTCTTTCTGTCCTTAATTTTTATGTTGTACCTTTCTGAACATGCTGCACCCACTAAGCCAAGTGAATCATATAATTATGATTAGTACTCCCAATAGCCCTGTCAGAAATTAAGGTTTATGTAGACAGTCTGTGATAACCATTTATTATTTTTCTGTAGCTCACTTAGCTGTGAATTTTTATAGGAAGTATTTAAACACGTGTTCCACTTGACAGAACTGACTATCTGAAAAATAACCCCAAAACATGGAGGAAGCTCAGAGGGATTTATTAGAACAAAAATTTTAACCATTGTACTGCAAACACATCGGTTTTTATATTCTTGTACAGCATTTTGTCTTTAATCAAGATCAGATGGTGAAAACAGTAACATACAGAGGATTAGATAGGTACTCTGAGGCAATTATACAATAATATGTACCTAATAGCCATATTAATAAAATAAAATATTAGCAATCAATGTTTCCCTCCTTCTGTGGAGTTGGGTTTTGTGTCTTCTCCTTTTCCTGTTTCCTTTAGGTTTAAAGGCCTCCAAGGAAGAAGTTTTTCCCTTGTATCTCTAAAATAATAGCACAGTCAAGCACAATTTCAGTTCCCTAAGGGATGTTTGTGTGTTGGTTAGAAATATTTGTATTGAGGTTTTTTTGGTCATTATATTTTTTTTATAAAGTTATTTTATGCAGTTTTATTTTAAAAGTCTGTAAATATTACAGCTACAGTTTTAACATTGTTCCTTTTTTTAACATTTTATTTGTATTAAAGACAATATTTTCTAATATTTTGCTTCCAGCATGACTTTTAAGGGCAGAAAATTTATATTTGTTTCATTTAACCAAATAAAGTAAATTGAAGTTTAAAATTAAGATATTGGAATTCCTCCAGCATGACACATGAAAAAAAAAGTAATTGGAAAAAATATATTCCTTCTCATCATTAATAACTTTCCAAGAAAACAATCTTTTTCCTTCAACCCATGCTCTGCCATCTTTAACAGAGATATCAGGGAATTTTCTTTTTCTTGAGTTTGAAAAATTCTATTTTTTTTCTTTTCATTAGAAGCGGATTAAAAAAAAACTAATTTCATGTGACAAAATATTTCAGAAAGTCTTTAGCTGCTAATCAAAACATTCCTGTTTTGGTTTTGTTCTCCTAAGACATTTTGAAGTAAAAAATCAAAACATTTCTTTAAGAACACCAAAATGGGACTTTTCAGCACTTCAGAAGGCTGTCATTGCTGGGTTTGCTTCTCAAAATAATTTCCCAACCCACAGACACAAGCACTGCTAAACTGGTGCACAATGGTGCCCACAGGAGGGAGCAGTGTGTGCAACGATCGTTTTCATTATACTTCCCCTATAGCTTCATTTACATCCAGCAGGATATTTTCTAAAAATAGATTTAACTTTAAAAATCACATTCAATTCACTATGAGGCAAATATTTAAGCATGTGCTTACCCTGCTCTGACCTCAGGAATACATGAATACGTGCTGCAGTGCTTTGCTGAGTAGGGATGCTCTTTAATTCCTCACTAGCATGTTGCAGGGCGGAGGCCTCAAGCTTTTAATAAGGGATGCAGAGATATGAAACGGAAGAGCGTCAACCACCATCAAAGGCTTGGATTTTTAATTCCACTGCTAACACAGGAAAAAAACATGCACTAGGAAGATCTGTATCAGGTTAACTACTTCAATGGTGAGATGATACTGATGTAGCACTATCTGTCTTCATCAGTTACAGAAGGCCTGAACTGATTTATAATACACTGCATGGATTCTGTTAGAAACCATCACATTTCTGACAGGGATTTAAAAACTGGGTCAGTTCCAAAAGGGAAAAAAAAAAAACCGAAAAACAAAGTGAGAGAGAAGAAAAAACTAAAATGAAAGAGAGAATAATGTTTAACAAATGTTGCGTGTTTAACAACAGGTATTTTCCAGGCAAATTTTTATGATCAGGTTAGCCATAGGGATTTTTGGGGGTTTGTTTTGTTGGTTTTTGTGGTTTTTTTTGGTTTTTTGGTTTTTAGTTTGTTTGTTTGTTTATTTTTTGTGACAGGCTTTGCTTTTCCAAAGAGGAGGTAAGATTTTTTTTTTTTAAAAAAAAGGAACATGAATCCATCAAGTAAGACATTATGACAGTGTTACTTCATGCTGGCTGTATTACAAAGTCCTCCTCTAAAAATCCAGTCCTGGTTGCTTAAACTGATAGGATAGTGGGTTAGATGGACCTTTTATCAAACTTAATATGGCCAGTTTCACATCCCATTGAATAGTCATGCAGGAGAGATCTGACATGCTTCATTAACAAGCCTATTCTTTAACCTTATTTTCCTGTTTAAGCCATTTTGAATGTTGGGGTATGGGTGCCGACAGTTTAGTCAGAGAGAAAAATCAGCAGCGTTCTCAGACTGTTCTGGGAAAGTTGTGAAGGAGTTGTAGAAAATATGCAAACAAGGCTTTGCACCTGGAGTCTGTGAACTTGTGATACGTGAGAACTCATGGTGTTTGTCTTGGGATGTTTCCAAAAGTTGTTGTTCTCCTTTGCACCAATCCACCCTGAGGGGTGTCTCTAATTGTCTCTGTTTTCCTTTGTTGGACCAATATGGTCCTACTTTGCAAACCAATCTATAAAAGACGAGATTTTCCTAATAAACCACTTTTTTCCTGTCCTCCGACACATGAGTATTATTGCCGCGGAATTAACTCAACAGCGACATTGGGGTTTCTTTTTTTTCCTTTTTTAAAATGAAAACCTGTATTTTCTTAGTGTACATGTAAAAAGAGGCTGCTGCTATTTGGTGAAGGCTCTCCCAAGGTGTCCTTGCACCTCATCCTGCACCACTGGTGAGCCCCACCTGGCTGGTGTGGTTTGACCAACCTGGAAAGTCAATGCTGAAGAGCTTCTGTACAGACTGGTACTCATGTAATCACTAACCTAAGTCTACTGTGACCAGAGAGAGACTACAGAGATAAATGAAAACTCCACCAGATACTGCTGGGAGGGAGAGGTTCATATATTTACCAGTTTACCCTGCTCCTTTTAATTTTAATGTCACAAAAATACCTACAGGATCAAAGAACTCACTATACTGAACCTACCAGTCCCATTCCAGCTTCTAACCAGAGCTGGCCAGAAACACAAGATTCAGAGAAGGCTTTAAACTGCTTACAATGTACAAAATGGGATAATCTGGTCCACATTTACATCACACTCTAATAATACTTGGTTGTTTTAAGCACTGATTAACAAGATTTAGCATAATTTTTTGTTCTGGTTATTCTTGTCCTCCAAGTATATCTCCAAACTATTTTTGGAACTTGTGAAATTCTTTGTCTCAATAGCTTATTTTGACAGTGACTCAAGGTACAGTCTGTACCTTTGAGAAAAATATATTTTATATTAATTTTGAATTTGCCTTGGATAATATTTATTTCTTTATCACATTTCTATTCTTATCAACACTTCTGTTTTCAGTATCTAATTCTTTCCATCAGCAAAGACCATGAAGCTATAAGAACATCTGTAAAACAATACAGAGTGGATTAGGCCAGTAGCTGTCTGGACAGCACAGAAGGATATGATTTTTGTAGTGTTTACAAGCCTGTAGAAATCTTCTTCTCATGGCAGCCTCTTTTCTGTTTTGTTTTGGGTTTTGGTTTGGTGTGGTTGCTTACTTTCATTTTTTTTTTCCCCTGAGGATTTTCTTCCATGTATTTGGCCCTTTCATTTTTAACTCATACATATTTTATCATGTACAAAATTATGAGTTTCATAAGTTATGTGATGTACCACTTTGTTTTGATTTTCCAGACATGCCACCTGCTAGTTCCATTTAAATTTCCTTAGTTCTAGTATTGGAAAAGACAGTAAATAATGATTCCCTTTTGGCCTGTTCCTTGACTCTCATCATTTTATAGACTTCTGGTACCTCTCCCTCGGTGTCAATTAAAGGCATGTGCTGACCTGTAAGGAAGAAGCCATCATGCCCAGCCAGCTAAACAGAACCTCCTGGACCATTCGAGCTCCCACCCAGGATGGCACAGGGCCAGCTGAAAATCAGAAGAAAAATGTGCCTTCTTTGTGCCAGCTGACTTTGCCAAGGCTCAGGATATATTTACTTCTCCAGAGCACTGTGCCCTGCATTCAAAGCTAAATTAAGTATTTCCCAATGGAGGTGTAACCCAAAAGCAATTGCTCTGAGAAAAGAACAAGCCCTACAATCAATATTCATGTCATTATTTCTGATTTTTTTTTTCCTAGAGAAAGAGAAAAAAAAAAATCTATTTCTCTGGGCATTTCTTAAACCCTAAGATGCCTCCAGTAAATGGAGATGCTTAGGGATGCTCAACAAATGTTATTGCCATTCTGTAAATATGCAGAGAACTTCACAACCAACAGAAAAGAAAAAATAAGTTTGGTTTTTCATACCATGGACAATATAATCCAATGAACAACTCTTCTGGACAAAGAACTAAATTTCTGACTGACAGACTAGTCAGTTTTGGGCTACACCATGTTTCACTTTCCTGTCTGTAGTGTGGCATGCCCTCTTCAAAAGACAGTCCTTTTCTTCACACATTTCTTATACTTCAGTAATTTTTAAAGTTTGCAGATGTGATGGGTCCCTACAAGTGGATTGGCAAACCTGACATGCTGACTGACATTTAATTCCAATATTTAATCTTTTTCTTCTTCTACTTCATTGTAAAAATTGGATACTGAGGCTGGTATAGGCACAGGGAAGAAAATACAAAGAGAATAAAAATTCCTTTTTTTGGTAGGGCTGAGAAAAATCATCCTTTTTTTCAGTTAAAAGAAACATTCAATATAAATTTTACTTTTTTAAAGAATGAAATTACACATATGATTTAATGTCAATCATTTTGTTATTTCTTTATCTTTAAAAAGGTATTTCAGTCTTTTTAAACCAAATATATTGGTTTGATACCAAAGAATTGGCAGATTTTCTCAAATGTATGTTGAAAGTAGCATTCTCATGTTTCCATACTAGAATATATCACTTAATGTTAGATACTTAAAAGTGTCAGAATTAAATGATTCAGTATTTTCACTTCCCTCCTTCTTTATTTCTAAGTTGGAATTATTATGATTACATTAATTTCCACCTACTCTCACTCCAAAACATTCTTACTGTTAAATTGTCTGTTCCTCAAATGCTTCCTGATTGCACTGGGTAAAATGGGTTGCTCCAGCCTAGCCATCAGTCTCTGCATTGCACTTGGAAGTACTTGGAAAGACTCCAATTGCAAATCCATCACACCAGCAGGGCAGTTTTAGAGCCCTACTGCATGGGACATCAAAACAACAGAAAACACCCAGGGAACTCTCTGACCTCAGTGATTTTTCTCAGCTTCAGTTCCCACAGACACCAAAAATCTTCTGTTCTATCACTGTTTTAGTGAATGAGCACTTAGTTTCTTCAGCTGAGAAATCCAATTTAAAACTCATCAGGGAATACAGTTATCCTGTAAACCACATACAAGGAAGAAAGCAAGCATGAAGAAACTGCTCAGCCAGAGACTAACGTAAGTGGGTTTTTCTGCAAGTAATCCATTCACTGATCAATTTTAGTGGGAGTTGTGGCTAAGTCAGGGCAAAAGGAGAAGTACACAATGGGTCTAAACCACCACCATCTGCATAGTAATGTTTCTGAAACAACTGCTTCATAAGTTTTTTCCAGCAGCTGGACAAAACACATACAAGTAATTTCTCAAGAGATTTGTTCCAGAAATATTGCTTTTAATATGTTACTACTTTCTGACCTTGCATATTTTGGGATCTCTGGCATATCCTATAACATAAAATAAATATTTTCCCCTCTAAAGTTGCTGTCTGTTTTAGATTTTGTGCTTTATTTGAAAAACTGTGCAGTAAGTGATTTTTCTGTCCTATTTTAATTTAACAACTTCTGGTTTCTTGGTGTATGCCTTGTAATACAACTCCATCCACTTTCTGTGGGTTCAGGTAAATTTCTATTTTTGTCTGCCTTTAATAAGGTCATTCAGATCTTTTGCATTCCAAGGAGGACTTATGCCATTCATTTAAGCGTTATTAAATCTTAGAATTTCTCCTTTTCTTTTTCCTTAATGACTTTTAAAATTACTGCAGTTTCAAGTTCCTTTATTTGTTGCAACAACTTTATCAGAACTCACTATCCTTTCCAGTAGCTAAGTCGTTTGCTTTTTGTTCAACTCTTCCCCTGACTCTTGATGCCACAGAATCAAAATTCTCAAAGGAAATCTCCTTCAATTTTCCTTTTGGACGGTTTAGCACTTTCCTCTTTCCTTCTTGTCTTTTTTTTTTAATGTGAAGGCATGGTACATCTCTGTTCTAGCTCTAGTTTCTTAAAAAAAAATGATTAAATTGTCTTTTTCTTTTTTTAATGTTCACAATATTTTATGCTGTCATCTTCAAACACCTCATGGGTTTGATTGTCCTTCTTATAGCAATATTTATAGTAATATTTCTCAGTGGGCTACTGTCCACAGCAACCTCCCTTGCTCTTGAGCAGGCTAGTGGAGGTATGCAATGGTCTGAGGCTGAGCCTGGAGAACTCTGATGTGGCACCACATGTAGACAGCTGCTCCCTGGCTAATCCTTTACAACCTCTGCAGATAACTAACATATGCTCTAATCTAAGCTTTTATCCATCAGCTTTTGATATAAAATTTCATCCAATCATATTACCTTGCTTTGATCTTTTGATCTTGGACTTGCCACCAAAGAAATTTTTACTTTGGCCATGGACACATCTCTTACTAAAATCCTTTCCCACCTGCTTCTTCTGTCACATCAAACCAAAGTTACATTGGTTTGACAAAGCCGTCACAACACACCATTCCCTGTTTCATATTTAAAACTCTGCCTCTATTTTGCTAACGTTTTGTGTCTATAAGTGAGATATTTTTGCTTTCTTCTTTCTGCTCCTCAAGTGCTATCATACTTGGGAACAATTATCATATGTCTTTGTCTTCCTTCCCATCCTCCTGAAGAGTTGCTTATGATACCCAGCTTAACAGTGGTTATGCCTCTAGGACACAGATGCCAGACTTCTACACATCCCACAGTACTTTATTCCCTTTCACTCTTCATGCAGTGTACTACAGATAGATGGCATTTCTTACAGTGTTGTCACGGAGATCCCAGTCCCAAAAAGCCCCTTTAGGGGTTATCTAAAACAGGAAGAATGTTATCTCAGTGCTGTTAATCTTTCCTCTTGTTGAATTTCCACTCCATGAGTAATTACTTAATGAAACACAGTTCTTGTTTTTACTTAAGTATTTATGTAAATTTTATTTTATGAAAAACTATATGTATAAACTCATATATACTCAGAAATTATGTAGAATATTATATTGATTGGTCTGCCAGGAAAAGGCAAACTCATGAACATGTATGTAGCATGTATTGCATAACCTGCAGAGTATTAGGACAAGCAGATGTAATTCAGCTGGATATGACATTATTTTTGTGAAAGCTATATCAAACAATTACTGGTTTAGATGACAGGAATTAAGAGGTGAGGCATTTTCTTAATTAATTCAGTAATCAAGAATAGGAGGCTGAAGAATTTACACTGAACTGAAATATGATTGGAGAAGCTAGCATCGTGCTCTTGCATCCAAGAAGCCCAACAGCACTGTGGGCTTCATTATCACAGAATAATAGATTGGTTGGGGTTGGTGAGGACCTTAAAGATCATCACTTTCAAATCCCCCTGCTGTGAGATGAGACGCCACCCACCAGACCAGGTTGCACAGTACTCCATCCAACCTTTCCTTGAACACTTCCAGGTATGGGTCATCCACAGCTTCTCTGAGCAACCTGCTCCACTGCCTCATTACTCAGTTCTTTGGGTAAAGAATTTCTTAATAACTCCTTATCTAAATGTCTCCTCTTTCCATTTATAACCATTCTGCCTTGTCCTATCATTATCTCTCTGTATAAAAAGTCACTCTCACTCTTTTTTCATAATCACCCTTTAAGTACTGGAAGGCTTCAATGAAGTCTCACTGGAGTCTCTTCTCCACGCTGAACAATAACAGCTCTCTCAACCTATCTACACAGAAAGGGCTCTCCATCCCTCTGATCATCTTTTTGACCTCTTCTGACCTTTTGACCTCATTCAAACAGGTCCATTTGCTTCTTCTGTTGGGGACCTAGAGCTGGATGCACACACCAGGCAGGGTCTTGTGAGGACAGAGTAGACAGGGGAAAAGAATCATCTCCCTCAACCTCCTGGCTCTTGACATTGTCACAGCCAACAGGTCAAGGGGAGTGATTATTCTCATCTCTTTAGCATTTCTGAATTGATGTTTGGAGCTCTGTACCCAATTTTTAATTCCCTGGTATTCCAGAAAAAAACAAGAAAAGTTTAAATTAAAAATCATAAATTCAATTAATTTGCCCAGTGGAGGAAAAATCCCATGGGTAGAGCATGAGACACTCAAAGAGAGGCTGAGGGATCTGGACTTTTTCAGTCTGAAGAGGAGAAAATTGGGTGGATACCTAACTACTGTCTTCAGCTACCTCAAGGAGGAGTTATAAGATAGCCAGACTCTCCCAAGACATGACCAGTGAAAAAAAGAAGAGGCAGAAATCCAGAGCTGCAGAAAGGGAAATATCAGCTAGGAACAAAGATAATACAAGTCACAATGAAATTTATCAAACATTGGAACGGGTTGTTCAGAGAGGCTGTGGGATCTCCATTTGGGGATTTCCAGAGCTCAGCTGGGGAAGCTGGAAAGCATTCAGATAGAAAATCAAAACCAAAGCTAATTATAGCTTTGTATTGTTTGATTTATACAATACAATAACTAGTTACTTACACCTGGTAGTTTAGCATAAAAAAATAATTTTCTTTTACCTTCTCTCTCTCTATCTCATAATAAGGGAGTCAATTCTTGTTGATTACAGTAGTATCTCAATAGTCCAGGACTGGTGATATTAAACACACCTACTGTTCTCAAACGGTGATCAGGAAGCCCAAGGAGCAGCAGGGTGCCTCTCCACATAGTTGTGGGGGGAAGGAATTTTTCAGAAATGATGATGGTGAGTCATTCTCCAGGGCAGGCTCTGGCTCTCTATCCTTGCCTCACGGCAGCATGGTGGGGAAAATACCTGTATCACAAGGGACTCCTCAGAAAATAATAATCGTCTTTTATTATTCACAGTATAAGGAACCTGTGAATCTTGGCCCATAAAGGGGCCTCTTTTGTGCTAGAGCAGTAAAAATGACAATAAAAAGAAGATTGCTCTGCATCAGAAAGAAAAGAACATTTGTTGAATAAGCTGCTATACCAACATAAATAATGATGTCATGGTCTAGTTCTTTGTCTCTCTTTCTGCTCTTTTTTAATCACCTTTGTCTAGTTTCCTTCTTAGGTATAGAAAAAGGTTTTGTTTTGTTTGGTTTGTTTTTTTTTTTTTTCCTCTCTATCAGTACTCCTCTTACCTGCTGTTGCCTTTTTTTATTTAATCTTTTTTTGATTTGTTTTGTAATTTCAGGCATCACTAAACTGCAGTGTATATTCTATGTGTTTGATGGAAAAAGAAGGCAGGATTCTGTGCTCTGCAGCGAAGCAACCCTTGAGACAGCTATGTCCTCTTTTATTTATTTTCCACTGTATTTAGTAGCTTTCCCAGACTAAAAGAGATGAATAAGGAAAGATCTCAGTTGCTATCAGCTCATCAAAAAGATGCCAACGTTGGAAACATAAGACAGTTCCACCTTTTGGGATGCTGTGCAAAGCTACACGTATGCATGTGCGAGCATAGGCTCAGATACTTTCAGGCAAAGGAGAAAACTTTGAAAATTTAGAATTAATTCAATCTAAAGCACTTCTTTTGCTTCTCAAAACAGAAAGAGAGAAATGCAAGAGACAATCTCTCTGCCCTTGCCATGACAGTGCCATGTTATTCCCTTTCCTGAGAATATTTTGCAGCCACATTCCTGAAAATAGACTCAACTTTTCTGAAAACACCTTTCTATTATGTCCTGGAGTGACTTTGTGATGCTTGAATCCCCAATCGTTTGTCTGTTTCTGCTGGGTGTTGAGTTCTGCATCTTTAAGACTGGCTCTGAGAGCGAAAGGAGGAGAGAAGAAGCGCAGAGTTTGTTATCAGGAACTGTACTCGCTGCCCCGCATCCTTCTGCTGGACTGTGCTGTCTGCTGTGGACGACCAGAAAGAGCTCTCTTTTGCTTTTTAGTTAGTTTAGCTAGTTGTGGCAGGGAAATTCCCTGGACTGTGGTTTTGTTCTTTTTTTCTTGGAACTGTTTTGAACCCACTCTGGACTGAAAACCCAGAAGAGTCCCAGAAGTTCCCACCTGTGGCCAACTGGGGCCTTGTCTGTGCTGCAGCATTTTCCAGAGCTGGGGAAACTGAGCAACCCACGAGAGGGACTTTTCTGAACTTGTCATCTCCTCGGAGCAGTGAGAGGTTTCGCTGTTTAGTATGGTTAATTTTGTGCTGGGGAGTGCTTTGACTTCTAAGCAGTTTTTTCCCACTTCTCTCTGAGGAATTTTTTTTTCCGGACCAGTATGGGGAGGGGCCACTTGAGGCTTCTCTGCAGGAACCGCTTTGGAGGTTGTCTCCCACATTTGCCCAAACCAGGACATAGTACAAAAATCTGCCCCTGAGCTGATCTGAGTAGCTGACTGTCATATGTGCCAAACAACATATACTCACTATAAGAGACTTTCAGTGAGCCAAAGATGAATGATCCTTACATCTGATAACCTAGAAACAAAGAACCCTATCCCTTCACTTTGCAGTACCAGAATAATAATCACCTGACACCACATAATGAACAAAACCTACAAAACGTCTCTTACTGCAGACAGTCACAGCACTCAGAAAAATTATTCCTTCTAGCTAAAATGCTAGTAATTCGTATCTGTTTTTTCCATTATGTATTAGCAAAGAAATGTGAGAGTCCCATACATTTTATTCTCTCATTTCCACACTTAGACTCCATGAAAAATTGGATAATGTCTGTGGCAAACACCCAGCGCCCCTCCCCCACAATTTTGTATGATTTCTTGATCTATGGAAATTAATTGCAAAATGTCTTGACTTCTTCCTGCAAGAAAGCACAAATCTAACTTCCTTCACATCAGAAAAAAGTGTAATGCTTTAAAACAAATGGTAAGGTTTGAACTGTATGACTTTGACCAATTATTCAGACTGATTCTTTCCTTACCAATGCTCGTATAAAGTTGTTATAAATTCTTTGGCCTCCTTGTTTTTCCTTGAGTTTTACTCTGACTTGAATAAGAGCAGAATCTCAGTGAGAAGCTGATATCATTCTAGCATGACACCGTGTAACTCAAGTGATTGTAGGAGTGCAACATCTGGTAAATATGGGGTTGACAACAGACTCAAGTCCAAACTGTTGATTAAGGTATCAAAACTAAAAAAGAAGATTTTTACCCTGCTAGGCTATTATGCTCCCTTCTTTTTTGACTCAAATCTCAGAAATATTAAATGCTTTAGAAAATTTGAATAAAATTTCAATACATTTACTCTATCATTATAAATATTTCATCTGTGTTACTAATGGGAAAAACTACACTGTTTTATTTTTTAATTTCAGATAAATATGGTTATGAATATGATAAATCTTCATATAAAAAACAAGAAAGAATTCTGTTAAACCCCCAAATCTTTCAAGTGATAAGTATGGGTATGATATTTTTATAGTACATTTCTCTGTTCAGCCATGCCACAGATGGGACTAATCTGAAGTTTTAAAAGGTACATGATCCTGCCTGTCTTTATATTTTATGTTCTTTTTTGAGTATTTTTAGGGAAAAGGTAGACTACAGGATTAACTTTCAGGAGATTGAGGATTAGATACCTCTGTGAGAATAAATCTGTGATTTGCAAGCAAGACAAGATGTAATATTTTGTAAATGAAAATATCTAGGGAAAGAATTATATTCGTAGAGGGTGCTGGCTTGTTGAGTGCTGGGGGAGCTAAATTGCTATCTTTGAGAGCCAATTTACTATAGTGTTATACAGTATTTACTAGCTTGAGGCAATATGTTTCTTCCAGTCCAGGAAGAGCCCTACATCAGGCAAGTGCCTTTGTCTGGGCAGGGTGGAGCACTGGCTGGGAGCTGGCATTGGAACAAGTAGGCAAGCCAAGTGCTTTAGCTTCTCAGAAACTAGGGATACAAAGGGCTTTTCTCATTTGGGGCAGGATAGAAAGAAATGCTGATAAATATTCTGCAGTAATGCAAAAGAAAGTGCAGACAATCTCTTGCCCAGGGGTGAAGTCAAGACAGCCTGTCCAGTCAGGAAAGCTCCCATGTTGCCTTTTTGACCACAAATATAAAGTTACCAGGCAGTCTGCATGACTGTTTGCTCATGAACACTCTTAATCTGCAATTAATTTCAGGTGCTCTAATTCAGCTTCAGATTAAAATCTTCCCCCTATATTCCCTGTCCAGAAAAACTCTGAATGACCAGCTTTCCTCTAGCAATGGAATAAACTGCCTATTAACTCCTGAGGCACCTACATGGTGCCTGCTACTCACTGGCTAGACTATGTTGCCCAAGTGCACAAGGCTCAGTCCTTTTCTCTGCTCCTGTCTAGTGTAGAGGCCATGGAGTTGAACATGCTGGCATCCATCCTGGCACAGTTATTTATCACCCTAACTATGTCCTGTAAGCATGCCCTTCAGAAACAGCCCAAAGGAAACCTGCCAAAATCTCTGAAAAATGAATATACCCAGACAGATATATTTTTAAGATTGGTGGGGTGTGGGTGCAGAGAGTTATGAGACACTTACCAGAGAATTTTTTTGCTCTATTCAGTCTATTTTTAATTTGTCAAAAATATCTCCATGTGGCCCAAGCTCAAATTTAGGAATGCAACACACAAGCCCATTTCAAACTGCCTGGATACACCAGACAGAAAACAAGCTTTAACAGCAGTCATGCACCAGAGGTCATCTAGATTCATTGTGAAGAGTGGGATGGGGAGGAGCATGCAGAAGGGATCCAGAGTTCTCCTGAGCAGACAGGATATTTTTTGTGCTTCTTGTGACCCCAACAAGTTTACTGCAAGCAGCAGGGCACACCTTTGCACACCTTGCAACCTTTGGTTCTCAGTGTCAGCAGCAATCTAAGGAACACAGGGGGAAAGGCATATGAGTTCAAACACAAGCTATATTGAAGTCAGTGGAAAAACTCTCAGAGAGAACAAGTAAGTGGAAATGGAGAATGGACAAAAGGCACATGGAGAGAGCTGACAAAGTGAGGGAAAAATATGTGTTGGTAAGAAAAGAGAAAGACTCTTGCGAGAACAAAAAGCAAAAAATGTAAGGTGGCATTTTTATATATATAATATTGAAGAATAGAGGCAAAAAAATAAACTTGCATTAATGTCCTTTTGGTTAGTTGATCCAGAGAGCGGGCAAAGGCATGAAGCAGGGCAAATAGAGGAATAATATAATTACATTTCTATCAAGGGAGTAAACAAGGGAGTATTCTTCTATACAGAAGAAAAAGTATGAGTGTCCAATTTCAGTGAAGCAAGCTTTGTTAGAACTGACACTGTTGTGTGAAAGTGAAAGAGAACTATGAAAGGAAGGGGCAAGTGAGCGAAATTGGAAGGCATTCAAAGTTAAATTCAGGTTTGCCTCAGGGAATGTTGTGTATGTGCATGCTACCTACCCAGTAAATATACTGTCAAGGAAAGGTGTGCTAACGTGAATGAAAAATACTCTGTATAGAGTAATCAAGGTTACAAAGGGACCAAATGTGAGAGACAAAATGAGGATTATAGAAGGGAGAGATGAGAAAGTGTAGAGAAGAGAGTAACACATGAGGAGACAATAGAAGTGATAGAAATGTGTTAGGGCAGGAAGGTCATCCAAGGAGATTACAGAGGAGGATATTGTAAATGTAAGATATTATTAACTAAAAAATAGATATGGCAGTGACACAAAGTTAATTCCCTGCCTCGATTTTCACAAAGTAAAAATAAAGGACAAATGTTAAAAGCAGACATGAAATTTCCCCAGGGAGGAAAAAGAAGTATTAGAAATAATACAGGAAATCTCAGTCATGCCAGAACAGGTAATCAAAAATAATGGTCAAAATCATATACACCAAGAATATATATAGAAAAAAAATCCCCCTCAAACTACCTCTACTCAAGCATACTTTACAACTTTCTTTATAAGGAAGGAAAAAAAAAAAAGGAGAAAGAGGTTAAAGGAGAGAAGAATAAAAATTTCAACTCACAGCTCTCTTTTAAAACAATTGATGACAAGTTAAAAGCTGTATTTAAAATACCCAGCCCACCAATTCTTCCCTTTTCTGATAAAATAAATGTCTTTGGAAAAGAACAGAATAGAACCATCCCTCAAAGACTGTACGTTTCACTCTTATAAACCACATACCCATTAAGGACATAATCTGCTACCTCTGAAGCCAATGGAACCATGTAGTGCTGATTTCACTTGGCATTGAGTCATGCCCCAGCTAACAGAACAATTTGCATGCCCATACTGGAGAAATGTTATGGGCCTTCCCAGCCCTGTATGTTGACAGTGTCCCCACCACCAGTCCGTGCATGTTCGTCACTTCTTCATGTCTCCGACTTTCCAGGTGGAAAATGGGACGTGCTATTGGTGCTGAAGAGTTTGAGATCAGTTGGTTACAGCTTCTGGCTTTTAGGCCTTTAAAGGCTGCTCAAAAAGCTTCTTCTTGGGACATAGAGAAGAAGAAATTGCTGCTATGCACCTCTGTATTTCTCTGCTCTGGCTGCCCATCCTGTGTAAAAACTACAGGGCAGAAGACCAGCTGCCTCTAGGCTCCTGCGCTTTTCCGGTTACTCATGTTCCCTTGTGTGTGCCAAAGTGTAGGTCAACAGGAGAAAAGTCCTACTTCTGTCCCCAAGCTGCTCCCTAAATTCCTGCTCTGCTGCCAAAAAAGTGTAATGACATGCTGCCAGTTCCTCCGAGAAAATTGCAACCACTGTGTTTTCAAGCAGTGCTGGATGAACATACCTAAGACTCATCAACATAGTCTTAGAAAAATCAGCATTGAGGAGTTACACTTCAACTGAGGTCCCTAGTTCTAAAGCTGCAAGAGATTTTTTTTACCCCTCTTAAAAATGTTCACCAGCAGTAGGGCCTCTTCTAACAAAACTACGGCTGGCTCCTGCTCTGTGTTGTTCTGGAATTAATTCAGACATTTTCTTAACTTCTATATGCGTGTAGAGTTGCTCAAAATCCCATCCAGTCTGGCCTTGAAGACCTCCAGGGTTTGGGCAGCCACAACTTCTCTGAGCAACCTGTTCCAATGCCTCACCACCCTCACAACAAAGTTTTTCCTAATGTCTCATTGAAACCAGCCCGCTTTCAGTTTAAAGTCATTCCACCTTGTGCTTTTACAAGTTCCTTTTAACATGCCCATGTGAAAAGTCCCTATCCAGCTCTCTTGTAGACCCCTTTAGGTACTGAAAGGCTGCTATAAGCTGTCTCCAGAGCCTTCTCTCCTGCAGGCTGAGCCCCAACTCTCTCAGCCTGTCTTTGTAGGCAAGAAGCTTCAGACTACTGATCATCTTGGTGACCCTTCTCTGGAATTACTCCCACAAGCCCATGTTCTCCTTGTTAGGGGCCCCAGACATGGACTCTTTGAGAGTATTTTTAAATACTAGTAACTAACTTAGTTACACAGTACTCTTCTCTCTCTCAGTTCCCTGGATAAGATGCCAGGCATAATGTGGCAGAAGCACAGGATACAGTTTTTGCTTGATTTTATCTTAAGCATAAATGGTGTCTTATGTCTTGCCAGAAAGGAGAACATATATGTGGAAATGAAAATATACATGGAAACAGGACAAGGAAAGCAGCAGGAATAACACTTCCTTGAGCATACTAGCTTCAAATTTTTACTGAATACAGAGGAATAGTTGCCTTCTGTTTTACGAGTATCAACAAGTGTTCTCTGATCCATCTAAGAGTTTAACTAATGTGATTTCTGTGGATATTTTCAGAGGTGTGAATCCCAGCCAGTGGATTCACATTGGCTATACTGATATTGGACTGATTTACACCAGGTGAGAAAGATTAAGCAGAAAAGCAGGAAGCAAGAAGCAGAATCCAGACTACCTTGAATCACTTTCCCACATGTATCTTGAAGGCCTTTAACCTTCTCAAGTGGTCAGTTTCCTTGATTAGACCTTCTGGTGTATTTATTTAATTAGGTATCCTGTATTTGAGACTATGTTTAAGGCTCTACTGGTCAGAAAAGAAATTCCATCCTCAGAATAAGAAGAAGCTGTACAAATAAACCAGGCTTCAGTTCAAGAAGAGCAGTCAGAAAAAAGTGGTTTTCTGTCAATAAGTGACCTTTACAGCTAGGTTTGCAAACAAAGAAACATCCAAGATTTTGTAGCAGAGGCTTCCCTGAAAGAACCTTTTGAAACAAACTGAAGATAGACCTACAGGTGTTCAATACATTAAAACACTAGAAGGAAGAAAAAGAGTATTTGAGCTGCATTCAGGAGACAAATGAAGAAGATACAAGAAATTGATAGAACAAAGGGCCACAGTATAGGAAAATATTATTGAACATGCTATTCTGCTTGGGAGGAATCCAGATCAGCACCTGAGCAGATGCATATTCTGGACAATCTGTTGATGATTAATGGAAGGAAGAGGGGAGGCCAGTTAGCAGCATTTCTGCCCAGTGCTATGAATGCTAAACATAAATCAGGTTTTCATCACCTTTTTTAAAGAGCGTCTGTGGAAAAGTGAGTAATTCTCAGGTGGCAGGCAACAAGGGCGCTCTGGAAACTCACCTTCAGTAATCAGGCACAGTGTTCTACTGGGTCTTCATGAAGAATTCATTTTAAATAAAAAGATATAGTCATCTGGCAGTGAACAAGAAGCTGAGGAACATTTTGGAAAATATTACTGAAATATTGGACAAAGTGAATGAGTCCATTCATCAGCTCAGGAAGTCAGCATTTGCACAGGCGTAAGACAAGCTGTTTTGGCATCTCCAGTGTAAGGGTTTATTCCTGACATTCAGGGTTTCTCTTGTTTCTACAGAAGAAGGCATTTCTAGGAAGTGTTTCTCTGACCTGTTCTAGTTGTCTATACCAGGATGAGTTTAACTGTACCCACAAATGCCCATTTCTCTCCTTTGACCATGAAGTGGATTGGCAGAAAAACAATCTGAGGTATAGACAACTGTGTAAATGTCTCATTCAGTCAGAGCACACACCCCACAACACACATTTCCAGTAGGAAATGCTTGCATTGGGCATTAAATTTTAGGTGTTAATGTTTGGAATTGAAGTCAAAGATATTTGGGATGGAAGATGCTGGCTGAGTTTCTTTGCTTCTCGTGAAGGCTCTGAGATTCTCTTGACATCAAGCCATGGAGTGTGATCCAGAGATCCTCAAGCTCTCAGCAGCAGCACATGTGTGTGAATATGTTCCCACAGCAAAGCCTCTTGCATAACACCTCCTCTTCAGAAGTGGCATAATCATGATGCCAGAGCCAAGGAACAATATGGCAGGAAAACACTGTTCTGATAGCTCAGCATCATGCTTTCTAAATTGCTGGATTCCAGGACAGGAAGAGCCAGTCTGAATTTCTCTGTACACAGGATGTAAAATACAATCTCATCCTTCACCTATTATTGAAATGACCTGAATATGATCTTCAGTCCCTTATTTTCTTCACTAGACTCTCGATCAATGAGGACTTTGGGAAAAGCATGGAGTATATAGTATATTCTACATTATATTAGGGGTTGAATTTAAAAGATATTTAAAGTCCCTTTCAACCCAAACCTTTCTGTAATTCTAAGGGGTTTTTTCTACAACTAAATGAGATATTTTAGCTGTACATTTTAGTGACTGAAAACTGGAATAGGAAAAAGGAAATATATAAAGATTAAGTTTATCAAACAGTTCAGCTAAAGTGAATGAAAAAAATACAAATTCTTAAAAAAAAAGAAAGTTTGCCTTAATTTAAGGTTTTAGAGAAGTTTTCCCTTCCTAAATTTACATTGCATTTTTGAAAAATTAAAAGAAAAACCAAGCAAACAAGCTAAATATTTTAAAAAATAAGTATTTTATCTGAAGTAACACATTTTTAAACTTTTTAAATTTAATATTAACCCAATTATGCTTTTAATATTACTAATCCAAGTAAAAAATGAAAAATTAATGTGAATATCTTCATATATTGAAGTTTCAGATAAGGGGCATCATAATGCAATTTTTTCTGTCGCTTAGACTAACACAAATTCTTAAACAAAATTTTCACATGGTAGTGTTCTGATTCAATATTCCATCTGGAGAGGTTCATCACCTGATTGACTGGTGTTTTATGTAACATTACAGCAACTCTTCATGTGGTCTTCATATATATTTGTAAATATGTGTAATATATTTTTAATATACACATATGCTTCATAATGTTTGAGGAATCAAAAATGGTCATAGTGGAAATAGGCTACTAAAAACACAACACAATACTTGTGTTTAGAAGCTGCCTAAACTAGCAAAGAAAAATTTCCTGCATCTCTTCTCATATATTCTGGTTTTCTGATGACAAAGGTGAGCTACTCTATATATCTAAAAATCTGCTTAGAAGGCCATACAAATATGTCAGGAAAGATTATGTCTGAGAATCACTTATCACTTTGGGTTTTAGTGACCAGTCTTCTCAGATGTTGTATAATTGTACATTCTGTCAGTGTCAGAATATTATGTCCTGATGGGATCTAGATGCTACAAGTAGAAGGTGGACGCAGGAAAGGATCTGTGACATCCTAACAGATGTCAGTCATGGTCATGAGTCTCCTTCAGGTACAATTAATCCCTAAGAGGTGAAAAAAGAACATCTTTCTCATGCAAATTTTTGTTAGAAGAACAGAGCAGAACAATTGGAAGGCAGGCTGAGCAAAGCTATGCAGCTGGCTATGAAGCCAAAAGATTAAGTTTGAATGAGAAAAAGGGCACAATTTGTCTTCTGATTTCCAAGCTTGTAGGGTTCACTTGGTTCACATTGTCAGGCTTTTCTGTACACCTGTGACAAAAGAAATTTAATTTTGTTAAATAAAAAAGAAGCTGAGAATCATATTTAACCACATCATTTTGCAACCTAGATATGGAACACATAATCCTTTTCTTCTAAGTATTTTCATAGGCTTTCAGGGAATGGTCCTGGTTCTTAACACAATCTCCTGTAGTTTTTGACTGTAGTATTGACTGCAACTGAGTGAGATCCCCTTATTTTGATCCCAAATCTCACCTTCAAAGAAAACTTTTTTTTAATCCGCCTGACCAATTTTCTACCTGACCATTTCTAGTCTGATGTCATGTTCTTTAACTGTTCATATTCTTTCTCTTCAGGATGAATTATTCATCATTCGGACACACTCTAAAATGCATAGACACTTTTAAAAGACTGGAGATAGCTCATGCCATTAAAAGTAACCTTCTCTGGGAAACATGCTTTCCTTTCCTGACCCTGCCGCCTGCTCTCCTGCAGAAAATGCTTTCAGCTTTCAGAGTCTTTTCCCTGAATATGGTCTTCATTCTTCATCAAATTACCCATTCATTGCTCCCCACAAGCATGTGGTCCCACGTTGGTCTGGAACACATAGAGGGTTATTGAATTACATGGTTATTTGTGACCTGTAAAATTGATACCAAGTTTATTATAGTGCAGCTGACTTGGTTTCAGATTTCAGACGTTATTAATCATAATAGAAAAGAGTGTAACAGCAGGAGCAGGTCTGGTGGAGGAGACTTCAGACAGATTTGTCCTATATGTAAGCTGAAAACTAGTTAAAACTATACATATTTTACACAGGAATTCTAACTTGTGAGATCTCTACTTCATTACATTTGGTTTTCAGACATCTAAACACATAAATTGACATGTCCTCGGACATTTACCGTTGCTTTTATCTGGGAAAAAAATAAAAATTAATAAAAAATGAAGTTTAATATAGACAGGCAAGCAAAAATCCCAGTTTAGGACTTCTTCATTCACACTAATTGTCAAAATAGTTTTGCAAAATGAAAATTTATGAAATACTGAAGGATAGATTCTGATTAAAGTTACCATGGGGTAAACTGGAATTGTTCCCATGGTGAGAGAAAACCTATGTAAATGAAAACAGAATCAGAGTTTTGTGATATCAATTACCTAGAGATGGTTTATATCCATCCCATTGGAAGTCATTAGTAAAAATCTAACACTTGAGCAGGAAAAAGCCCAGACATACATAGAGTAGGAGCCATGGTTAGTTTGTCTTCCAATGCATTTATAGATGTTGTTAGAAAAAGACTACCCAAAACTAAAAATTATACTATAGCAAGAAGTGCTTTTTCTTCTAAGTAAATATACATTCTTGTGACTTCTGGGAAAATCATCAGGTAGGAAGTGTTTAAAGAGCTGTGGCTCACACTAGAGCCCCATTAATGCTATAGTGTGGGGCGACAGCTGTGCTTTTAGGGGCTATATGACCATTTTTGTTGTGGGCAGCTGGCTCCAGGTGACCTGTTTGAGCAGGGGAGTTAGTTAACATGACCTCTAGACATCTTGGTGCTGAGGTGCATCAGTGAAACTCCTTGCTGCATAATGACACTGAGGCCAGAAGTCAGGGAAAGACCCACAAAAATTTACTGGGTAACCCCAGCTACTAGTTATTACAACATTGAAGACAAGGATTTTGAAGCAAGAATATATGTTTTACTTCAAAGGCATAGATTAGCAAAAAGCAAGAAAAACTTTCCCAGTTGGCAGATACCTTGAAAGCTGCATTCTTGACCCATGGGTTGAATTATGCAGTGCTCACCATGTCATTCCAGGATCTTTGCACAGACAAAATACAGGATGCTCATTACCACGCTGCTATGCCTGCATTTAGTCAGAGTCACCATAAGGGGCTTCTGCATACTCTGGATGGGGACTAGTGACCTATCACAAAAATAGTTTGGTGCATTAAATTGATACTTAATTTCAAATTTGGGATTAGTTTTATCAAAGGCAGAAGGCAGAGTTTTAAAGAGTATGTGAACACCTTATTGAAAAGACATGAGCTGTGCAGCCTACCTGCAAGTGATAACATTAAGCAAAATTTGTGGGGTGAATCACTAAAAATTATTTGCTCAAGTCTCTTCAAGAGCTCAAAGACAATGTGTTGTCA
The DNA here is from genome assembly GCA_013400175.1 of Phainopepla nitens. Lineage (NCBI taxonomy): Eukaryota > Metazoa > Chordata > Aves > Passeriformes > Bombycillidae > Phainopepla > Phainopepla nitens. Next base: position 1,280,704 of record VXBQ01016516.1, on the reverse strand, counting down.
CTACAAATACAGGCGTGAAGGAGAACATAACACAACCATTTATACTGTGTTTCTTTACTCTGTCAGATTCTCCAGTCTGCAGAAGTTTTTAGAAACTGTCAATTTATTTTAGGGGTATGTGGGGATATTCAGCCCTGATAGCAAATAATTTTGCATAAAGCTTAAAATTCTAGTACATACAGTAAGGCTAAATCTCCAGAGTACCTCAGCTTTGAACAGTGCTGCTTAGAAAAAGAAGTGACTGCACATGCAAGAGAAAATCAGAAATAAAACCCATCTATGCTGAAAAATGGAATACCAAACGGGGAGATAAATAATATGCATCTTCAAAGTAAGTCTTCTACACAAATTCTATAATCACTGTGAGAAAAAGGGATTATGTAAATATATTTGGTGATTAGAAAAATTGCATATTCAAAATTATTTAATTTCATTATCCACTGAAAGTTACACAAATAAATACCTACTGTACCTGCATTTTTCCAATCTGCCTTTTTTTAAATTTTTGACAATTATTTATCTACAAGACAGACAATGTATGACCTTTTTGACAAGCTAGATTTTGTTTAACAAACATTTAGCATGTATGGGCCGCGAATTATTTTAGAGCAGGAAAAACTGATAGTTAGTGTATGAATGACAATCAAGAAATCCCTTCACCTTCTTGCTCACAGAAAGATGATGATTTTTATGTCTCATATTTGAGGTATGAAAGATGCACTGAGTGTCCAGCGACACTCCACAATCTCCTCGGTCAAAATGTACTGCAACAGATGTGGAAGTAGGGCACGAGGAAGGGTGCAATGAAAACTGTGAGGTACAGTAATAATGATGTTTGATGCATGCATAGCCAGATAGCCAAGGCCAGATGATAAAGAAACACCATTGAGACATCACTTTTTCACAAGAAAAGGAAGGAACTTAAAAATTGGAGAAAATAGGATAGCAGTAATAGTCTGGGTCAGACAACTATGTCCGAATGTGCATGGGTTAAGTGGTGACCCAGGGATGAGAATATAAACCCCCAGTACTTGAATGAAAAATATATGGGATCCTAAGATGAAGAGTTTTCTCTGAGAAGACAGAAGACAAAGAAAAACCCCACTTGGAATCTATGATATGAGAGACTGTCTTAATTCACAATATTTTTTTCTTTTTTTTAGAAGCAAAATAGCTACTTTAAGGTCTGCTAGAGTGAGTCAAAGCAGCTACAGGAGTAAGGCAAGCAATGGTGCAAGTCAGAGCTTGCAACAAAGAGGACAGCCTAAACCAGCAAGGAACTCTGTGAGGCCAAGGGAGAGGAGGCTGCTGAGTCCTCACCAAATCATGAGTTGTGGCCTTGCTCCCTGGAAAGGCTTAACAACCTCTAAGTGCAGCAGAAAAGTATGTGGGAAGGGCAATATCAGCCTGAGATTACGTAACTTCTTGGGCTAGGGATTTGCAAGTGATGCCCTAAAATTTGAATCTGTTCTCTGATGCTGCCAAATAAGTCACAATGAAGGTTAAATGTGGGTGTCTGATCCACATATCCATATCCAACTATGTTAGAGCACCAGTCTTTACTGAAAATGTGTTTACAACTGCTCCACAAGGCAGGAAAGCATCATCTTGTAGCAGCAGGAGCATGGAGAGACAAGGAAACTCAGGGAGAGGTCACTGTAGTACAGGGAAATCAAACAATACTGCCTTGTCTTCAGAAAACACTCTGATCACCAAAAGGCCCTTCATCTCCAGCCAAAACTCACATAAACTAACAGTGGGTATAGAATTTGTAGGAAGTGTAACTGAGTTTTTATTCAGCCAGCCGATATCTCTGGCATTTTACACTGCACCTAATCCAGTGGCTCTTCAGGTCATTGCCAGGGAGACTGTCACCCTCTCCTCTCCTTTCTCCCAACTCCACCGCACCCACTGGCATTATATCTCCTTTAACATGTGAGATGGAATAATCCCCTCCATGATTTAGATAAACAAGGAGATTTCATGGAAATCTTTTTGGTTCATTAGTGGGTTAGGGGGTTAGTTTTCCACAGATCAGCTGGACCAACTTCAGTTGCAGCTCTAATGGGAAACAGTAGAGGTGAACAGCTCTAGACCTAAAAGAGAAGGAAACACTACTTTGGAGTGCACTGGTAAGTCATGTCAGTTTGAAACATTCATCAGGTTACAGACCACTTCTCTCTAGTTGCAATTTATTCTCAGTAGGACAGAATTAGGTTGTTTTTTTTCCTTTTATGTAAGAAGATGGAAAAACACAAGTCAGTAATGACTGTGGGCCACTAAGCAGTGAGGACAAAAGCAGGTAGAAAGTAGATAACAGATAGTCCCATTCCTGAAGGCCTTTCAGTTTAGCAGAGCTCTTGTTTGACTTTTTGATGGGTTATCAGCAGAACTTTCTTTTTATTTTCCCAGGAGAAAGTCCAGAAAATAGGATTTCTCATTTTTGAAAAACTGCCTTTTAGGGGAAGGTAAAATAACCCTGAATCAAGATGAAAAGATGAAAATTCCAACACTGCACAAGAGGTCTAAAAGAAATGAATTAAGAAAACTATGAGTTATTGCATGTCACTTGAGTTCAGTGTTGACAAACAGAATGTCTCTCAGATGGACTTTCTGAACTCTCTTTCATCACCTGAGAGAAAGAAGACTGTCTAGAGGCTCTGTCGAGGTCACAGACTTGTCTTGAGAGGAAAAGATCACTCTTCATTGCTTTGACTGCCTCAATTTAAAAGTCTAAGTATCCAAGTCCAAATACTCCAGTTCAAGCACTCATTTTTTGTAATCAGTCACTAAATACTTGCCATGCATATTCTCAAATATAAAAAAACCCAACCTAGTACAAGAATAATATTGATGACTTTGTAAAAGTTAGAACGAAATGAAACAAGAGAAAAGAACAAGTTTCCTCCACCTCCAGTGCCATCGGGGTATGATGCTGGAGTCAGTGTAATCTGATTCTCTGACTCTTGCAATAGTTTGCCTTTCTCATCAGACCTAACACAGCAGTTGTTCTCACAGGGTTCAGGTCACTTTGCCTACCAGCATCCATCCAAAAAGCTGCTGCAATGATTATCCCATAATTTATTGTTTTCCCAGAGCACCAGTACATTAATCCCTTAGCTGAGGCATCATGTTTTCATTCATCCATCTTTACTCCCAGTGCCCCAAATAGTCTTTGTCATTCTGATTTTTTGCACTCATTCAGAATTGAAAGTCTGGGAGAGAACTGTGGCATCAGACTTCAAAGGAACTGCAGTGTCCTTTGTCCTCTAAAACTACTGCTGCTTAGGAGACGCTCACCTTAAACATCTTTAAACCCATTTCCTTTTTCTTCTGAAAATCTCTCTGTAATACCTTATTTCACTGTGGTCTCCACAAAATGTCAGTGGTGTGCTACAGCATTTTTTTCCGAATAATTTACCGTGTCCTGATCATGATGGGGAGTGTCATTTCTGTACTGGGTGGTGTTTGCATTTGTGGTCACCTGCCCTTGTCTTGTCCATAGGCTTTAAAATCTGAGAATAAACCAGTACCCTTTGTCTTCAGCTGCATCTTACCCTGGCCAGTGGAGAGGAAATACATAATAAACACAAAATTTGAATCCCATTTCCTTCAAATAAATTATAGGTCCTGATTCATCAGTCATGTGTCTTATACTAATAAAATATTGTACCATTATGTTGTGTGGAAAGTTGGCATTTTGAATGGACCTCCATCTGGAATTTCATTTTTATATATCGTCTATACTGATGCCTGAAGTTAATAGTGTGCCTACATTTCCATTCCTAGAGCACATTACCACAAGCTTATAAATTTAACCTTTTAAAATGAAATAATGTGAAATAATGTGTTCTCAGACAGCTGTCAAAGGGCTTTCAAAAACCTAAATGTAAACAGTTGTTACATTTGAGGGTGAAAAATCTGTGTCTTACTGTTATAGAATTTTTGTAAATCTTATAAAATATTTCTGATGGCTTGAGAAGAGAAGACAGACTTGAAAATTGGACCGTGAGGCATAACTTCCTGACATGGCTTCATGTAATCCTAAGTAAACCTGTTTTGATTTGGCTGTTTTCTAGAGTTTTAAAATGTCTTTCTCATGTGCACTGCTCTTCATATTTAACCTGAAAAATACCTGCCAAAGCTGCACTGTCATAGAACATGTATGGAAATTGATTAAAATTTCCAGTAAATTGTCAGTGCTTGTGCAGTACTGGTATTTTGAACTGAGCAAGAAATTAAAACAAAGACCTTTTAAAGATACATACTTATGTGGAAAATGAATCTGAAATACCTACCTACATTATGTGTGCTTAAACAGCTATTTGTGTACAAACTCACAAAATTTTAAGAGCATGCATGTAAAACAAACAGATGTTATTTATAAAGCTGCCAAATTATGTATTGATGCAATTGGAATTAAAGTGGAAGGGAATATTTCTCACAAAGAATAAAAGTTCCTCCTTCCAATTTCTTCATTCTCTATAAGTAAGACTCATACTTTATTTATCATTAAATAACTTGTAAAGTTTTTTAAACTACTTTGCATCATAACATATTTCATAATTTTTCATTCTTGAAGTATTTAATCACATAATTTATGTAGTTCATAGTTTGTAACATTTTAAGGTCAGGAAGAATCAATAGTGAGATTTAATCTGAACACAGATTAACCCTGAATATGAAATCTCATCTAGTTGTTTCACACAGAATGGCACATTCACACAGGTGCTTGTTATGGCACAAAAAAAGTTTTAAAATTGCATCAGGTACAGTCACCCAAAAGTCAATTTTTAATGCTTGAAAAGTCTAACATACTGACAGCTAACTCAAAGGAGTGGAAAACCACAAAGTAACAGAAGCCAAGCAATATGCTTCAGTTGGCAAGAACAAAAAAGTTGAAAATATTGAAAGAGTTGATTGAGAGAGAGAGGAGACTATCAGTTCTATAGCCTAGATTCCCACTGAGATTTAAGGGCAATTCACAGAATTAAGACAAGTAAGGGTTCGACATGGGCACGGCAGGTTCCTAAGGTAAAGTCCTCTCTTCGTAAAAGGAATATAAATTGGTATAAGTCCTTCATTTCAGTATTAACTCCTAATACCTATACACCTCTAACCAACAAGCTATGAAACTATTCCCAGTCTAGCTTTCATTTTAGCCCACAAGCAAATGTATATCCTGCACAAATTGTTGCATAACACACAGACAGACAACACATGCACACTTGAAAGAGCACCCCTCCACATGCAGCTGAAACAAAGGCCTTTACAGCAAATTCAGTCCATTAAAGCAGCCCTAGTGCACATTAGTTTAGATGTATTTTGACTAGGCTGTGAGGGCAAACACTTTTTTCTTTTAAGAATGAACTTTAATACTCAGAAGAGGTGCAACTTTATCTGTATGTTTTAAGTATTGCATTACATGGGCTTGCCCTCCCTGCATTAACATCCTGAAGTATTAAGACCTTCTAGAGTTTTAAGGCATGGTATAATAATAAAAGTGACCCACCCTGAGATTTAATAACTATCAGTGTAGATGTCAGAAGGAAAACAGTAACTCCATGCTGTAGGCACTTTTCCCACTCTTTATCCTTTAAAAAGCCCTGGGTTTATTTGATGGCTAACACAACAATCACTGTTTGATTGTTCTGCAAGAAAAATACCGTAAATAAATTTTACATTCAGTAAAACATAAGAATCACCTTATAAACATCATTTGAATCCTAAGAAAGTTTCCTGTTTCTTGACATTACAGACAAAAAAATTACTGCATTGGGAATGCCCTTGAGAGCACATAAAAAACTGGCAACTTCTGAAATGAAGTGTGAAATATTTTAAGAACACAGTTGTGTCTTTTTCTGATGCACTGAATGATCCTGGAATATCATCAAGCTGTAGGCTGATAATTAGCTTAGCATAGAATTATAATATTTTAATAGATACCTAAACAGGTGAGTTGAAGAGCAAAACACACATGCTGAGCAACAATCTGCCTCCACTCCGCTAGTTTGTCTTCACTTCTCCTGAAATAAAATACATACATATGGTTTCTTTGATTCAGTGATTCCCAAGCCATGTCTCCTCCATGTGCCCATTTCAGCCTCCTGCATGTTCTCTTTGAAGCAGCTGTGCATGGAATGACTCATACATTAAGAAGCCTAGCTTCCAAATCATCCCTCTTCACATAATGACTTTGGTCTTAGTTTTCTCACCTCCTCAGATTTCCATTAATCCTTCAGAAACTCCTCTTGGTTCTATTTCCTTGTATAAATCAGATATTCTTCAATTATTTTCCAGGATATACAGTTCCACAGAAAGACAATCCAGTGGAAAGTGCTCTGCCCTATTCACAGGAGCTGTTTTTCACTCTGTCTTCCCATTTGATTCATGTCATAGTAACTGCAGAATTTGCAGCCACCCAGAAATATTGTTCAGTGAGCCTTCAATGCATTTTTTATTTGTCTAGATTCGATTTAAAGACTGCAAACAGTGAGAAACATTACATTATGGCCAGTTGCAAGAGATTGAGTTCATGCTATCTTAGTAAATGAATGCCTCTTAAACTGAGGTGGTGTCATTGAGTATTCTCTAAATACTTGGCTTAATTTAAAACATTTTAGTGTTTCTCTGGGTCTATATGAGTAGTGATTCAGATAAAACTCTTCAACTTTGTATTGCATTGAACTAGGAGAGCAGGTATAGGAGGATGAATATCAGTGTCAACTTTCCTCTCCATATTTTCTAAAAACCATGCCCACACCTAACTTCTGCTAATCTACACTTTTCTGAACATCCCCAAAAAAAAAAAAAAAATCATATCATATATGGTCTCTTTACTTTAAAATTTGAACAGCAAAAATTTTTTTGTGCATAAAGACCAAAGGCATATTAAAAAAAATTCACCCCCTCAATACCAACATGTTTTAGGGACAGCCTGAAGAAATTTTTTTTTCCCTGAGACTCAAGAGAGAGAGTTTGGAATCTCTCCCCTAGGCACTAAACAAGCCTGTCTTCTTTGAAAACCCTACAACCAGAGTCAACTTCCAAGTCAGCAGTTATTTTAATTATCTTCAAGTGTAGAACTGAATTAAAGCAACTGCTGTGCTGGGAGTCCCTGATGTGTGCTTCATCTGATTTCGAAGTGTTTGGCATCTCTAGACAACTTAAGGAGACTAAAATCTTCTCAAAATACATAAATAAATAGATAAATAGAGAAAAAGCTCTAAAAATAAATCTATTTAAGAATGAAATTAGACCCTGTTACAGCTCTCAAGAATAAAAATGCATTAATGAGACTGCATACCTTACTCAAGAGATTATTTATGGCCTGTTGTATTCTACAGTCACTTCTGCCATGGACAGGGTGCTTTCCAGTATTCCAGGTTGCTCAAAGCCCCATTCAAATTGGCCTTGCACATTTCCAGGAATGGGACATCTACAAGTTCTCTGGGCAAGCTGTTCCTGTATCTCATCAGCCTCACAGTGAAGAATTTCTTCCTAATAGTGGTCTACTCTCTCTCAGTTTGTAGCCGGGTTGTCTGAAGGCTGGATCCATATCTGAACCCAGTGTTGCAGAGTTGCAGACAAGCTGTTGCACAAGACATTCAGAGCAGAACACCAGGATCATGGACAAATCTCTCTGTAAGGTGGGCATTGAGGCATTTTCTGTCTCTAAAAATCTCAGTAGAACAAGGCCCTCCAAAATCTCTGAGCTCATGCTTCCTGCCGACTCCAGCTCATTTGATGCTCTCCTTGGCTTGTCCATTACCCAGGTGCAAAAGAAAGGGCAGCATCTTTTGCAGATCTGGTTAGTGTAACACACAGCAAAAGCACAGTCTTTTCCTCCATCCTTCTTTCCTCTGCCATCATTTCTCCCATGGTCCGTTGCACAGTGGGCCTCAGCCTGAGTGGGTTAACCAAAGTTTATTGAAAGTGCCTAAAAATGTAAGGAGACTCCTGAAATTTCAATCAATGTTTATTCAAAAAAATTTCAAATGTGAATCACTTATGTAAAGCCCTGCAGCCTGGAGACTCAATTCGGATTACTTACAATTACCTGAAAGCATTTGAGCTGAGTAAATCTTCCTCTTCTCAAGCTCTTTAAGATCAAAGAGTCAGCCTTCACCCTTTATGGCTTGCCACTGTAAGACCCTGAAGTAATAATCAGAGAGCACCTTTTCCCAAGAGCTTTTATTATATCCAGACTACAAAACTGTGTTGCAATGGAAATAGGGGTGGAAAGATATTTTCTTTCTGGTCATATTTCATCAGGTGCCTTTAGCTTCTTTCTAAGGGTATGAGTCAAGTTTCCCAAAAACCATCTCTTCTCCTCTCTCCAGAGTTTCATTTTCACCAGATCAAATGGATATTTACTCCAAAGCTGTAAAACCAGCCTTAAAAACTCCATACTCCTTGGGTCATCTGAGAAAAATGGGGGCTATCCAAAATCAGAAATTTGTTTAATAGATCTTTATATTTTACCATGACCCTACAAAACAGAGACCTCTCTTGTGTCTTTAATGTAGCACAACAATCTGTGCCCTAAAGGGTAGTAATCCCTTGTAGTCTTGATTCTCAGGACTCTTTCCCTCCTTCTTCCTCCTCCTCCCCATAAGCATTTGAATACAGTTCTGGTTTTCCTCCTGCAAAACAACCTTTGGATGAAAACAACCTGCTTTGTGCAGCAGGTAGATTTGGCAGCACCTACTGCTAGGTTTGAATTTTCTGCTCTCTTTTAAAGTAGAGAAAAATGCCTATTGCTTGCTCTAACAAGCTGAGGACAGTAAGACAGCATGAGCCCTCATGTCAGACTTGATAAAATTCATTCACAATTGAGCCTGGATTTTAGCAGTAGATGTTGTGTCCACTGAAATTCCGTTTATGCAGTCAGATTTGATACAGCAGAAGGGGTCAGAAGACACAGGTTACTGAGACAGAGAAGCAGGAGATGGCAATTCCAGCCAAAGGCCACACTTTTAGTGCAAGAATCATAGCAATAAAACAAAAGAAATGCTTCATAGTGTGGCACTGTCATTCTCTCCATGTGATAAAAAATTAACTTTGAACTAGACAACTTATAAGGACAAAATGAGTTACAATAATATTCACTGAGGGCCCAGTGGATAGTTGGTTATATCAGAAGAAAGGCAAAACAATCATCATACTATTAACTTCTGGTTTTGTTTATGTCTTTTTTAAAATTAAGGATTGCAATTCATGTGTCAGAGAGTGATAATGTTGGTCCAAAATTAATCAGCTCCCCCATGTTGTGAACACTGTAAAACAACAAAAATGCAGATTGCCTTATTACAGTGCTCACGTTTATACCATTTTAGACTCCTTAGATAGATTCCATCTCCAGGAGGAGAAATATACTTTGTTAGATAATGGTAATAATCATCATGTATACCAGTGTTCCTGTATGGCTGCATATGTAAGCACCTAGCATTTAAGGAGTGCTAATAAAGGCCAAATATTCTGTCGGCTTTTATTTTCCCCACTTGCATATGTGCATTACAACATAACCACTAATTCTGTGACAAACAGTATATTAACTGCAAAATAAAATCAATGCCAACTATATTTCCTCACATTTAACAATGTGGGGCAATAATGTAAGACTCTTTTAGCCTAATTTCAGAGCATTTCTGGAATTTAATCACCTGAAACCCAGCAGAAAAGCTACTAATGGACAGCCTGGGGTATTTTTCACTGATGGTCCTGAGGGCTCCATTCTCCATCTGTTCTGCAAGTCTCTGTGTCCTCCTCCTCGCCTGCTGCCAGGCACTCCTTCTGCCTTAGCCCAATCACAGGATTATGAATATGAAAGTCAACTTCTGCTCGTACTGCTAGGTAAAAATCTGTTACCTTCAGAAACTTGCCTGCTGGGCAAAACCACTTATTAGTCAGAGATAGGACAGCAGTGGCCCCAGACCAACAGACCAGAACACATATGGAAAGCTGCTACTTGGGAGCCCCAGAGCCAGAAATGAACCAAGAGGTGTGTTTGTGCTCAGTATGTCACTTCAGGGTTAGTGGCGGAGGTCTGGGCTTTGATGGCATGGAGGTTTCCATGCTGTACCTGCTCCTCCCAAATGGTTTCCAGGTGGATGTGATTAGTGGTAAAGAAACAACTGTAGTGTTTCTAAGCAGCAGTATTTTGCCAAAGGACTGCTACCCTTTTTATGCGTATGCTGGAACTGAGACTCCTAACAGCTAGGAAACCAAATCTTTATTTAGGCAACCCAAGCAGTGGCCTGATTTTCTACAGCTTCTACTCCCCTGGAGGGAACGAGAGCTCTGGGCACTCAGTAGGATTGAAAAACTACCCATTAACTTCTAAATCTACAGCCATTTCACAGCTGTATCTCTGTTTCACACCACGCTGCTCAGTTTTTGTCGGCAGCAAAGAAGAGCCTCTCACACATAAAAAAGGCAGACGGCTGCTCAGTGCACTGATCTCTGGTGTTCCGCTTTGGAGAATGTAATCCGTATGGCTTGGTCAAAATCACTCACAGACTGCCTGCTGCATCTCCTCTCACTCCTGGACCTCACCCTGCCAGCAGCATGCCCTTCCCTAATACCATTGTTGCATGTAAGGCAAAAAAAAGGAGACCATTTTCTTCATTTACATGTGGAGTATAGAGTAAAACATAATTAAATCACATACTACAGATGCACTATAATAAAAAAGAGAAATAGTGAAAGCAATTATAGGCTGGCATACTTACTGCTTCACATTTAAATAATAATGTGAACTATTAAGTAAACTAGGGCATAATCAGCTGAGGTTCATTAACTTATCTCACTGTAGAAATAGTACTACAATTCAATACAATTAGGTACATGCTAGCAGGAAGCAGTGGTTTTTGTGCATCACGCTGGGTCCAGTCTTAGAGATGCTGAAGTATTTCACTTCCTGCTGACAGCTCAGAGCATGCCTGCTCCCCATCAGGAGGCACCCAGCACCCCTCTGGACCCATGCCCTCGCAAAGAAATGGGTGTTGCGTGTGTCAGTTCACTCCAGTGCTGCTGATAGCCATGGAATCCTGAAAAAACTGCTAAGATTAGGCTAAGAATAAGCCACATTCATGTGATGCCTTTTCTGGGTTCACCTAAAAACAGAGGCCAAAGTTAAAAGAATGAAAGAAGATATAATTTATGAAGAGCCTTCAGGTACATTAAGGGCAGACAAAGCCTCCCCAAGGGGCTACACCCAAAATGGACGATGGTCACGACTTTTTCAGATAGATATAGATCTGGTCCATTTATATATCAGGGGTTAATCTTCTGATTGCAGCCATATACCCTCAGTTTTCTCCCCCCAATTCCCTTTTGTTTCTGGGGCCTGAGGCAGTAGGGTGTCCTTGAATTTCAGGCCTAGAGGGATTGTTTCATCTGACCCAAATGTGGAGATAGGAACTAACACTTTATATATGGAGTTTAGATTTATATAGTAATGCAGCACAGGATTTAAAAAATGTAAAAGCTAAAATCCTAAAGCATCACATGGGCTATTTTCATCTGGGCTAGCATTACCTCTCCACATTTAAGGAGAGCAGCAATGAAGGCATGTATGAGATATGTATGACATTAGCCTGCATACAGTGGGGGGGTCTCGCCTGAGCAGACCCAAAATTACTTCAGATAGAAAATCTCCAGGACACTTCTGGCTTCTAAAAGTCCTGGGAGACACTGATTCTGGATAGTTTAAAGTCATGCAGGAGAAATAAGAATAAGTCAAACAATCTACTTTTGGCTATGGCACTTTTTGCAGGTTTCAACCCACAATAGATTCTGTCCCACCTCTAGATGACCTTTTAAATCCCTGCGGAATAGGGAGTTAAGACACAGAGCCTTTGAAAGAGTATCAAAAAATCTCATTACATTGCAAATTAGCCTCTTCACCAGAGGCCATGCGGTCTCCCTGGCTGTGTCTATAGCAAGAAAGCAGACTAGGGCTTGACCATTGACCCTGAGAGCAAGCAGCATGCACAGCTGATGTCCATCCAGGTTGAGGGGTTTTTTGCTTGAAAAAAGACAAGTTTGAATAAACTGTCTATCTGGTAAAGCTCCTGCCAGTCCAAACATGATCTGATACACTGGTAGCAGGCACAGGCAAAACTGCACCACAAATCCTCAAGCACTTAAAAAACATGGAAAATCACACATCTCCATTTGACTCAAAGGCTTCACCCATTTATTTTTCTTTGGTTTCCTAAGAGGTAGCCAAGGCAGGATTTTGATGAAAGGGATTTGGCTTGAGTTACCAGAGAATGCTGGTAGATTGTAGTGAGCATCTGGAGGATTGTTTGTGATAAATGACTGAAGAATTTCCCTAATCTTTCTTGAAGTGCTCCTTACTATCGAAACACTTTTGAATCTCTTGTTTCCTCAGCCTGTAAATAAGTTTGTTCAGTAGAAACTATTTTTCCTCTTCCTTCTGTGTTTATCAAGGAGATACAACATTGGACCAGATGGAGTTGCTGAAGATCTCCCTGAGACCATCAGATGGAGAGTGGTCAAAAACTTATGCAAAAGGACATTACTCTTTTTGGACAGCATTTTTAATCACAATTTCTATATAACAGCATATGGCACAAGAAAGTAAAACACTCAGCTGCTGAGGGAAAAAATACTCTGTCATTACAAGCTAGGTTCCATAAATATTACCTATTAAATTAATATATAATATACTCTTCAGGTCATAGCCTTTATGCATCCCTAAAATGCATTCAATTATATATTTCTCCAGGTTCAATGAAGCGACTATGAGTTACAACTGCCAATGTCTTCAAGCAAAGGGACAAAGAGATGCTCCACAACATCTTTACAGCAGGTGTCATGCAGAAAACTCAGCTTAGGAAGGGGCTGGTTTTAAATCTGGTACCTGTGAACACACTCAGGCAGAAAGTATGCTATAAAAAGCTCAGATGAACAATTCACCGAAAAGTCCTGCGCAAGAATCCATTCAATAAAAACATAGGTCAAACAGCAGGTCAAACAATTGCCAGCACCAAAGGAACTCGTGTTTAAATTAAATCCCTCTCTGTGTGTTACATTAGGGATCAGAAAATGAAGCTTAATTGTCTGAATACATTTACTCCAAATTTCTCACTCAGATGCTTATACCAGGGAGCTAATAAGCTGGAACTGGAACTCCATGGAAAATTCCACAGATCTCCTATGCAATTTTCTTCCAGACTGGGGAAACAAACAGGAAAGGAAATGAAAAAAGCAAAGTAAAAATCTATAATACTCTGCAAAAGGTTATTTGAAAATACAAGACATAATTTTTGATTTACTAGAATACAGAGTTGCAAAAAAGTCATTTTTGTTGTTGTTTTATTTTCAACTTTTTGAGTTTCCCAATTAAATTAACCACAATGAAATCAGATAAAAGTAAATAAAAAAAAAACCAAACCATCTTTCTATACTGAAATGCTTTTGAAAAAGAATAGCAAGTATACTCTATTTACAAATGCAAAGTTGTCCTCATACTCTTGAGGTGACATAGCATTTCCCAGCAGAAAAATGTTCCTTTGGAAAGCACGTGACCAGAATACAAGGCAGCTCTCTACAGAATGTCTCTGGCAGAGTTTGTTTCTATGATTATAGTGCTTGAGAGGAACTTTCTGCAGTATATGTTCTCTAGACATACACCACAGCTCTGTGGGTAAACAAAGGAAATCTTGGGTCAACCTGAAAAAAATCTAAGTACATTTCAGGAAACAGAAAATAAGCAGTCCCTCTGGATTGCAATTCTCAATGTTTTTTCTTCAATGTTGCTTCCGTGATGTCTTGCAAATGGATTTACCAGGACTCCACAAGCCCCAGATGACTAAACTACTGAAAGCAGGGAAGAATATTCCGTTGCACATGTGTGAAGTCTATTCTTTAATCATATGAAACCTCATAGCTTCCGAAATATGTTATAGGCAATTTCAAACAGCAAAAGCTAACTGCTTTTTTTTTTTTTTTTTTACTGCAGTTTATCATATCTGGATCAAATCAGATAATATTCTTTTCTACTTCTTTTCCTTTCTTTGTTAGGCTTGCAAAGCATTTCAGCTCCCATTAATCACTTTCTACACCCCAATAAATAAGGTAAATTACTGACTTACCTGCACACACAGCTATCTGCCTACTTTTCTACCCTGATGATACAGCTCTGCACATAATGCAAATTGGCAAAACTAATTTGGTATTCATTATGATGTTAATGAATACTTCTTTTATAAAATGCTTTGAGATCTAATGAAACAAGGCACTATATCAGAGTTGGCAGTAACATTTACTATGTATTTATGATTATTATACCTCTTATAAATATAATTGATTTTCCATGTTATTAAAATTCTCTGTACACTTGTAAAAATTCCCACTCAAGCATCTCAAAATCAGACGCATTGTTTCTGTTTTTTGGACATCCTAATTAATCTGTTATGTTGTTGTGATTATAGCTTTTCAGCGTTCTGGTTCTCGTGATATAATCACCATCATTTTTATTCATTAGTAGTTGATGGTAGTGACCACAAAGTACTCAGCAATTTCCAGACATTCAGAAGGGAGAATAACTGCCCTAAGTAGCTGAGAGTCCAAAAAAGAGCTCATTAAAACAGTATTTAATTTTTTGGACTCACTGAAAATCTGTATTAGACCCATTCATCTTTTGATTTAAAGGTTTTGCTCAGCAGAAGAGGCAATATGGAGCTTAGTTAAGAAATGAGCCTGTAAAGCAAGAGTAAGTGTATGCGCATGTGCTGAGAAGTGCACTGCAGCCTCTGATACTTAAAACCCCAATTTTCTGTCTGGCTAAGGTGGCATACACAAAGTCACAGGAGGAAGGTGCTGTTCTTGTGTCACAGGGAGCTGTGGGTCCCCAAAGGCCCTTTCCAAAGCTACGGGTGCTTAAGCTGTGGCTTTATTTGAAAGAGCAGAAAAATAATGACATCCTGTAACTGTGGGTCAGATGCCTGACCTACGAAAGCATTTTTTCTGGCTTTATGTGAGGATAATGAAATCCCTGCATAAAACACTTCTTAAATATCAGCTGCCCACACCTGACCTTCTGTCTCTAGAGACTGTATCCCCTCAACCACAAACTTTCAAGATCATCAAGAGCTGGAAAGGTGTGTGTGCATGTGTGTGGGTGGGATTTTATGATTCTGAAATAGCTGAAGGGATTTTCCTCCAGCTTTACAAATTTATCAATTTAGTACTCCTACAAAAGATCTCAAATAGCATTTTCTTCAGTTTAAGCATGAAACAATGAAGTGAGTAACTGAGCTTTCATTAGAAGTGGAAATTGTACCTGGCAAGCAGTTTATAGCAGAAATTCAAACCAAGGGACAAGGCATGTTTTTTGAGGGTTTCATTTAACATTTTCTGTTATTTGTTTAACATAGCTTCTATTAGCCTAGCAGCAGCTGGGATTTGATTCTGTTTATGCAGCAGCTCAGAAAACAAATGGTACTTTTGAGCAAGCTTGTGTCCCCCAAAGCAGTTTTGTGATGTAGTAATAGCAATGTGTCAAGTCCTTCCTTTCACTCTTCTTCTTTCTGTATCTTTGCTGTTCTTAAAATAAATTTGCAGCCTAGAAAATGTGGTTTATCTGAGACAAATAGATTGAAGAGCTTTGGGTTTTTTTAATTGCTATTTTCAGTTTATATCAAAAAGCAGTACAAGGCCCAAATCTTAATATTCCTTTTTTATAGATTTAGATGTCAGTGGTTCTCTAACCTTCTACTATTCCCCCTTCCCTGTTCTTCTTTAGCACTGATTTTAATGCTAACCTGTTTTGAGCAACATTGTCTAATTTCCTAAAACTCTATGCAATACCAATCTGCAGTAAGTCAAAAAGAGATTTCGACAACAGTTAATTATTTAAGACTGGAACTACAAAACATGTATATTCCCATATCTGCCATGTCCACACAATTTGACATATTTAATTTATCAGTAAAATGTTTTTTTAGATAACAGATAATACTTCTAGAAGTGTTTTAATCAGGTGCTAAAGCTAGTCTGTACTCATTTTAATGGGACTTAAAGTTCAGGTTTATCAGTAAACAAAGAAGCAAATGAAATAAATCCCATTAATTAGGGTGAAACAGTAACAGAACAGTGCTGGTTTTACAGATGGGCAAGATGTCTGATTGAATTTCCCAGGCTATGCAGATTGGCTGCAGATGGTGTGGAAAGTGGTCCAGAACTCAGAATTCATATAATCAAAAACATGCTTAGATCCAAACAAGAATGTTTTCCCATGTGATGCTGTATAGCTTGCAACCTTATCACAAGCATTTGGTAACTTTTCAAATCAAATCATAACATAAACCTCACACAACACAGCACTAAGCAAGGGCTCTCATTAATGATGCCATTATATCTAATAATTCAATAGCAGCAGTGCTCCTGGATGTAAGTTAATTTGGCTCCAAGTTATAATTTCCTGTTGAAAACACTGACTGTTAACTGCATAGGCCAACTGGAGATCTGAAGGGAAGAGCATTCACTGAGTAGGTAGTATATGAGCAGCACCTATTATCATTAAGAAAATAACACTGGAAGAACTTCTGCCAATGTAAATGTCTTGAAAAGTCAGCAACATATTATTCTATTGTAATACATAATATCTTCAAGATCTGAATCTTAAATTTTGGATACTTCTCCTATATAAGCATTAGATTGTATTAATGACTTTTCTTTAAATAATGACATCACAGGGAACAATAATCTGTTGCAAAGGGGACTGTTTAAACATGGTGACATCTTACCCCCTAGAAGGACACTGAGACTCTTCTGCTGACTTCAGAAACCAGCAAGTAGATGACTTCCCCCTTCAGCCCCGTTCAGTTTGCAAGCTCATGCCCCTTTTCATAAAGACATTGCTTTGCTTTTAATTTGAACATAATAAACCCTGTTTGAACAGCTATTACAGACCCCTTGATGCTATCCTGAAGTTGTAAAAAGCCAAAAATATGTGCAACCACTACTATCTCTTGTCTGACATAAAAGCTCCTTGCTTCACTATCCTCCTCAGGAAGAATGAGCAAGTCTGCTGAATGCCTGGAGGCAAGTACTGCATGGGAAATAATTCTTTTGTGCTTTTCCTTCACTTGCACCTAGAACTGACCTCAGCTTAACTCACACTAAGACTGCAGATACAACATTTCTCAATGAATTTAACTCACCTAGTGCAGCCTTCACCTCTGAACCAAATCACCTTTATGTAATGGAAGAAAGATTAGGATTGACTGAGAACCAGACCCAGTGGCTTTGCAGAGGTGTCCCTAATACTTCAGCCATGCATTTGGGCCTTTTTTATCCTTTCTCATTTTCCTTCTAGCAATGAGAGATTCAGTCTTCAAATCCTGTAATCTTTGAGAAAAATATCAACCAGAAAAATTAGCACAATAAGTTATGGAAGACATCAGATCATAAGAAAATATACAGGAAGACTTGATAATTAACTGGTATAATGACGGTTGTTAATTTTTGCAGGAACAATTTAGAAAGTTACTCAAGTTCAAGAAATTGTCATTGAGTCTCTTGTAATAGACTGGTACTGTTTCAAGGTAGCAAGACATCCAGAAGTAGAGCAAGAGGGGAAGTAGAAATGAATCTCATATATTAATTTGTACACTCAATTTCAGAGAAGAATCACATTTTATGTAAAAGCAGTGAGCCTTGTCAGAGAGTTTCACAAAGAATGAGATATCAGTAGAAGCTTAATTTTTATATTCCTCTCAAAAGATCTTAATTAGCAGGGGATGATGAAAGTGAACTTAAAAAAAAACCTACCAAAGTCACTCTGTAAAGAGAAATGCCATTAAATAAATCCCCATCACTTGGCAATTTAAAATCGAACTTGACAAATGATGGTCTTAAAAACAACTGACAGAAATTCTGCACTAAGGCACCTCCAGAGTTTATGGGATTCACCAGATCTCACAGAGGAGAGAAAAAAGTGTAGAAAGCCACGAAGGAGAAAAAGGAAAAGGAAAAGCTCATTATTGTAAGGAAAATTCACGAGTGAGGGATATCTAGTGAAGGTATCTCAAGGGGAGTGGGAAAAACATGTTTCAGATGTAGCTGTCATCTGCCAGCCACAAGCAGAAGAGCTCTGTCAA
The DNA here is from genome assembly GCA_013400175.1 of Phainopepla nitens. NCBI lineage: Eukaryota > Metazoa > Chordata > Aves > Passeriformes > Bombycillidae > Phainopepla > Phainopepla nitens. Next base: position 1,262,567 of record VXBQ01016516.1, on the reverse strand, counting down.
ATTCCATATCCAGCAGAAACTGAGTTTCTGGCAGAAGCAGAATTTGACAATTTTCCTTCCAGCTGGGCTTCAGGGCTAGGGCACTTAGGGAGTCATGCTGTCTATACAGCAGCTCTGCTTTACTTTCTCTCCTCTTTTTTGGCAGATTCAGACAATTTTTGCTTTCTTCTTAGAAGCAGAATTGAATATGACGAGAGTCTTCCCAGTTAAAAACTAGAGAGACATCATTTTGCTTTTTTTGAATCGCTACTAATGATTTCAGCAGAATTGAAATTTAAATTTTGAACAGCTCCAGGTTTCCCTGGTTTTGTGGAATCAGAGGAGTCTGGAAATTACTTCTATAAACCACATATAAATCTCTGGACAAGAGACAACACCTGTGACACAATATAGTGCTCAAAAGTAATGAAGAATAAAGAAACAGCTGTCACTGCATCAGATGATCAGGAAGCAGGTTAAAAGAAGGGAGAAAATGGAAACATTTTTTGTGCTAGAAGAATTAAACCGTGAAACTCATTAACACAATTCAGAAAAGCCAATGGATTCAAGACCTGATTCCTCATAGTGATGGAGGAGAGCTCTCATTTAAGAGAACGGATCACATGAAAGCTCCTAGTTCAGAAAGTCCTTAAAACAACAAAAGACAGAATCCAGGAAAGGTTATGGAACATCTATCTTGTTTCTTATTCTGTATCTTTAGGCATTTGTACATCGGCTACTATCAGACAGAAGGATAGTGGGAAAATGGACTGTTGGTATGAACTGCTGTGGCAGCTCAGAGGCACTGGCCATTGAAAGCTGCTTTATGTGGTCACAGTGAAAAGATGTGCAAAGCCCAAAGCCTTAACTGGCGTTTAGCCGAGCCTTACCTTCAGCTTCTCAAGGAGAGGTTACAAATATGAATCGTCATGTAGAAGGAGGAAAGCAAACATTTCCAGACAACAAATCTGTCTGCTAGCTTAGTCTTATCAATATCCCTGCTCTAATATCACTACTTTTCACCCTTCAAATTAAAACTTACAAAGAGTCTGAAGTTTTATGAATGAAAAAAGTCATGATCACCACACACCCTTCCCTCTTTTGACTTTATTGTCATTTCTTCTAAGACTAAACATGTCTTTAAATACATAACATAAATTGCTTTTGAAAGTACTTGATTTGAATCTGGTTAGGATCAGATGTTTTCAGTTGACTCTCATTATCTTCTTAAGATCAGCAAAGAGAAAAAGAAATATTCAATAAATCAATTTCCTTAGAAAAGACATTTCAAACTAAGGAATAGTGGACTGAACAGTACCCCGGAATAATGAAAATTGGTTACCTATTTTTACCTCAGTTACAAAACATTTTTTTTTCACTTTGGCTTACTTGATTCCACTCTTTTTCATTTCTTCATTTATAAAATGGCACAACAGTTTCCTGAAATACTGTAAAATTCAATGTTTGCGATTCAGTGTTTGCAATGTCTTCTGAAGACCATTCATGGGCAGTGTGAAAAGAACTAAAACTGCTTCTATTCCCCAGGACAGTGAGACAATTATTAAAAATTCTGAATGGGACTAACTACCTTGAATTAATTTTATGACAATTATAAAAATATCTGGATGGGGCTGCTCACTTTGAATTTACTTTACATTTAATTAATGCTTACCAAATGTTTGTGTCACCGGCACCATTTTTTTCAGTAAAACAGTGGTTATCTGTACAGTGAACACTTTCAAAATCTTTACTGTTACATAATAGCATTTCATGAGGGTGATCCATGCTTTAATTTCTTTAAAATTGGGATTTTGGATAAAGATATGTGCATGAGAATGAGCAGACTTTTTGAAGGCTATGACGCATTTCAGTTTTACTGCGTATTTTGAACGAAGGCCCTGGACATGAATGCCAAATGGGTGGTCATACTCATCATTGAAAGCGTGCTATATTCAAAGCATCTGATAATAAAGACTAAGATCACTGCTTGTATGCACTTAGTGGCAAAGATCTGTGTGCTCACACAGGAGAAGGAATGTTTATACTGAGTTTTACAATAATCACATGCAAAGTCCTCAGCAGCCTTTTAGACCTGCAAACCTTAATAAAAAGGCTCTGTTTCTTAATAGCATTGTGCTATGGATGATCTCATAAATTACAGACACAGCTCATGGTTTCTGCATCCAGAAGATCACAACCTTCAGCTGGCTTGACAATGCCATTGCCAGAGTTCAAATTACAAAAGTCAATAAAATGAGATGTTAAACCTAGCATTGTACATGCTGCTAGAAAATCATGGATAGGTAGACATAAACTTTAAGCCTCCATATAAAATGATAATATTTCAGCACATAGGGATTAAATTTTAAAAAAATAGGAAATTAAAAAAATAAAATCTACAAATCTGGGTGTTACCCTTGAAATCTACCAAGTTCAACAGTAGACTTTGACTTAGTTTTTCCATTGCAAAAGTACTTCTGTCCAAGGCAGGCTCATGTCCCAGTAACTGTCATGTTTTACATGTCTGAGGTTCATGCTCCTTCAAGTACTCTAATTCATTTAACTCATGCTAGCATCTTTCCCTGGCATCTGCACAAAAGAACAGTTTCATTTAACCTAGCTGAGCACATCCAAGTGAGATGCATAAATTAGCAGCATAGTCATTTTAAGGAGAAGCTCACTACCTGCCTTTAGTCATCGGAAAGCTTGACACAAACATGACGTCTATAACTGATGGAGGTAGACATCTCTAGGAGATTCATCCCATTCTAGACCAGCATCTAAAACAGATAAATTGAGTCACTCCTGGTCACATCTCACTCTGTTGCATATAGAAGGACTTTATTATTCTTATCAAGCCTTCGATAACTCAGTTAGCCAATATGATTGAGATGAAAGAACCTCTACCATCTTTTGTAGCTAAGGAGTAAAGGCACCATCCATGGATGAAACAGTCACTTACTGACTGAATTATCCTCTGGTATTCTCTATTCAGTGACATTTAAAACAGATTAACTTCTGTTGTGAAACTGCCCCTTACTTTTTATTTTCCCCTTAAACAAAAAATATAGCTTTACGTATTTTTTTTCAGGATTAAAAAAATCCCAACTGAAACATCACTTTTTCCCCAATTTTTATGATTGTTTGTTCATTTACGAAACCCACACATGTGGCTTCTAATCAGAATATTTTGGGGTTTCTTTGAGATTGATTTGTGAAAATCTGAAAAATTTTCTTTCAGTAATTTCCAGTCCAATCATCTGTGATTTAAAAATCCATCTAAAGTAAGATATATACTATTCTATTAGCTAAAAAACTGCAGCTGCTTTTATAGGAGCATGGTTGGTACTCTGTCTATGGTGTTTTGGCCAAATTCCAAGCCAAGTAATTACATTTACATACCTAAATTCACCGTGGTTGTTTCATCTGGATACTGCAATATTATGTAAGCTCGTTTAGCTAATTTAGCACCCACATGAACAGCATAGGTTCAAAAGTTCAACTAAAACTTTATTAGGTTTGCAGTCTGCTTAATAATACTTAGCACTTAATTAATCTGCAGAACACCCTTGTGAGCTACTTGAGTTAGAATTATCAGGAGAGTCTGTGAAAAAGGAACAAAAAGACAGGAAGAAAAATGTCCATCATATAATGCCATCTCTCATTCTCAAATAGGTGTTCAAGTGCCTATAGTACTTTTTTTTAGTTCAATGCTATTTAATCTTGAAAAGACATTAAATCAAAGAAAAGCTACAAAAGGCAAAGTGACAGTCTGCCCCATTTTTGGTGTGCCTATGCACATGTCCAAAAAATTTTAAAAAAAAGAATACAGTCTCATTTTCTCTTACATGTATGGAAGCATTGTATACCTTTGTTGAACAGGGGAATCTGTGATGGGAAAAAAAAAGCCAATAATGACAATAAGGTAATATTGAAATAATGTGAGTTCCTGATTGATGTACTTATCATACCACTGATGCATGGTATCTCACACGGCAGCCTGCAGAACAACCAAAGACCAAATGTCTTTAATAAAAAAACACTGAGTCCCATCCTCTGATACATGAGAAATCCTTCGTGCTCAAATTCTTAATGTCAGCACCATGTCAGTAAACAGGCTGGAGTAATAGTAGGCATATTCAAATGCAAAAGGAGGCAGCGCAATTGCAAGTTATCAGAGAAGCTGCCATGTGAAAATCATGGAGGAGGGCTCATAGGCACTTCCAAGTTTGCTCTACCCTTCTGCCTAAACCCTTCACTGCTTAGAGAAGTATTCAAAATGCCTAGAAATTGTTACTCTCTGTTTGTGTCTCCTGTCTATTAGAATTCCTCTCTCAGTTGTTTCTTGAGATCCTGCTGTTTGATCCAGCTCCACTCAACAAGACCGACTCCAAGTCCTTAAGTCCTGTTTTCCATCTAACTGTACAATATTTTTGTGCCATTGGTAGGGACAAACCCTTTCTATGCTGCAGGGAACTCTGTAAGAGAAAACCATAGAAGTCTAAATCTAGGCTGTAAAGGGACTTGTGGAAGTGTGGATATGCATCATATATAAACAAGGCTGAAACAGCAGGAGACAAAGATTTCCTTTTCTTTTGAAGATTATGACTGCAATTGATTTCAATGACAGACACAGATCACAGTCTGTATGGACTTACAATGAGGTTTACACATGATCTCTATCACAGTAGGAACGTCTCACACTTTCCATAGCTTTATGTTAATAGAATGCTTAATAAAGGAAATTAATGTGTTTTCATATGTGGTAGAATGGTACACACACAAAAAAAAAATTATTTGCTAAGGAATACATATAGGATAAATGTAAGATGTGTATAAGTAAATTTCTAGTCCCTAAGGAGGTCTCTAGTTATTAAACATCTTTCTGCTCCACTGGACTCTTGATTTTCAATAACTCTTACAGGCATGACTGTTACAACATCATTGCACTACTCATGGCACAACATGAGAAATCTAAGACACTATCCTGCAAGAGGATCCATGCAGGTAGAACTGTAGGCTTGAGGTACTCTGTGACTTCAGAGGGGTCTGCATAGACATGAGTGACAAGCCTTTGCTGAGGATGAGCAGTAGACATAAATGTCTGCATGGCAAAGGAGTTATGAAGTGTCAGGTATGTATCAAGTAGGATAACAGCAAACCTGATATGGTTTTGTGGTTACATCTTGGTTTTACTGGTTCACTTTGGCTGCCCCGTTACTCTTGCTCTTCTTCACTGCTCTAGGGAAATTAATTTCTTCCTTTTCAAAATTACTTGATATGAGACAATCAAGGATGGTAACAAAAGCTATTTCCTCAAGCATATATATACATTGTAAGTCAGGATGTCTGAGGGAGACTCATGTGATCCATGGTTTTCTTGTGACCAAACAGTATTAATTAATACTGTCTGGTCTCAAGGATTAATTAATCAATTATATATAAAATTAATAATTATCTATCTATCTATCTATCTATCTATATATAATGACTTCAAAGTATTATGTTAACTTAGAGAATAAACAGCAAGGACAAATAGAATAGTCAATGTACCTGAGAATGTACATTGCTGTCAGAATAAATTGCTTCAATCTTTCTTTCATGCACTTAGTCAATTTTGTAAACCTGTCTTGAGTTAGCATTATTTTCTTCATTGAAGCCTTAAAGAAAATGAGGGTTATACCTTTTGATCCCCAAGACATTCAGCCCATCAACAAGCTTTCCTGGCAGAAGTGAAGAGTCCTCATTTTTATAGTGCTTCAACAATATACTAGAGATGAAGGGCTTTTTCATGCCAGTGGCACTTGAAACTGAAATGAATTCCAAAAAACTGCAATTAAAATACCAGGAAAAGTGTATTGAAAGAGACTTTATAGCCATTCAGTATACCTGGAGGCATGATAAATCTTCTATCGCTGTGTAAAAATGCATCCCATTATTCACTCAAATCCACAGCAACAAGCTACAGATGTAGTGTAATTTAGGCAAAGTCCAAAAGCAAAAGTTTCCTGCATTTTGAGGAAGGTATCTCTGAGATCATCCAGGGTCAGAAGAAGAGCTTAAGTCTTTTCACACTTCAGAAAAGCCTCCATTTTTCTGGGTGGAAATCAAGTTTTTCCAGCCAGGCTGATTAGTTCCGACTCCCTGCAAATTCTGCTAGAGGAGAAAAAAGAGGAAAAAAAAAATATTTCCAAGTTGAGGACTAAGATTTAATTTTCTATCTAAAAAGTCTGTCTTCTCTACCCTTCAAACCTAGTTAAGACAACACCTTTCTGTCAGTAGCAGATAGACAAAGTTGAGACAACATTCCTCCATGGGAAAAATTGAAATCAGATAGTACTCTACTCAGGGACTTAAAAGTAACAGGAATAAAAGACAGAAATAGAGATGACTCGTGAGAAGAAGGAAATCAGAATGAAGATTGTCTTTTAAAGAGGAAACAGGGTGCGGATTCATCAAACTAGAAGTCAACAGGAAGAGTCAGGAGAGCTGCCATGCACCATGGATGCTTGCCCCTGTCTCCCTTTCATCCCATCAAAGGGCTGCCTGTGCCTCATCACTTTTTGTGCTGCTGGTTTCAGGACACCACTCTGCAACTGGCACAACTACCCAGCCAACTCTTTTTGTCTTTGCCATGTAATTATCTTTATTCTCCCTTCTCTTCTGTCAGAGCCATGTCCTGGTACTCTGTACTTAGTCCTCTATAATAGGAGCAAGATGTAGTTGTTTGGTTTCTCTAGGCTGCCCTTGCTGCACTATATCTGTACCTTGCTAGAGAGAATTGTGTTCCATTGTTTACTTCTGTTTCATCACCTAAAAATAGCAACTCTGTGGTTACCAGTGATGCATTGCACAGTTAGGAAATGGATACACTTTTCCTGAGAAGACTATAATGGAGAAAAAAAAAAAAAAGAAAGTCATTGATTTTGCTAGACATGGCAAGTTACTGCCAAAAATAATGTTACATTGCCGCTCATAGCTACTTGTGGCCCATGAGCAACAAAATTTATCCAAAGCTTCAACCTTTAATATGATAAACTGGACAGACAAAAGTTGCCAGAATTGTCATAGGAATGCAATCCAGAAATTTACCAAATACCAGGAAACATGAACACCTTTTGTGTTTTGTTATGAAATTTGTACTTTATACACTGTATTCCACTTATGGGCCCTTCTCTCAGGCTTAATCTCATATTTTGTTGCTTTTTGGGGTTTTTTAAAATTTATTACAAATGGTTTTGTCTTTTCCCTGGATGATGGGATTTATTTGTTCTACTTGCATGTGGACACAGTGGATCTCCAGCAGATCAAACAGACCTCACCACCCAGCAGGTCTGAACAGTGGAGCCAGGCTGTCACTGTCACCTAGCATGTCCTTATGACCATCCCTGATCCTCCACATAAAGCTCCTTCTGAAGTTTCCTCTCTCCCCTCAGGTCTTTCTTTCTGAAGGAACCAGAACTCAGGGGAAGGAGTGGTGAGCAATTCCCACATGCAGCTAGGACATCACCAACATATACACACAAGAGCAAGACTGCAGAGTTATCTCCCATAATAAATGCACAGCTTCATGGTACCATTTCCTTTCCCAGCTTAGAAAATCCTGCACTCTTTCAGCATTGCTCCCTCTCTAAACACGCTGTCTCACTGACCTTTCTGACATTTTCAGGCTGCAAATTCTCTCATTATTGCCTATTTAATTTTCTCAGACTGCTGTTCACAACCTGATCTCTGCTCTCAGGTGAATGTCCAGCTGGAAAAAATAAGCTTCCTCTTCAGGTCCATCCTGGTTTTAATCTGCTGCTGTCGCAATAAATCCCCTATGGAGGTTTTCTTACTTCCTATTATTTTCCCTCTCCTGCTATAAACTTCACAAATATTAATCTCTTTTGGTCCTGATTTTCCCTTGCCTCCCATCTTTTATTTGTCTAAAATGCCTGCCAGGACTTTTCACACTTCATCATGTCTCCAGCAATACCGGCTCTGGGCCAGTGCCAGAGACTGCAACTTGACAAAATATGTTGCAAGGTGGCTTTCCTTCCACACCGTCTGCAGCTGTCATCTTCTCTCAGGGTCTGATACTACAAATTAGGCAGAGCTGGCAGGAGACCATAAGTTTTTTACCTCCCAAAAGTTAGATCGGGAACAGAATTGCTAGGGAATTTTCCTATTAGCTCCTTGCATGTGGGATAAGCAGCCTGGGAATTAAGGCACTGCTTTATCTTGACATTTTCCTCTCCTTTTGTTTATTGTGTGCCAACAGGTACGGATACTGTTACGATTCACTGTCTAGTCAATTTGCAGTCATCACCTCATGTCACGCTAGCCTGAACTCTGAAATCTGTTAAAGAGTGGATAAAACTCAGAGAGAAAATATTAAAAGGCCAGAAGCTTCATGCTGCAACAAGTGCAAGAGTAAATAACCTGGGGCCTTCTGGAGGTTTTGGTGCAGTGATCTACAAGGACCGGTTCACCACAAGCAGGGAGATAGAATAGGTGTTTGTATATCCTAGCAATTTCTCCGTTAAACACCTCCTGCAGGTTCTAGGTTTTGTAGATCTACTTTTTTGGACCAACAGCTGGAAGTGATGTGCTACGTGTAGTTTGAGTTGGGAAGTATCACAGCTTCTTCATTACCTTCCTTAGTCTGCAAGTACGTAGGTGCATTTTGTCTAGCTGGATTAGTGAGAATGAAAAAAATCTTTTTCTGTTACTGGAATTTTTTTGGGGGTTGGGGGGGTTTGGTTGATTGGTTGGGTTTTGGGGGTTTGTTTTGATCTGGGTTTTTTTTAAGGTTACGAATCAAGAAATATGTAAGGAAAGGCAAAACACCACTCAGCTAAATCCAGTTATCTGTCAGAACTCTGTCTGGTCAGAACCTGAGGAGGAAAGAGTTTCCTGCAAAAAAAGCTGTCACAGAACTTCCCATCAACATGAAGAAGTTGAGCTGCACTGCCTGCTGAAGACTTGCCAATTTGAGGCTCTCAGGTTGTTGGCTTACAACCCTGTAGTTTGTGCTTTGATCATTAGAAAAACACAGAGAATCGTGATAGTAAATCAATTTGTGTAATTCAGGATGATGATGTAGTAATAGATGAGCTGGTAGCTCAGTGCAAGGAAATCATGGAACAACGAAAAAAAAAAAATGCTTGCTCTGTGGTGGTATCAAACATCTTCTAAAATAAAAAAAAAAAATTTCAGCATTTGATGTTCCCATGGGATGAGTGGTGTCTGGCAGGGTTGATTTATTAGTATTTGAAAAAGGGATGAGCAGTCATTGAGAGAAGATTCAAGTGGGTACTAAATGTAAAAAGAAGGCCTCTGGAGACCCCCTCTGAGCTCATCCCATCAGGCACAGCTTATCTTAAATCAGATCTCCATTTGATCCATGATTTCTCAGAATATTTTTCTTTTTTATTGTTATTATACTGGTATTTCATTACGATTTTTCCGTTCTTTTTAAATTCCAATTTCCTTAAGTTCAATTCATAAATTCTGATGAAAATCCCTATAGCAACTTATAGGTGGTATGAATAATCCAGCTTGACTTCAGTGGGGTTTGGTTGGTTTCTGGGCAGATTATCTATGTTTATACCCAGTGGGGATAGAAAGTCATCTTTCCTTGAACTGGTCCAGCAGCCTGATAAAAAAGGAATCAGCAATCCTGGACTTCCTCAGTAGCTCTGATTCTGCATCTGTTGTGCGACCTTCTGCAAGTTACTTCACTTCCCTCAACTGTTAATTCCTTTGCTATACTTAAAATTTTTATGACTGTCTTCCTGTTGGAGAGTCTTTATTTTGCTGTATAATCTTCAACTCCCTACAATAACGGCAGCCTCAGTCTCCCTACACACTACTGTAATACAAATAAGCAATAATAATGCCTGGTTGCATGCAATGTTGACAAACTGAGAAGCAAATTTCTCCCAGGATGCTTTTCCAGCTAATGTATGCCTATATTTATTTGAAGAAGGCAAAGCATATCCTTGTGGGACCATTACCCACCTACAGCCAGCAGACACACCAGTCTCAGTGGAATGCCAGTTATGAAAACTACAAAAATAATCCAAAAGGAGAACTCATTTAAGATTCTAGTTTGAAAGATTTACACATTTTTGCTAGCATGAAAATCTCTTTTTAAAGCAGACTTATGCCATTTGATAGTTTGAAATAGAAAAAAAAACACTAAGACGAAAACATAAATATTTGAAAATCTGCTACTGTTCTCTGTGTGTTCCTGAACACTTCTCATCTTAACATTTATCAACTACATGGTTAGATCAAACAGTTCACAGAAACTGAAGTGAATACATCAGTCTGAAATGGACTATTTGCTTTTTTCCATTTGGATACCTTTGTTTCAAGTTTTTTTTTATATACAAAGGAATCCAGTCAGATTAACCCAGATACCCATTATTTCCAAATCAGGAACATGTTGCTCATTTTTTCCCAGAACCTCCCACCAATGCAAAAGGCACCCATAATACCACTTTGCTCAAGATCAATGTAATCATATCTTTTTAATCTAATTTAGTACATTACAGCATTTTTACACTGGCAGGGCTGCACTGCAGTATTCAGTATTCAGCAGAGTTGAAGAACAAATGAAACTATTGCATCACATGCTCTGTTTAGTATCTGGTATCTTCATCACAGAAACATGCTACACATTGTTACTAATTTTCAGCTGTCTTTTTACTAGGTTAAACTGATCCCTGCATCTTTTGCTAGAAGGTTGCCTCTAGTCTTTGGATCAGAACATTGCTACTCTCTGTATCACCTCTGATTTTTCAACTTTCTTCTGAAAATGGTAAAAATTTAGACCCATGCTGCTTCCACCAGTGAGCAAAGAGGTCCTTCCATACACCATTCCTATTCATAGGCTTTTGGCTTAGGAGTTATGAATACCATTTTCTTTTTGGCCTTAGTTTCTAATAAGAACCTGTATTTAGTTGTTAGCTCACTGTGATGCTTCAAGTTCTTGAGGATCTGTTTTTACAAGAATGTGAAAAAAGAACATAATGTCCGGAAAATGTCAAAAATGGAGAGAACTGGAAGTACACAGACACAGGCAAGGCAGGTCTTTCTTGTGGGTCTGAACCCACGTTGATTATATGCTTACCCCTGCAAAAGACAAGTATTTTTAAAAGTTTACATTCCTTTCTATTGGGAAGAGTGAAAAACAGATGTTTTCAAAAGTTGATTCATTCTATTATGGGACAGGTTTGTAAAAGAGATAAGTGAACTGGCCCGTGAAGCTAAATCTCTTTCCCTTGTTTTGATAGAGAGCTACTATGTTTTCAGATAGTTAAATTTTGGTGATATTATTCTGTGTCAGGCTTGTGCCTTCACCTGCCTCTTCTCTGAAAATTCTGTGGACACATCTTTCTCTTTTTTGGCCCTTAATATGCCAATAATCTTACTTTTCATTGAAACCAGGGGTGAAGCCTGACAGGTCATTCTTACAATAAGTCATTGAATTTGTATGGGAAGGCAATGCAGATTCAGCTTTTCAAGGGCCCTGTGAGGGGTTTACTACTGAATTTTCTTAATGTCTTGTGAACATACTGGACCATACTAAATTAGCATTTTAATCCTAGTCTCCCAGAAATGTGTTTACAAGTCACAGGTGAGGGCAAGACATGTTTCTACATATAAAATTTCCTCTTCCTCGCACATACCATGTGACTATGTGTCAACAAATTTACAATTTTTCTGTGCAGAGCCTTTCACACAGAGGTTAGCATATTTGTTAGAAATGCAGCACACATTTGCCTTCACCAAAATAATGAAAAGGGAGCAAGAGACTACTGAAGCTATCATTCCTTCACTCTGCTTTTCACCAAATGCTAAACAAAGGAGAAACTCTCGTACCAGATGGTCATATCATGGTGTTAGGAGGCCAGAGAAGAGAGTAAAAGTTTCTCACCATCTTATTATAAATGCAAACTTCTCTGCAATATAGTAGTCATATGTTAATATTTTGGACTGGTTAAAATCTGTCTGGAATATTTCAGAAGGGTGAGGTTTTTCCTACTGAGTATGTGGGGGTTTTCATTCCTTTCTCTTTTTCTTTAAATAATCAGGAAAAAAAGTAACCTTATTTTGATTAATTGAATAGTTTCCATAGCAGCTGTGAGCCAGGTGGCTGGAACCAGTTACTTAGGATGCTAAAGTAAGGGTAATTAGTTTATTTTTAATCTTTAAATTCTGTGGGAGTGGAGTTTAGTGTGTTAATGGGAGAGGTTTTGTCAAGAAGTGTCTTGACTAATCTGTTATTATCATTTAGTTTTATTGATGAAGCTCAGGCTTTATATGAAAAGAAAATGAATGGAAAATTCTGAGGCAGGGCAAGCTACAATTTTCATTCTAGCTTAAAAGTCCCGAAAGGGCTTTTTTATATTTTATTCTTATCAGTATTTTTTTATAACTACAAACCTGGGGGATTTGGTTCAAAGAACGACTTGTGTTCATGCAGAAGGACCTGCTCCAACATAGCAAAAAGAAGCCATTAATTGCAGAATGAGAAGACATGGAAAACGTATTAACTGTGTTACTCTTTTACCAGCTCCTATTGTTGAGGGAGGGCTGATTTTGATTATTTTACAATGTGTACATTTGCTGAGCAAAAAAAATTTATTACTTAATAGTCATGTTTCTTAACTTGACTCCCCAACCCTCTTTTTTTTTTTTTTTTTTTTTAATTCCTCCCACTAACTTCTGGTTTTAGTTTTAAAGCTACTTGTTCAATTACCTAGCTTTCCAGGTTAAAGAAATGTATTTTTTTGGCTTAAAACATGAAAATGGATCGATGCATCATTTCACCATTTTCCATGTTCTATGAAAGCTTTCTTTTCTGTGGATTAAGGCCAATTAGCAGATGGAGATTTGTGAGCTGGAGAAAGTCCAAGGGGGAGGAGGTGTTTTCTTCCAACTAGAGGCTCACTGACTTTACATTTACTATCAGCTAAATATTTTATTAGAAGAAAAATCCCTTCTTGGGGATACTCTTACTACCATTTCCCCCCAGCATGTTCTAAAGCTACCTGAAAAACTGAAGAATACAAGTTTTCCAGAGCTGTGCTCTGCTGGAAAAGGATGAGACCAAATTCAGACCACCTACCCTTTTTCCTGACTTAGGCATAATTGTTTCTTCCCTGTAATAGAGGAGTTGTAGGTTTGCAGTTAAGTTTAGGAAAGGCTTAGAACTGTTCTTGGTCATCTTGACTTCACTTATCTGAATTAGAAAGCTAAGTCAGGTAACCAAGAAAAGCTCAAACTGTGCCTGTGATCTGCTGCCCGTGTACATCAGTTGTGCAGGCTGTAGTTGCATTTGCTTTAGCTTTCTGATTCTAATCTGACATGTGTTTCTGCATCTAATCTCTTAGTGGCCATTATTTACTGAGCTTTCCTTCATGACACAGTGGTCCCAAGGTATCTTTGGGTCAGAGTAAACAAGATGTGCTCCAGAAGCAAATCTATTGCATTCTCATCTCCAAGAGGTGGACAGTTCAAGGGAAAAGGAATGACCCAAAAAAGTACAGTTTTTACACCAGGTCCTCAGCACTAACGGCTTCCCTCTACAGATCTCTCTGTTGGGTTTCACTACCTTCTACTGAAGTCAGAGGCTGACAGAGAAAGCAAAAAAACATGCAAACAAGATGTTTCTATATAGTTAAAAAAAAACCCAAAAGGTTTATTTCATCTTCACTTTTGATCCTCTTCACTAACTACTGTGAAAAGTCCCTGGCCCATGGCAGGACTATCTCCCTCAGTTATGTCAAGATTTTTTTCTGGGAGATTGCTTGTTCTTATATACCTAAGAGGTACCACGGAGTATGACAAGAATTACACAATATGGGTGACTCTCTGTCTTAGTTATGATGTCAGAGGTGACAAAGCATTGCCTTAGCTGGGCAGAAAAGGATTCTGCTTCAGACACTGTTGAAGGTGGAAATGCGCCTTCACCCAGTTGAGTGCTTTGAAGAATTATCTGCCATCAACTGGATAATGTCTCAGCAGACCAAAGGGATTAGAAAACAACAAAGCAAAAAAGAGTATTCTGATTCTGGCCCAGTCTAGATATAGAAACACAATATCTAGGTTGGGCATAAATAAAATGCATAAATAATTTTCATTGTCTTTTAAAAAGAGCTTTCAATTAAACCTATGTTCAGAGGTCAGCAAATGTAAGACAAGTATTAGATATTACTACATGACTCTATATCTACTATTACTACACTATTAAAATGTAGGATTTTTGTAACTAGATATCTTATTCTAAAAGAATTATGTAGGTATGGCCAGCATTTTCATATACTTCATATAGTAAGTAAATGTTCAACAAAGTTTTCATTGCACTTGTTATCTCTTATTTTGAATTTTCTCATTTCAATGTATATAGACACTTATGCATTTATTTTAAAAGGTATGAAGGAGCATTAAACCATGATATCTCAGTCTGAGCTCCCAGACTACCTCCGTTCTCCTTTGTTGTTCTCTCTCTGGACCCTCCTCCCATACCTCCATCTCCCATTTGCTTACATCTGCTGCTCAGGGAACAGCTTCATTTGCAGAGCAGTTAACTGTAACCCACATCCTTCTCTCACTGACCAGGTCTGGTCCAGTCACTGTATTAAGCAGGTTGATAGCCTTCTCTTAAAAAAAATTAAAGAAAACCATGCCATAGCCTACAACAAAGGGGCAGTACCAGTGAAAGTTCAAATGTTTTCTTCTTTTTTGTTTTTTTGGTTTTTTTTTTATATTAAAAAGCTTTTGTTCTCTTACATAATGCAACCAGCTTGCTTTTGTCTTACTGTATTATAGTGATAAAACTTTAATTTTATTCAAATGATGACCTGAAAATAGCAAATACTATATATTCCAAGGTGAGGGCGTGGTCAAGATGAGGGAGGCTCCTTTGGTGAAAGAAAAGGAAAAGAAAAAGCAAAAACAAAAGGAAGAGAAAGTTTTGGCTACTAGGATATCAAGGATATTTGTTTACCTTGAAGTACCCATCTGTGTTTCTAAACACAAATATGTGAAGGTGAGAGGTCTCCTTATTATGCAGGTAGGACAGAACAAGGCTGAATCCTATCCAGCTGAGCTGGTTCTGTTGCTTTGAACCCTCTGGAAACATAAAGATCACAGCATTCCACTGTGTAGCTGCTGCATTTTTTGGTTTGTTCTGTCAGTTGGCTTTTTTCCCCTTGGAGTATTTTTGGACTGCATCTTCAGAGAATATTTAACTCTTCTTCATTCACACTGTAAGGTGTGAAGGGTGCTAATGGAATGATTTTTCTTACCTATAGTAAAATTCAAGAAAACTAATTTAAGCTGTCTGCAACATTTTTTAACCTGATCATTACTTACAAAGTATTCCATGCAGTGGAAGGTGAAATTCTTTAAATACTGTTATTTTCAAAGAATAAAATAGTCATTAAATGTATGTAGAGGGAGGCATAAAAGGCGAGTCTTTTAGTTCAAAACTACAGATTTAAGTTTGCACTGGAGTGGTGTTGAGTTTTGTGACTATCAAAGAAAAACAATACTGCTAAACATGACTCATTAAAAAAATTATTTCTAATACTATCTGAGTTTAGATTTCAAATAAAAATTGAATGTGACATCTCCATCCTGTCATGAAGCTGTCTTACTACTTACTATAGTCCTGAAGCTGGAGGGAAGGGTTATGGAATTTGAAAGTTGTAGTTCACTTCTTTTCTTGCCCCCTCAGACCCCACTCTCATGGAAATGTATTCCTGTCTTGCCCTGCTTGATTATTGAGATAAAAGATATTGCTGTAAAAAGGCTGGAGGGTTACAGAAATCAACGAAGCCACAGTAATTTGCCACATCTGAGGCTCTGGCTCGTGACTTACCCTTTTATCCATTTTGTGATGTGCTCCTCTCTCTCTCCATTCCTGCAATCTGCAGCCTTTTCCAAGGTAATTCTAGGAATCCCTCTAAGTCCATTTATATGCTTTTTATTAATAAATAAATGAAAAAAAAAATGCATGTATAAGTCTATATACCTAACAGAAGATGGCACCAGACCAGCTGTTGGCATTGACAAATGACTGTATTTGCCAGTGGAGCAGTCATTTTTAAATCTACATAAAAAGATTTAGAAAAACATCTACTTAAATTAAAAAAATTGTATGGATGGATAGAAGTATAGGTGCATGTGTCAGTAGAAGTTTATTTTCTCACTGATTGTCTGGGTTTTTTCCTAAATATTTTCTTTTTCTCCTATGAGAAAAGCAATTCTACCAAGCTACTGTACCTTGAGATTGAAAATGAACTTGAATTACTTAAATTTTTCATTGTGTGCTATATTTTGTGGTTTACTGTTACACCTTTGGAACACAATCTAAATGAATTATAGAAAAGACAATGGTAAAAATAAGAGCAATGACATCAAGAAAATGCTGTAGGTTTAATGTCGTTATTATTTAAGCAGCAGGTTCCTGTCCTAATAGTAGAAAGTGAATAGTGGCAGCTGCCTGTTGTTTGAAGACATCAGTAGACACTGTCATTTACTTTGAATTGTATTCAGAGCACATGTGAACAAAACTATACTCCTCCTATAGCATGATAACAGTAAAAGAATGTCTGGAAGATGCTAACTATTTCCTAGTTATAAATTAGTAATTCTCCTTAGTGAAGATATATTAATGAAACAGCAATACTTGAACAGTAGGTATCACTTTTTTTTTTTTTTAACATCTCATTTCTTGTAGATACTGACAGTTTTCAAGCTGAGGTATATATTTCAGAGAGCAAGGTCTTGATGATATGAGCATATTGTACTATATAAATAATAGCTTCTGTGAGTGGGTCTTGGCACATTCTTTCCAGTGCCAGATTCTTTTGCTCAAACTGTTCATGTGGTGAGGGAAAAAAGGACTTGCATTTTTCAAACAGGCTTTGTCCTTGTCAGGCTGACAACATTTAAGCAAACATAATCATCTGTTTTGTCATCATTCTTGAGTGAAAATAACTTTTGAGAAAAGGTTTGCTTCATTTTAAAAAAGAAAAAATTAAAGATGTAGAGGCCTGAAACCCCAGGGCCCTGCTTAGATGTCTTTATAACTTGAAAAAAAAACATTTTATTAAAGACAGGGAATTGGCTTCATGATATGATTCTTCTTT
The DNA here is from genome assembly GCA_013400175.1 of Phainopepla nitens. Classification (NCBI taxonomy): domain Eukaryota; kingdom Metazoa; phylum Chordata; class Aves; order Passeriformes; family Bombycillidae; genus Phainopepla; species Phainopepla nitens. The sequence continues at coordinate 1,245,435 of VXBQ01016516.1, read as the reverse complement.
TATTGATGCCCTCATTACTGTGGGATAATGCATGATTAAGGCATGAGGCCAGGATCCCATGTCTTTTTCCCTGCCCATCTGTGGTGGTAGATTCAATTTCCTGTGTTAACCTATATGTTTTCAGAATCTTTTCCTTCTCTTTGCCTAGCTTTATCTTTTTTCTATATTTACAATAAGGAAAAGGACTTAGTAAATGTGAAAGTTCTATGAACCATTATTGGAGGAAAACCACTACAAGAATGACTACTTTCAGAATTTGGAATATATAAAAGTGTATATTAAAAGTGTTTTATAAAATTTTATTTTCATCCTGAAACAATGACATCTCAGCTTTAAATTTTGAAGAAACTATCATGCTCTGCTTGGCCTTTGGCAGGCCACACCTGAGATACTGTGTTCTCTTTTGGTCCCTGCTGTACAAGAGAGATGAAGGCAGGGTGGAGAGGGTCCAGAGAAAGGCTCTGATTTTCTGATACTTAATAAAGCTTAAAAGGTTTAACTTTACCCTTAAAAATGCTTTTGCCGAACTGAAAAACCACTTATCTCTGTGCTTGTACTGAAGAAGAATATCTCTAAAACTATCAAAAACTTAATTGTCTATAGGGCTGAGACTGGAAATAGAGACTTGGAAGCATGCTATATGAGAAAAAGCTGAGAGAACAGGATGTAATCCTTCTTGAGGAAAGAAGGCTTAGGGAAAGCCTTGTCACCATTTTCCAGTATTTAAAAGGTGGCTACAAAGATGAAGACTCCTTTTTTACAAGGAGTCACATGGGAAAGACATGGGTAATGTATACAATTTACTCCTAGGGAGATACTTCTGTCTTCTCAGAAGGGCACTACTGAGAACTAGCACAGAACATCTGTGAACTTTTCACATTTCTTTCAGATATGGATAAAATGTGATTTTCATAATGACTAAATAAGGCAATCTCTGTATGTAAACCTTTCTACAACATTCAGAGAAGGAAGAACTGGTGAGTGTTATAGGAGAGGCTTTCCACATGCATGTACAGTAACGAGGGCAAGCAGATTGCAAAAGCAGAAGCATGTGGTATAAAGCCAAAGCTTTTATGACCAACTGTAAAGAAGTGGTGAAATGCATTCCATCTGGAAAGGATTATGACCCAGAAACTACTAAAAGCTGGACAGCCATGAGGGCTTGACCATGTCTGACCTCTAAGTTTTTTGCAGAAATATTCAACTGATCCACAGTAAGAAAAAAGTGGAATACTTGAATTATAGACTTGTTTTGAGTCTTTGTATCTCTACAGAATTTTGGCAGGGGATCAACTGAAGGATTGTGAGGTAAGGAAAAGTTTCACTACAACAGTGGCTAGTCTCAGAATCTAAAATATATATTTTTGAAGAGTTTTTTAAAATCTTATTTCCCTCATTAACATTATTATTGATCAGGGCACTGGGAACTTTGTCGGATGAAAGATTTTGCTCTGAAATAACTGGATGGAAGGAAAAATATCTCTCTCCCAGTGCCATTTCTTAACAGTATATTGCTGAGATATTTATAGATGTTTCCTCCATAGGTATCACAGAGAGCACCTTTGTAACGATTTTCTTTAGATGTTTTTCAACAATAGGCATTCTGGGGAGAGCAACTGACCTCATGCCTAGCATGAGAGCTCCTCCTGTTATGTCTAATGGGTTTATTGTCTTCAAGGCTGGTCAAAATTCTGTTCAGAGAAATGTATCTGTGGCTGGATATAATAAAAATTTCCAAAACTAAATCCCAAGAAGCAGAACCAAGACATAATATCTTGGATGTTGTGTGTAGTATGTAGTATGTCCATTCAATTTCCTGAAAGTTTTCAGTTTCAGGGCAATTTCCTTATAGCTTTAAGCTTTAGCACTTTTAGGTACGGTTTTTCTTATAAAAAAAAAAAAAGGAAGGAAAGAATAAAGAGCCTAGAAAGCAAAGAAAAATGGTACTTTTTCACAAGGGAATGCTAGGTTATAACCCAACAGTCTATCATGAAACAATACTGTTTGATTGCATCACAATCTGTTTCAGTATGATTTATGTGTTCCCAAACTACTCAGTACCATGCTGTTGGAAATGTAAGATATTAATTCCAGAAAAAACACTTTATTAACCTGCAAGTAAGGTACAAAACAACCAGTGTACGTTTGATCAAGGATCTCTTTTTAAAACACTGAAATACATCCAGGAGAAAGACTGGTATTTAAAATTTAGGTTCCTTTTCTCAGGAAGAAAATACTAAACTCAAAGTACTAGTATACAACAGCTCAGCCTTTACGGTTCATTTATTGTGGTCTTGATCCTGTTCTTCAAATAAATGGAAAAGATCATTTATTTGGTGCAACAAGTTCTTTGAAAGCAGGCAGAAATCTTACAGTGTCACTTAGCTCCCTGATTCATCTCACATCTGAATTTAAAGTGTAGAATATTTTGTTCTTACAAAGCTTAATTTTTCTACAACCTCCACGGTCTCCTCTAGTCTTTCCTCATACCTAGAAATGGGTCCTAAACCCCATGGAATGTTCTATCTTGTGCATGGAATGTTGCCTATGAATAGGTCTTATCACTGTTGTTGTGAACTTGTAAAGTCAGGTCTAATGTTGAGCTCCATTTTGGGGGGGTTGTGTGTATGAGGTGAGCAGATTACAAATTGCTATTGATTAGCACAATAAATTATGAATGTACAGCTCCCAAGTAATTTTGCAGTAATAAAACAGACACATCCCTCCCCCTCGCTCTTCACCCCCAAATAGGTTTGGATTTAAAACCCATTTTGTCCTAAGCACTTCTCCAATTATCCCTGAAAAGAAAAAACCTCATTTGGTCTATGAAATGTTGGGTATTTTACTTCAGTTTAGATCAAGTTACTGGGTAGTGAGAAAAAAAAAGGTCAGAATGCAAAGGAATCTGTCCTCATCCAAAAGCTAAAGTGAAGCTGGAGTCTTTCTGCAATGTAATATTTCACTGTCCTATGTCCCACACTTTCTGGTACACGGGATTCTGATGCCAAATAAGGTAGTTCAATTACTTTAGAGAGAATGCATTATTTATTGACCAAAAGGTCAAAGGGGACCATGTGGTGCAGGGAATTTTCAGGAGGAATGGTGATCATTTGTCAGGAGAGAAGAAATGTACATTGATATGTGAAGTTATTATCCTTCTCCTGATCACAATTTGACCTTTGTCTTGCTAGAACTATATATCACCCTAAGGGAGAGGAAAGCAGGACACAACCCACAAACAAGCAGGAGACTTAAGGGATGATTAGAAGAGCTAAAAAGAATGGATAAGCAAGAAAAATGGGCCGTTTGTACACACAAACATTACATGTGTTTTAAAGGATCCAAGACAGTTTTATCACACAGACTGGGTGATATGTAGTCCTTTCAAAATCTGAAGGTTTATACTAAAAATAAAAGAACACTTTTCTTTTCTTTTTTTTTTTAAGTCAAGCATTGAAAAATATTGCACATCATAGATATCTTCATAAAATTGACTTTTTTACTAAACCCAGTTTATTCTATTCTAAATTTTTTCCTTTCTACCTCTCTCAGGATGGACTATTCATAGGTATATGATAAGAATGGAGGAGGGAAAATGACAAGAAATGGCAGGTGTGGGAAAGGTTGAATAATCCAGAATTGGAAAAAAGCAATTTTGTTTTGTGATGTATTGGAATACAGAGATTGTACATGTGGCGAGGGTAAGAACAAAATACATCTTCTGTTATGATTAAACTCACAGCACACTATTCAAATGACAGATTGTGTGGCACACAATAACACGGGGCAGCTGTGCAGAAAGGCAGGTAGAATTTATCACTTTAGAACCTGCATTTCTTTCTGTTTCCTATATTTTTCAAAACACTTAGGATAAGTCCAAAGTATTAATTGTTGAGAAAAACGCATTTAAGGGTAATTTCTAAATACTCCCTTAAGGCTATGCAATTTTGTAGCAAAAGGAGTCAGGGAAGGCAGAGATCAAAGATGCATCTACCAAAGCGTGCACAGATAGTTACTTCATAAAAGTTTTACATTCTTCTAGTGGGTTTGCCCTGGCTTCAGCTAAGCTTCACACAGCTTTTCACTTGTCTCCAGCCCTCAGCCCAGAGGTCTTACCTTAATGCCCTCACACACATATTCACAGGTATATGCTATTCAGCATCAGAGATGGAGTTTATCCAACTCTGTGCCTAGTTTTGCAGTCCTTTGTCTCCTGCTCAGGTGCTTTAGGAAAGTGCAGGAAAATAAAAATTAATAAAATACAACATAGTGGAATGTTCAAATACATCATTAAAGTACAAAAATTTGGATCGTTATGTTTTTTTTCCTATTAGTTGGCTCTATTTCCAGAGTCAAAAGTCCATACAAAACCAGTCTTTTCCACCAAGCATTTTATTTCTAATCCTAAAATCCTAACCCAGCTTAGTCAGTGGACAGTGTATCTTTTGCCTAATGTATTCAAATTACAATATAGAACCTTATCTAACAAAAAAGAAGTTATCTATGTTAAAAGAATTGTCTTCACAGTCAGAGTGAACAATTTTTCTGTTTAATATATTGCCAAGCATATTGGTGGTTAAACACTGATAACTGTACAGAATCCTTTATTTCACTGGAGTTACTGGTGATCAAACATCTTTCTGGCAAATAATAATAATAATAATAATAATAATAATAATAATAATAATAATAATAATAATTTACAATGTTGATTTAAATTTCATTACAAAGCCCTCTGAGGAAAAAAAGAGAAATTTTATAAGTGTTTTATAGTGAAAGGAAGGCACCAAATTTAGTGTACAGAACCTCCTAGCACCAGCCATTGCTGAGGATGCCACTCTAAGATAACCTGTGTAGTAACCCACAACTTAGTCAAATCTTTGGATGGAAACATTCCACAATGCATGCCTGAGAGAAGCTAAGCTTCTCTAGGAGAGGTAAGTCAAAACAGATATTCAACCTCATGTTTAAAATCCTTTTTCCTATGCTGAGTCAAGTGAGTAAAGTTTTTGTTTGCAAAATTATAGTTCACAGAAGCTTGAGACTGGAAGTTTGTAGAACAGATGCATCTTTTCTGTCAAAAATATGATTTTTACTTATGATAACCGAAGTTTCAGTCCATATTTTATTATTAAAGCCTTAGGCCCAGGTCAGCTTAAAAAGTCAGCAGTGCTGAATCTGCACTGTATGAGAGTAGGAAACCTTTTTTTCTGCTCTTCCAGCATTTTTTCTTCAGAGCTCATGAAAATTTTGGCAACAAAGAAAAAATTTTACTGGTTAGGTCGGGATGCACAAAATTCAAAGACTGTGAATGAAGAGACTAAAAGTAGGTAGAGGCTGGTGAAGGGTCATGCCTGGCATCTACCAGAAACTAAGACCAGAGAAGTAACTGGCAGAAGAATTACTAGTTCTGGAAATATTTGTAAGTGAAATGAGAAGTCAGAACAATTCTATTAGAAAGTATCACACTTAAGCCAGCTCACTGAATAATTCCCAAATAAACAGATCTTTTCCTAAGGTGGAGAAGTAGCCTTAAAGTCTCCTCATTTTTATGCTATATGAGTGGTGAATTTTTTGAGGTTTTTTTTGCTTTTTGGATATTCTCTGACAAAAAGTCTCACCCATTAAATTGCCCCCTAAAGACTTAAACAATGAAGTCTTCAAAAATGCCCAAAAGCTGCAGGAGAAAGGATTTTGTAAGTTAGATTCCATCACTTTGGAATAATCTCTGAGGAAGATGTAATACTTCAATTAAAGAACAGCAATCCCTCTAAGAAGACATTTTAAATTCGAGTTTGTATAAAACATTTAAGACCAGAAATTGTAAAAAAAAATGTTTCTGACATCACAAAAAAGAGAGAAGCAGTATAATAGGTATCATAAAACTCTACAAAGTGTCATATGGCATCTGTATTATGATGCACAGATACCCCCTTCATCACTGCTTTGCAGTCATTCTGCAATTTGAAAGTTGCTTCATGTCCGTGCCAAACACTTCCAAGGTTTGCCAGTATTCAAGAAAGACTAGAAGCAACTTGGCAACATCTGGACTTGAGAGGTAACTTCAACAAAATTATTATCAGTACACCCTACCTCAAAATTTCATGGTGAATGAGATAGAGAGAACAGAAGTCAGCTGGAGGAGCTCTCTAGTTTTTCTTTATACAAAAACCAGAATTACCTGAATTAAGATGAACTCCAAAGCTATCATTTTCCCCATTTTCAAATGATTGAACTATCAATCACAGACAACTCCTGCGTCAATCAATGCAAGAACTGAAACACTGTTGATGGTATCTTTATACTGCAAGGGTTACAAAGGAAATATCTGTGGGTTTTAATATGAAATTTTAAAAGAGATTCAGACATAACAGTGGTAAAAAGGAGAAAATTTCATCCTGAATAATTTATTAATGGTTCAAGACTATTAATGAACTAATATGAATTGATATTTTCTTTCCTTTAATACATTTCCTTTAAAAATTCTAGATTAATTGATCCAGAATGGATGGAGATTTAGAAAAAGTTCAAACTACATGTTTTGGCATTTCCAAATAGAAGATGAAGAAAAATTCAGTTGTTTTAATTAGTCGACTTCGCTTGGTTTCATTTTCTGTTAAATTCCGTGGAAAATTATGCTTTTGTAATACTGCCCCAAAACATTAGAACTTTATGGCTGCCTGTCTATATATATCCTAGAAACCATGTTGAATGGTTGTATTCCTCTCACCCTTCTCTGAAAGAACAGGTATCCAAACATAATATTTTACAAAGGCAATAAATTGATCAGAAAATTCAGTTTAATTTTCTTTTTGAAGACAATTAATACAAAACATTTCAAAATATTCTAAATTGACAAGCTGATAGAAAGTAATTTAAAGGTTATGTTGTGAGGCTTTTTCCATAAGCCATTTCTGTAATAAATTATAATAATGAAAAATTTCCAACCAGCATATGTGTTCTAAGTAAGATAGTAAATGTAGTCTGCAGTGGTTGGCTGCATTCCAATGAGAAAATTTAAAAATAGTTGGGCCAAGAAAGAAAGAGGATGGCACAGATTTTCCAAAGAGAAATAGCCACTATATTAAGGAGGTTGTCTTAGAGGACTGCACACAAAGTTCCGATATTTTAGTGGAAATTTGTGCCTTTTCCCCATGGGTAAAAGATATAGCTAATATGATCATAGGTCTTTAGCAGTGTGTAGAACTAATGTACATAATTTTTGTCAGTGAAGAAAAAAGTAGCAAACAAATAAAAGAAATTAAACAAGGAATATTAGTACGGAAGAATTCGACAATAGTTTTAATCTCAGAGTATGAGGAGCTCAAATTCCAGCTTGAGGAATTTCTGGCCACTTCTTTCTAATCCTACTCACATGTCTTACTCATGTCTATGCCATTTGGGAGGCTGCGCCACGCATTAGATAGGTCTAATGAGCGACACCTAGTTGCAAAGAGGCAGATTCCATGCTGTCATGCCAGGGATATAATAAAGATGGTAACACCTCAATTTCTTTCAGCCATAGAAGTGCAGGTTCTGTAATTCAAATAAGTAGAAGCGGAATTCATGCAGAATTTTTAAGAAATCACAAATGTAATGGGTAGAAAATAAAATGCAGAACTGATGAACACCACATATGACGTAACACAGTAATAAAGACTCCTTCTGTTCCCTCTGTAGGTGAAGAATGACTCTGTGAGAAAATATAAAGGGTGCCTGGCAAAAATAATTAACCATATGTTCCTGCAGCCCTCCTACATCATTTGCAATTTGTATAAAATATGAGCCAGGTCAGATGCAGCAAATGGATAAGGTGACTGCAGCAGGCTACTCCCACCCAAGAGTGGGTACCATTAAAAATCTGAACTTTCAGAATCACAGGTGTGGCTTTGCAGCCATTTGCATATTTATGTGTGATAGATAACTGTGCACAAGAGCCTGCATGGAAAAAGAAGCAAGGGAAGATTGTTACAAAGGAGTAAGGCAGTGGTCTCACCAGTGGACACATTCTAGATCTGGTTTTTCTACGGTGTCCTATGTTGTCTTGTCATGCCATTTAATGTACCTATTCTCTACTAATTTCTGTATAAAATAGGATAGTATTTCCTAGCTTTATGGAAGTTGTTTAGGAAAAAAAAAATAAAGAATTTGATCTTGTCAACTGTTACAGACACAAGTCATAAAACTAGACCAAGGGAGTCTCTCCACATGGAGAGATATGATGCATATAGAATATTATTTTGAATTTCATAAGTTGCTTTGACCTTATTCACCTTCTTTCTCATTATTGAGAATGAGAAAGAATCAAGAAAGCTGTAAGTCATGGAGCTGTTTCTGTTATGCTTTTTTCCAGTGCACCCTGACTGTCAGAATGGTTTTGCAGTGACCAAATAATCTGGAAATTGCAAAGAATTCTAAAATATATATCTGTATGTAGGAGATTTCCACGAGCTTCACAATTCAAAGATACTTTCTTCTCCTTAGAATCAGCAGGAAAATCACGCCAATGACTCATAAAAACACCAGCACATAATGAAAGCTTTCTGTGGAAAAAGATGTACTATAGCTTTGGAATTTTCAGCAAATGGTAATGTACTACAGGTTTGAAAGTGTTATGTGTGATTATGTTAAATTATCTTTCTTTTTGAGAGATTCAAAACCCTTTACTTTGGATAGTATGTTAAAAAAGGTATAGCTAAGAAAAAAAAGATAAGGAAGAAATATTACTACGGTAACATAATAAAGTAGTATGACTTATTCTGCAGTTGCCTATTAAAATGTACAGCTTTCTCATCGGATATATTTTGGCCTTAATTCTAACGAACAGCTCAAGAGAACTGTGACATGTAGAAGAATTAACTCCACTTGGAGACAGTAAGGTAAACAAAAATCATTCTGCTTCCAGCAACTCGCATCACAAAGAGCTAGTTACTGAGAAAAGTAACAAGTTAAATTAATGGCAGCAACTGGTGGTTAATATCAAGTAATACATATCAAAATATGGTAGTTCACTTTCCTTCCCTTTCTTCTTTAATTTTGGCACTTATCTACATCTTCATATGAATTTGCATTTCTAGAAAAGAAAAGCTGGATAGATCCATAGAATATATCTATACCGCTAATGAATTCATAATGTGAAGAGTGAAGTGTAACACTCAGGAAAGTAAAAGGATGCAAGTATAGCATTCCTGACCATATAAGTTGGAAAAACTAAAATTCTCACTATGCTACAGAAAATTGTGGAATTTTAATCCATTTAGTCTTGCTTAAAGTTCCTGAATCACAAAGTTTAGAGTACTAGACTGTAGATTTGGGTGAGAGGGCACAGTTACATTGACCTAGTAGTTACAGCAAAACATGGGAGCATAGCTTTCTCTGTTATTTTTATGGTTTCATATGTTCACAGCATAAAAGTCCTTCAAGGACTACTGAGGAGAGCATGACACATTGAGTGCTTTATGACCCACCTGATGTATCTGTAAGGCCTAATGTTGTACTCATCCTGCTATGAGAGCCCTTCTAAAACCAGCTTTGAGAGAGCAAGATGCATCTGAGGAACTCATTTAGCCATTTTCCATTGTGAACATTCAGATTTCAAAATTATTTAATGAATTTAAGTGCTAAGTCCAGCCAGCTTCAATCAGATGTCATGGGTTCACAGCCTGGAAGCTGTGACCTTTGCCTAACTGCTAATAATTTCAGGAAGTTTGGCTGGACAGGAAAAAAGCACTGACGGTCTTGATATAAAGAAGATTTTGGGCTATCAAAAAGGATGAGAAACATGGAAAGCACAGGTGATATAAGCTTTTTCTGAGAGGCAAATTTCTGTGTTCTTAAATTCTGTTATATTTGTGTTTTCTCCATTTATTATTATCATACTGTGAAAAGACCACATGAAAATCTTGAGTTATGAGTTATGCAACTCATCCTTTCTTTTTAATGACTATAGACTTGTTAAATTAATTTCTTTTTTCTTTCTCTCTCTTTTTTTTTTTTGATCTTATTATGCTACTATTCAAATATGGATTTTGAAAATAACTTTATTTTCAAATATGTGTATTTTAACTGAAATATGTTCAAATAATTAGCCCATCAATTCATAAAGACAACAAATCAAAGCGAGAGCAATGAGCAGTTTCTACTTTTAACCATTTGCATGGTTTTATCTCTTTTTGCAGGAATGTGTAAGGCAGGCAGATTGCTGTTCAGCATATTTATGTTAAGGACAGATCAGTAGAATAGTGTGGGTTCAAAAAGACGTGTAAAGCTCATCTAGTGCAACATCTCATATTTTCAATTAGATCAGTAGGTCAGAGCCGAATCCAACCTGACCTTGAGTGTTTCTAGGGTTATGGCATCCACCATCATCATAAAAATCTTCTTTCTTATTTCTAATATAATGGACCCTCTTATAGTTTTAAACCACTAGGCCTTGTCCTATCACAACAGGCCCAGCACAAGAGAGACATTGGAATGGGTCCAGATAAGGGTCATTAAGTTGTTCACAGGTGTGGAGCCCCTCTCCCATGAAGACAGGCTGACATAGCTGCAGCTGTTCAGCCTGGAGAAGAGGAGGCTCTGGGGCCACCTTCCAGCAGCTTTCCAGCACGTGAAGAGAGCTTACAAGAGAGTCAGAGAATTTCCACAAGGAGGGTAAGCTGAGGGAGGGTACATTTCAATTAGGTCCTAGGAATAAATTCTTTGCTGTGAGGGTGGTGAGTCGCTGGAACAGGCTGCCCAGAGAAGCTGTGGATGCCCCATCCCTGGAGGTGTTCAAGCCCAGGGCGAATGGGAGTCTGGGTAACCTGGTCTAGTGGAAGGTGGCCCTGTCCATAGCAGGTGGATTGGAATTAGATGTTTAAGGTCTCTTCAAACCATGTTATGGTACTGTGATCTTTCTTATAGCCCCCTTTAATACTGAAAGGACACCTAAGTATTCCCCAGAGCTTTCTCATCTCCAGGCTGAACAACTCATGCCATGTTTGAGTACATTGAGCTGGGCTTCTTTGCAGAAATCTCTCTTCTGAGACAAATAGCTGCATTATGTTCAAAAAGCACAATAAGGAATTTTTGTGTTATGTGTTTCTATTACAGAAGTTAAAGTAACTCGGCTATTAAGATCTGAGCACTATATCTGAGGCTGGTGCAGAAGCAAAGAAATCATCTGGCAAAACTATTTTAAGCAAGGAAAATGTGGGTATAAATATGTTGTATGTAGTATATTATAATTCAGTTGCCTGCTTGTCACATTGCACAAGAAAGAATACTAATGAATATGGCATAAATAATCAGTACACTCATCAAGCCATAGTTCAGTAAAAACCTGAGTTAATGAATCAATGCAAACCTAAAATAATGACTTTTGGTTTAGTCCTTATCCCATGCAGATTAATAGATATGTGATTAACAAGTATTCATGAACATCAGTTATTTTTTCTCTTCCCCAAGAAAAAACTCTGTAGGTAAGATGTTTTCCTACGTTCTAGGATTGCTAGAAAAGGGAAAGATGCTATGCTAGCTAGGTGCTGATGTCACTAGCAATACAAGTGTTCTTTATTTATGTACTATTTACATCAGTAATATTGAAAGATTGTGGTATAGTCTCAAGAAATAATATGCTCTCTTTGGGTGAAGGCTGGAATTCTTTGCATCAGTGTTCAAATGAATACGTCGGTAATGGGGAATGAGTAGAACAAGTTTTATTTCTATCTGCCGTACAGACAAAAGTAACAGGAAAAGTTCAGTGTGTAAATATTGTTTTCTTAAAAGATGAAAAAATGCAGTTAGTTATTTATCTGAATTGCAGATGGAGCATGGAGTAGTAGCAGAGACTATCTGGAGACTAAAAAGCAACATAATAATGAAAGAGGGTGTTCATCAGTTTTAGTTAAATTGATTAAACTGCTTCTCAGACAGATATTTTGGTCTGTAGCAGAGTAATTGAAATAAAAGGTCTATTCCAAAGAGACCAAAGCACTTACTAAAAGACAAGACATAAATAAATCATCATTTATTATGCTTAATAAAGGGGTAATCAAATAAAATGCAATGGGGTGTCATATGTTATACATAAGAAGCCATGACAGATGGCCTGCTGATGCCATCTAAATTTAAATTTCAGTGACAGTCTAGAAAGTGGAAATCTGAAGTATTCTATACCTCTTCTTTTTTTTTTTTCAAGTACAATGAGGGAAACACACTGCAGAGGCAAACACTTAATTTAAATCATTTCAGATTTTATTTTTTCCCCAAATTAAATTACTGGTTGCTTGTAACTAAAGCAAAACCATTTATTTTTCCTATAAATAATGCTAGTAAAAGCTGAGATATAATAATGCCTTCAGTAGAATAATAGAATAAGCTGAGTTGGAGTGGTCTTATCAGGATCATCATATCCAACTCTTAGCCCTGCGCAGCACATCCCCAACAGTCACATCATGTGTTTTAGAGTGTTGTTCTGATGTTTCTTGAGCTTTGTTAGGCATGATGCTGTGGCCATTTCCCTGGGGGACCTGTTCCAGTGCCCAACCACCCTCTATGTGAAGAACCTTTTTCTGATTGATACCCAACCTAAACCTACCCCGACCCAGCTTCATGCTGAGTTTCCTTGTGTCCTGTCACTGGTCATCAAAGGGAAGAGATCAGTGCCTGCCCCTCCTCTTCCCCTCACAAGGAAGCTGTAACTGCAATGAGCTCTCCCCTCAGTCTCCTCCAGGCTGAGCAGACCAAGCGACTTCAGCCTCTCTTCATGCATCCTCTTCCCCTCAAGGCCCCTCACCACCCTTGTGGCCCTCCTTTGCCCACTCTCAAATAGTTGAATGCCCTTTTTTCTATCACAGCACCCAGAACCGCACCCAGACTGGAGATGAGGCTTCCCAGTGCAGAGCAGAGTAGGACAATTCCCTCCCTTGCCTTGCTGTGATGATGTGCCTGATGCCGCCCAGGACAGGGTTGGCCCTCCTGGCTGTCAGAGCACTGCTGGCTCATGTTCCACTTGTCATTGACCAGGACCCCCAGGTCCCATTCTGAAGCTCTGCTTTCCAGACCTTCCCTGGTCTATAAACACATCCAGGGCTGCCCCATTCCAGGTGAAGATTCTGGCACTAACCCTTGTTAAACTTCATAAGGTTGGTAATTGTCCATCTCTAATTTGTTGAGGTCTTTTTGCAGTGGTTGTATTAACAATGGGCAAATATTTTAGCCAGCAGTTCACACCCCACTAAAGGTAACAGAAAAACCTTAGAGTCTTCCAAAATTTACCCAGAACACTAATGTATTCTGTTTGTTATGTAAGGACTTTAAAGTGACATTGAAATTGTGGGACTGAGAACATTTCTCAGAAACCAGCGGACACTACTGGTGTCGCACTTTCATGAGATGAGAATAGTCTCAGTGATATAAAACTTTCTTTCCCTTGCCCTAATACAAATGATGCAGCTAAAATCAGGTTATGAGACAGATAGTCATAGTGTGAGCCAGCAGATTTGTTAACAGCAGAGAGTCATGGAGCCAGGACTAGTGATTGCATGGTGTTGCATTGATCATGACTCTCCAGTGTTAAATGTGTGTAACTAAACAGTGTGAATGTTAGTGTGAACTTGTGTAATTAATCTATCTTTCTAGAACAGATTAAAAAAATTATGCATGTGTATTGCACCACTCAGATTTTTATAATATTGTAGGATAAGAGTATGAATTTTCATGAAAAGTTTAATAAGAATATTAGAAAGTTAGAATATTTTAGAATGCTTTTTCATCCAAGAATTCCAAGCTTAAGCTACATTAATAAAACAAACGAATAATTAGGAAAGCTTCAATGCATTCTGCTTGCGGATTCCTGTTTGAAGTGGATTGCCATGTGAATTTCACATCGTTGCAATTGGGTTTTTTTTAAATTTCTCATTCAGAAGTATTGGATTGCTTTTTAAACATATACTTAATCCTCATTAAAAGACTAGAAACAATTTCTCCAGCAAAACTGAACATTGATTAATATTCTAAGTGAGTGTTCATGTATACTTTTACAAACTACACGAGAGGGTATTAGAGAATATTAGGATCAGAGGATGTTGAGCTTTCAGACAGACAGAGAGGCACTGGGTCAGTATGTCAAACACTTGAATAGCTCCCCAGTGTTTACACACCACATTTATTTGTCTGCACCCTCTTGCTGGGCTCCACCTCCCTCTGCCCCAGCACTGACAGCGAGGCCTAGGGGAGGTGGGGCGGGCTGGGGGTGGTGAGGCTCTGAGATGTGGCCACAGCCCTGGCTGTCGAGTTGTCCCCACACAGACAGGAGTGACAACGGGGTGTCCATGTTGGTCATTGTCCTCATATGCCTGAGTTATCATTTCCTCCTCTGCATTCAAGCAAATCTGAAAAACGACAAAAATTTTCTTAGGAAACTGAGGGCTGTGGTGGCACCACTCTCGCCCTGTTCTGATAGCAGCTCAGTCACAGCAGACAGAGCATGGGCAGGGGCTGTGTCACCAGGGATTGGTGGCAGGGCCAGCCTAGTGAGGGTGTAAAAAGAGCTGCACTGTATAAGATTTATTTTATTATTGCAAGGCCCACAGTCTGACCACAGTAGTCATGAACAAGGTTTAGAAGCAAGAGAGAAGAAAAGAGAATTCATGGCTGTGGGGGGTTAACTTAGGCTAAGGGCCACAATCCCACCACAGTGTTTACTCTCTGCTTCTCCTCAATGGGACAGTGAGAACAGTGGATGAAAAATGATTGTTGCTTAAGACAAATCCAGAGAGGTTGCTGGGTGGTTACTGTCATGGGCAAAATGGACTTGGCTTAGAGAAAATTAATTTACAATATTGACAATTAAAATAGATTTTGGTAGTAAGAAACTGAGGCAAAAATTAAAACTACATCTTCCCCTTTCCCAGCTTCAACTTCACTCCTGACTTCTCTAACATTCCCAAGCCCACGTGGTGGAAGGGGGATGAGGAAAGGGAGTTATGTCACTAAGTAACCGTGACTCTGCTGCTCCTTCCCTTGCTCCTGCAGTCCATCCGGAACTGCTCCAGCGTGTCCTTAATAATGGCTGCAGCATGAATTTCTGCTCCACCATGGCCTCTCTGCAGGCTGCCAGGCAGCACCTGGAGCACCTCCTGCCCCTCATTCTGCTCTCTCCTTGGTGCTTACACTGGTGATTCTCACTTTTCCCCCTCACTCCTCTGCTCTTCCAGCTTTTTTTTCCTTTCTTAAATAGCTTTTCACAGGACCACCCCACACTTGGCCCAGTATGTCCTGAGATGGGTCTGCTGGAGGCAGCTGGAGCCAGCCTTCCTCTGCTCACAGAGCCCCTGCAGCTCCCCCCCGCCACGTCTCTCCAGGGACAGGCTGCATGTGTCATGTATGTGCGCTTTCATGTGGCCCAGCTCTCTGCTCTAGAAATAGTTTTGGGTTCTGAACAGGATTTTGGGTTCTGAACAGCATGACTGAACAGGAGAGTTTGAACTGCTCACCTCCTAACGTGAGCCAGAGCACAAAAATAGATTATTTAAGGAGTCAGAAAAGATCGTGACAAGAATGATGATGCCGAGTATACCAAAACTTCTGTTTAACTAGGAAGCATCTCAGAAAAGAAATAGCATATCTATCAACTTGCTGCTTTACACCTCAGTGACAATGTTTCTGCTCCTCACAGAGGTTTATATGAAAACATTACTCTTTTTTTTTTTTTACCCTAAACTGAAGTGCAGTGAGATTGGTGTTGTAATATAGAGTGGCACGCATACCACAGGGTTGCAGATATGCATAGCAACTGAGCAAAGCAAGAGCTAGTTGATGCACATTTAAATTACTGTTTTCAATCCAGGCAATTAAAATCACTCTTACTGAGATTTACTGTGTTAGCTGGTATTTCCCAGGAGTGAAGGATATGAAAAACATTCCAAATATTAGCAAAGCAACTTTTTAAACCACAATAAATAAAAAAGACATTAAACTATTAAAATGTATCCAAAGGAGGGCCAGGAGGATGAAGAGATGTCGGGAGGGGAAGCCTTATGAGGAGCCCTAATGTCATTTTTTTTTTCAGCCTAGAGAAAAGGAGACTCAGGGGTGACCTCATTGTGGTCTTCAATATCCTTACAAGGGGATGTGGAGGTGCAAGTATCGATCCCTTCACTCTCATGCCCAGCGACAGGACCCGAGGAAATGGCCTGAAGTTTTGTCAGGGGAGGTTTAGGTTTGATATAAGAGAAAGGTTCTTCACCTTTCTCTGATGATTGGGCACTGGAACAGGCTCCCCAGGGACGTGGTCGTAGCATCAACCCTGAGAGAGTTCAAGAAGCATTTGGACAATGCTCTCAGGCACATGATGTGATTCTTGGAGTGTCCTGTGCAGGCCCAGGAATTGGACCCAATGTTCCTTGTGACTCGCTTTCAACTTAAGATATTCTATGATTCTATGATTTTATGGTATCGATAAGAGTCCTTACGTGTTACTTGAGTTAAAACTTTCTCCTTGCAGCATATCTGCCCTTACAAGATTTCTTAGTAGCAATATTCTCGGTCTATGGCATGGGAGAAAAAACATTTCTTCCCACTCAGGTCTTCTTCACCTAGCTAGTGAAGGTATCTGAATGCATATGTTCAGGCAGTATGTTAATTTGGGGAAAGGTAATATTCTTCTCTATCACCTTTATTAATGCCCCTTTAAAAGAGTGGGTTTTTACTGCAGATGTTATAGGTGGAGTGTTTTGCTAATCTCTCTGCAGGCGAGCTAGAGAGCTCTTCAGACAAATCATTTGTGTTCAGCTGTCATTCTAGCACAATGACAAAATCTGTCTAAATGGCAGTTGTAAAAAAAGGGTGACAGCAACTCTTTAAAAGCAGTGTAAGTCAGCAAAATTTAAAACCCAGTTTTTACAGGGGACCAGGAAAGCAATGTTTTCTGCTCTCTGTAATTTCTTTCTTTTTGAAGGTCTGTTAAGCCCAATTGCAGATTGAAGGTTTTTCTACAGAAAAGCTATAAGACACTGTAAAATTATAGAACTTCCAGGGCAGTCTGAAAAGAGAAATCCCTAACAGATCTTATATCCTAAAATACTCATTTTATGTGTGCAACCCCTACCCAGAAAAGTACATACTTGACATATCATGAACCAAAAGAGAATTCTTGAGTATTAATATTTTAAGAATATATCAAGAAAGTTGATAAAGTTGCAGATGAGTGCTATAAATGTTCCTGAAATGTGTATATCACCAAAGTTTATTAAATTTTAAACAAAGGCATTTAATTTTAAATTGGTTCCACAAAATAGTAGTTTTTGGTAAAGGTGGATCAAGTTTTAATGTAGCTCAGTTGAGACTTAGTTTAGAATAAATTTTGACTCCTGGGGTTTTTTTCACTTTTGCTTGTTATATGCATTTAATGTGATGACTTTAAAAGATCCTCTAATTAACCTCTGTTACCATGGAAACAAACAGTTTAACCTGTTCAGTATGTTCATGAAAAAAAAAAAATCAGTCAGCTTCAAAGAAAGAAACCATTGCTTTGTTCATCTAAAAGCTAGAGACATTCCTTTTCAGCTTAAGCACCAAAAAACTAATTAACTTCAGTGTTAATATTTGTTTTCAAAGAAGGTTCTCTAATAGAACTAACATGTAAGAAATATCTCTTTAATCATAGAATCATTTAGGTTAGAATAGTTCATTCGGTCCAACCATTAACCCAGCACTGCCAAGTCCACCACTGAACCCCTTCCCTAAGTGTCACATCTACACATTTTAAATACCTCTGGGGACACCAATTCAACCACTTCCCTGGGCAGCCTTTTCCAATGTTTGCAACCCTTTCTGTGAAGAAATTTTTCTAATATCTCATCCAAACCTCCCCTGATACAAACTTGAAGCCATTTCCTCTTGTCCCACCACCAGTTACTTAGAAGAAGAGACTGATACTTTCCCATTATCAGTCAAAATTCAGTCTTTTCTTAAATAATAAAAAAAGAAAAAAAATAAAAGAAAAAGGAAAAAAAAAGAAAAAAAAAGAGAACCGCTAATTAATCACTGGAAGAAAAAAACAAGAAGTGTTTCAATGACTAAATCTGTGTATAACCAATTTTAACATTACCAAAAGTGGCTTTAATTTAAAATATTTATTTTGCACATTCAGCATTTAGAAGGATGCATACATATATAGAAATATATATATTTTACATCTTCAACCTGAGGCACTACATTATATCTAAAAGATATGTTTGAATTAACATAAAATTGAAAGACATTAAGGAAACTTCCCTTTTGCCAGGCAAATTCTAGTAAATTCATTGATTTTAGTTTGCTGCATGCCAGGCCAACATGCTGTACGTCTATGAATGAATATACTCTGCAAAGGAGATAAAATTCTGGTCTCCTATTTTTATATTTGTACATTCTGAAATAAATTTATTTATTTATCATCAGGCAAGATAGAATAAGCTTTTTTCTTTCACTAGAAAATGTTCTCTCTTCTATGAGCTGAAACAAACACATGCCTTCTAAGAAGTTTCAATTATCCAAACCACATGCCTCACTAACCAATATTTTAGTAGAAATATTTTAGTTGTGGATTTTTTGAATTCAGACTGATGAATGTTGAGCCTAATAGATAGTAGGGAACCAGGAACTCTGAATCAAGAAAAGTTAGATTCAGACCTTGTGTATCTTCAACTTTAATGATTTAAACACTTTCAGTTGGGAACCTGCATCCTGTTCTTTTTTTTTTTTCTCGAAGGTATAACATGGACGGATAAAAACAGTTCAATTATCTTTATTACAAGACATCTAAAAGTTTTGGGAACAGTAACTAAGTATGAGAACCTTGATTAAGGCCCCAGTCACTACCAAGTAGAAAATTTCACATAACCTACAGTTCCTTTTTGAACTCAGCTATTTGTGGCATTATTAGGACAATATAGTGGTCAAGACTAATAAAGCCCTTATGGATCTCAATAAACTTATGAGTACGTGATGCTACTTGAGGTAGGTCATATTCCTTAATCCCAGTCTTAAGGAGTAACTCAGAAAATGCGACTTACATAGGAATTCAGCCAAAGAACAAAATAGGTTCAACAGAACATTTTGTTCGACTGAAGGACATCCTGTATAAAATGGAGTAGTGTGGGTTATGCAGAAGATCTGGGCCCTGATGAACATAGCAACATTGTAAGGCCTTGAAATAAGTACATTGACAAAAAACAGGAGAAAATTATGGACCTTAGATTTAGACTGTTAATATTTTTATATTCTCTGGTCATTTTCAAAATGTCCAGTTTCTTTACATTTGATTTCTGTGTTCAGTATTACTGAGACTGCTGAGAAGATAAAAGCAGAAAATAAAAGTAAAAAGGAAAAAAGAAAATTATTTTTCTCTAGTTCTTGGATGATGCTTTAGAATTGAAGAAAAAATGTGTGCCTTTACAGTTCAATTTATAGGCTAAAATAAAACCTTTATAGCAAGGAAATAGTCTCCTCTGCCTTCTACAAGATGAAATCCTGTCTCTGTTATGTCACAGAGGACCTGTTCTAAATACCTTCACTTAAACCCAGATTTCCCCACAGATTTTCAAAGTAGTTTTAATATTCAGTAGATCACTGTGTCATTCCTACTCACTTCTGTTTTATCTCCATGCACTTCTATGAAGATACTAAGCACAAAAGGACATGCATTCATATTTTTCTGGCCACAGTTACCATGGACCTGTCAGTCACAAGAACAGAGGCATCACAGTTCAGGACCATAAAATATTTATCCTTGGCCAGCTGTGATTCAATGAGTTTACTACTCCAACTCTTGCACATGGAAAAACTTACATGGCTACATGGAGGAAAGAAACAGTTAATAACCTTCCTGTTCCTGAAAACGAGAAAGGTTTTATGCCAAGTCCCTAAGGAAGTATATTCCTTACTAAAGAATTTGAAAACTTCGCTATTTCTATTATGCTATTTTTGCTTCATCTGCCTAATTGATAGGTTCATTAAAAAGGAAAATAAAAGATGCAGGAGTATGCAGAAAAAAAAATTTACATGCAAAAGCAAATACAGTGTATAATGCTCTTGGAAGGTCCCAGTCTCTAAATCCTGGCTCCCTTCTGCCTCCAAGACATGACTGCAGAATAAGCACTTTCAACAAAGCTGTTCCACAACATTTCAGTTTTCAGCCAAAGATGGAAGGAATAATTCAGGATTGTATTCCCTTCCACTGAGGCTCTTGATGACAGTTCCCATGAAGTGGAAAGGCTCAGATAAGGACTGTTGTGATCTAGGTATTTCTTAGTTCAACTGAGTGTTTTAATTACTAATTTCCTAATAGCTGGTGATTAATGCTCCCTTGGATATTTAAGGTGGAAATGGTAATATTTCAGTAACAAATGGGAAACCTCTCAAGGTTATAGTTCTGGAATGGAAAATGGATTGAATTCAGCAGACACTAAGGATTATGACAGGTTTCCAGTATTAATTCTCATATCTTTTGGAGTGAATATTTTCCACTTTTTGCTTCAAAACATTTTTCCTTTATAAATTGTTCTAACTTTTAAAAATTCAGCTAAAATTCTTACATCAGTTCAAAAGTAAATAAAAGGGATTTGGAATCCCACTGAGAAATTGTCGGGGGGGCGGGGAGGGTATCCTTCTGAAAAACAGAGTAAAAATTGCATTTTAGCTCAAGATAAATTACTATCTTGTGGAAATTTTTCTGTTGACCCATCAAGTCCTGTACCAAAATCACAGTACAGTGTATTAGAGCACTTTTTTTCCTGTTTCCTATTGTTGCAAAATGCTGTTTGCTGTCAGTGAAATCATATTCTAGACTTCTGTTCCAATTTTGGTAGACACTGTGCTCACTTAAGGCTGTGAGAAAAAAAGAATATAAATTTTAAAGAAGGCTTTTACCATCTCCATCATCATAAATGTAAGCAGAAAATTTCTAAATTTCCTAAACCCAGGACTGTTCTGGGGGGGAAAAGGGAGCTGAGAAGTTTTCCATGTTTCAGTAAACAACAGACAAAACTATAAAATACAATTATTTGAATGAAAGAAAAATCATGAGATCTAACCCATTAGTTTTGGTTTTTTTGGCATTTTTTGTTTGTTTGTTTGTTTGTTTTCTCTTTTGTATTCATACTGAATAAAAACAACCCCAAACCAACAACACAGAACTTTAATTTATTCAAGTTACTGCATGAATAGTGTTTATTCCGTGTAGACTCTTATGCACATGATACAGAGACTGCCATATTGTTCAAAAAAGCACGTTAAAGGAATGACTGAAAATCAGATTCCCTAACCTACAATCAATGTGACATCTCTTCAATATCAGCAATGTTCCTACTACTACCAGTATTATGTTCAACCTGCAAATTTCCTTTTCCCTGTTGTCTGCCTCAGGTCCCATCTTGCAACTCTAAAATGGTCTAACATTTTTTCTGATATTCTTCCCATAATTCTAATCTGTGATGCTTTTGCAAGTACAGAATAATATATCTGAATTCTGGCCACATTAAACAAGTGATTGTAAACCGCTTGGACAGACATAATTTTTAAAAAATTGTTGTTAAATAGGACACAGCAGAGGTGGACAAATTTCTCTCAGTGTGATGGCTAAAAGATATGATGAAAACTGTAATTTTGCCACAAAAACATTCCTGACAAGTTTGACTATCCATTAAAAAAATATTCCCCAGATTACAGCTCATATTTTCCTTACTCTTACTTGGGCATTCAGGTGGAGAATGTAACAGACAGCAAAAAGGAAGGGTGGGATGTGAAGAGTATAATCTACCAAGGGTGTGAAATGACGTTTTATTGCAAATGTGGAAGAACAGAAGGCTTGCAAGGAGGAGGGCTGAGTGGGGTAATATGCTGAGTTACACAAGGAAAACAGAAAATATTAGGGGGTTTTATTACTATTATAGAAAACGCAGGTTTGATTATTATTAAGAATTTATTTTTATACACTCCAGGTTGTTGAATCTTGGTTGATTGCTAGACGGAGAAAGTGATTGGAAGTAAACTACACAGGTGATATCATGTGGGAAGGGAGAGCCCAAAAGGAATCTAAGCTACCATTTCACTACTTGGACTTTCACTAACCTGAGAGCTCTTCTTATATCAACTCCAAGGCTGATAATGATACTCTGTGCCTGGAGTAATAAAGAAGAGAGGCAAGGGAGCCACTTTTTCATTCTTTTTATTCTCCAAGGTAATCACAGATGCAGTACAACAAAGAGGAGTGGATTGGAAAGCCATCCATCTCTGGGACTCAAATTAATGGCCTTACACATATAGCACAAAGGCTGTGTTCTTCTATTAGTCACCTACCTGTTACATTTTGAGGGGGAAAAGGAAGCTGAAAAAAGGCAAGAGAAACACTAGGACTGCTTCTGAGCTGACTCTCCCTGAGAAATTTAATTTAATTCTAATTGTTAAAGAGAGAGGCAATAACAAACAGCTGCTCCAACAACAGGCCATTCACTTTTATAACCTTTAGCAGACCGGACACTACTTTTCGAGGATAAGAACTGTTTCAGCTTTCACAACACACGAGAAATTCAGACAATGTTAGATAACAAATAGTGGGAAAATTAGAGTGATTTCCGGTTTTGCTGATGTTATAACTAAGACTTCTCTTGCAGTGAGGAGTCGTCTTACAGTAGATATAACTTCTGTTTTAAATTTTCTTACTATAGTTTTAGTATCATTAATTATTGGATTAATTTCTATTCTTTCAAGAATATAATACTTAGAAGGAGACTAAACCTAAAGACATTAAGGGTATTTATGATGTCAAAAAGTCTCTAAGGACCAGCCCACCGCTCAGCCCAGCATTCGTCATTTTTTTGCTAAGTGACTCCATGAAAAAATTTCAGAGTGTAGTAACTATGCGACAAAGTCTTTTGGCAATCCCTCAATGTAGTAGGAAAATGTAGGGAGAGAATGGCCTGATATTATTAGGGAAGCTGCAAAGTAAGATGAGACCTGATAATTTCGTACATTTGCTCTTTAATAAGAACTGAAGAAACAGACTATTGCGCTGAAAGTCAGAGTTTTGCATTCACATGGATAAATGTGACACACTCTTTGCAAAAACACATCAGTACTGCTGCCTGGGGGAGCCAGCATAGAAGTAGAAAACTGTAACTGTCTGTGATCTGTCAAGAAATGCACAGAAAAATAAATTAAGTTTGGCTCTGAAGGTACAAGATTTCTTTAAAAATAGGAAGTATAAAGTTATCTCCATTTGTCTTCTGCTTTCTTAACCTTGAATCTAGTTTTATACAATTTTTCGCAAGTTATTTTTTAAAAGGAAGCTGAAAATTTATCACATTTCCCAGATACTGGGCTTTAAGAAAACACAGAGAGTATTATCATTCACATTTATAAGGTGAAGAAGTTTTACTGTGACAAGGTAGTCTGACCTCTTACACAGCATAGATACCTAGGAATTCTTTGACAAAATTCAGCATTTCAATTATGAGCAGTCTTAATTTCAACTTTACAGAGAACCCATCATAACACTGAAGTGTTATTGCAAGTATTAGCCAAGTTTTGGTTTAAAAATGACAGCTTATTCCTATGTTCTATATTTTAGATACTGTTTTCATCCACTGGACCATGCTGTAGCTATACCACATATAGCTTACTACTGCAATAAGGCCATTTAGCTTCTGGGAAGAGTGAGCTACCAGAAATCCTCTACGAGAGGAGCTGGAAGGAATGGTTGGCATGAAGCAGGGGAAAATATGCATCCATAAGTCTCTCAAAGTCACTGCTTGGAAGGTAGAATCCCTTCAGAGAAGTGCAGCTTTCACTCTCTCTTCTTGCATTCAGAACTTTCCACCCCCATGTAAAAAGCCTTTGCTTATGACCTATTTACTAAAAGAACCACACAAGTCTTCATCTCATTTGTTGTTCATAATTTTATCAATCTTTCAGTTTCCTCCATATGGATTGGTAATAATTTTAGGGGTTATTTGGGTTTGTTTTGTTTTGCTCATATAGGACATGACTACAAACATTGGGCTGTGAAAGGAATAAGAACCAAGACCTCTGGACTGCTGTGTGGCACCAACAGACATGGCACATCCCATCTATTTTCTGTGAGCTATTTATGGCACTTAAATAAGTGCCTCTGTAGAGAAAAGTAGAATTCAAGGGAAAAATTTGGTACATTTATTTACCCAAAGTTTATTACATTACACTACATTATTATTTGTATCCATCTGAATATTATTTTAATCTAAATAAATTAGTTAGCAGAAGTCTGTTTTCCATAATTCTGTATTGCTTGCCATTACTTCTAATGTCTTCCTTTACTTTCTTATTAGTCAAGCCGCATACCAGCTGTTTCATTGTTTTGCCTAGGCTAAATTTGAGACTGATGAGCCTGTAACTCTTTGTCTTTCCCCTTCCTCTCTTTTTAGATTTGGCACAGCTTTAGCTTTCTGCCACTTGGCTTCCTCACAGCTACTAGGTTGAATGAAAAATAGCTTAATTAAAAAAGAAAGGTTCTTAGAAGCAAAATTGGAATGTATGCAATTGTTACTTAATTCTTGGAACTGTGTTTAATTCCTTCAGATTTAGAATTGAATTACATATAATTTCTTCTGTAGACAGAAATTGTCTCTATATAATATTATAAAAAAGTAAACATACTTAAAAAATGTATTTCACTAGTAAAATATATACATTGATAAATATACCTACAAGTAACTTGATTTTGTACACTCACATGTATTTTGTCTGCTACATTATTTCTGAAACAGATGAACAGATTAAAAACCACAGTGTCTTAATGTGGTTTTAGAAAGAAAAAAAGAAATCTAATTTTGTAAGAAATAGAAAGGTTTTGCAAAGCTTATAAATATAAAGCATGGACATGTCAATAGAGATTCATATGATCAAATGCAACATACTATGATTTTTGTTTTTCGAATGTTTCTCAAGGTTTTAAATTTTTCATACCAGGTCCTAGAAAGAGAAAAAAAGGAGTGAACTGCCAAAGACTAATAATTTAGTCCACTCTTCTAGTTTTTTATTATTTTCCCATTTTCAAGAATCAATGAGAATAACACCATCTTCAAAAGTGTTGCTATTTGAATATATTATCACACGTAGTACTGGACATTACTCTCCTCATGTACTGCTGTTTCCATTAAAGTCATAATGACCCTAGATTTCCATGTATATTTGCCGCTAAATATTGCTCACATTGCTGATTTTTTATATTATTATTTTGAACGTCCCATCATTGCAACAAGTGAAAATATCAAGAGCTAGATAGATTGCTGGGTGCATTTTTAGGTGTAGGTATGAAAATATTGTATATGTATTCAAATATACGGAGATTAAGGGAAATACAGATCATTTTATTTGTGTATCCCTGAAATAGCAACATTAATAATAGGTAATAATTCCGTGTCAGCTTGGCCCTGCAATATGAGGGATCAGGAGCATCCAATCACATACAAGATTTCAGGAAACAAATTAAGTTCTGCAGAAACAATGGAGAGGGACAGCTTGGAGGATACCACAGGGGAGAATCACCAAGCAGCGGCTGCAATTGAAGAATCAGGCATTGACAGGCAGGTATGGGAGAGGATGAGCAATTTAGATCTGATTCATTCAAGGGTGAAGCAGGGATGAGTTACTTGCAGAGTATTCAGAATTACTAAAATCAGGATTTGTCCTTGGTTAACCCAAACTTGTTTCTGTCTCCTTCTTAGTAACTATGCTTTCTCATTATTGGCACCCTTGTACTTTTTCTTCCATTCTTCTCTTGCTAGGCATTTGAAAATGGATCTTTTTGAACTTGGACAGCTTTTATGATGTGTGGTCCAGTGCTGCCCATTTTTGTTATTTCATTTTAAGTTTTATGACTTTGGGATTATTTTTTTAACTGTAGGTCCTCAAAACAGCTGTATTTTTTAGTTGAGAAAAAATAAAAAAACTCTACAAAGTATCCACCCCTGTTTCAAGTCCAGTTGGGAGAGATGATAAAGATATGCTCTGAATATGCAAAAACCTGCAAAGCAATAATGAACAGTGCAGACATTTTCTCATTATTTCTAGTCCAAGCTTTTCAGTTTTATCTGTAGTCAAATTCATGACCTTTGAACTTCTAGAGTTGAAACTCTGGCATTTTTCAGTGCAAGGGCCAGCACTTTTCAAAAGTGTCTGAACAGCTGAAAACATGGACTAGTGCAGATGTGCATGGTTGGGATCAGGCAAGAAGTTAGAGTTTTCAATTACTTCTTTATCACTCAGCTCCTGCCTTCGTGTTGTGGTAAATTCCTCTTCCCCATGGCAGGAGACTTGTGGTGAGCTTATGAGACAGATGTCAAGATCTCTATCAGGGAAAAGTTGCAATATTGCACCTCATACAAAAAGTGAGCACCTCTCCCAGTCTGAAATCTTGTGGTTCATGATCTGTCTTACATAAACACATCTCATATGGAGAGTATGTCTTTACATTTGATGCAAGACAAGAAAAAGGACAAGAATGAAGTGGAAAAACAGTTGTTACTTGACTTAAACAAGCAAACAAAAACCCAAACAAACAAACAAAAAGGCATTGATCATCCATCTCCATTTAAAAAATGAGCCTGTCTCTCCTAGTTGGGTAACAATAAAACTGCAAAACTGCATATTAATCTTCCTCTGCTATTTATACACATGTAGGGTTTATTTTTCTTGCATCCAGCATGATGCACTCAAACTT
The DNA here is from genome assembly GCA_013400175.1 of Phainopepla nitens. Taxonomy (NCBI): domain Eukaryota; kingdom Metazoa; phylum Chordata; class Aves; order Passeriformes; family Bombycillidae; genus Phainopepla; species Phainopepla nitens. The sequence continues at coordinate 1,218,713 of VXBQ01016516.1, read as the reverse complement.
CCTTATATGTATTGTCATCTTGTCTTCCTCCATAATTACACATATATATTTTTATGTTTTCCATACTTCCATGTATGCACACAGATGGAGGCAGAAGGGCTGGTTCTCTGGATAATCACTGCAAAGAATGTCAGCTGCTACTTTATCCAGTTTCTGAGCTGGCTGAATGGAAATATTAGGATAGATCCTCTATCCACCCACCTCAGATGAAAAGCTAAAACAATGGAAAATTTGTATAATCCCATCAGAATACATTGACAGCTTGGTACAGGCTTTGTCTGCAGTGCATGTCAGCTGTATCTCAGGAAAATAATGGTCTTTTCATCCTATAAAGGATAAGGAGGCAGTGATAGCAATGATGTGGAGTTCAGGTTTGGATTAGGCTTTATAAACCTACAAGGACTATGTACACAGTTCGAGGAATGGAAGGCTGAAGAGATTGCAAGAATCATAGAATAGTTTGTCTTATAAAGAACCTTTAAAAGGCATCTAGTCCAACCCACATGCAATGACCAGGGAAATCTTCAATTAGATCAGGGTTCTCAGAGTCTCATCTGCCCTGACTTTGCATGTTTGCAGGGATGGGGCGTCATATCCACAGTTTCACCAACCTCATCATAAAAAATTGCTTCCTTATATCTAGTCAAAACCAAACTCTTAGTTTAAAACCATTGCCCCTTGTGCTATCGCTAGAGGCCCTGTGGAAATAGTCTGTCCTCATCTTTCTTGTAGGTCCTCCTTAAGTACTGAAAGGCCTCAATAAGATCTGCCTGGAGCCTCCTCTTCTCCAGGCTGTACAACACTAACTACCTCAGCTGGTCTTTTAATAGGAAAGAAGTTCCAGCCCTCTGACCATTTTTGGTGGTCCTTCTCTGGACTCACTCCAATAGGTCCATGTCTTTCCTGTGCTAAGTATCCCAGAGCTTGACACAGCACTGCAGGAGGGGCCTCACCAGAGAGGAATAGAAGGGGAGAAACCCCTCCCTGGCCCTGCTGGCTACATTGCTTTTCATGCAGCCCAGGATGAAGCGTGCTTTTTCGGCTTCAAGGGCACGTGGCTGGCTCATGTTGAGCTTCTCATCAGGCACCCATAGGTCTTTTGCCTCAGGGCCGTTCTCAATCCCTTCATCCCCAGCTTGTGAATGAGGCAAAAGATGCACCCAGACTCCACTATACCTAAACTCATTGTTATCCATGAAAGGTATGATACAGCTAGTACTGCTGTTCCTGCAACAGTCTAACACCCATTTTGAAGAAAAGGCAAATCCCTGGTTTCTGAGCTTATTCCACTCCTTCGATCATGGAGAGACTCTCATCAGGCTTATTAATCACTTCAGCTGCTGTAATACTTTGGGTTCTGTACAAATAAGAGATAACAGAGCACAAGACTCTCAAGCTTATTTCACAGGGCTGCCAAACCACAATCCCTAAAATGTAGAAATTTATGAAAAAAAAAAAAATTGTAGCAATTATTGACAGTTGCCAATGGTGTTGAAATGTGACATAAATGAATCTATGCATGCAGGACTTCCAGTATTGCACATCTAAGACAAAAAAAATTTAACTGCTTGGGTTAAACCCCAAATACGAGATCAACCAATCATTTCCAGCCATCAATTTGCATTTTCCCTCACTTTTTCCGCTGACAACAAAACACTTATTAATTATATAAGACGAGCTATGAGCTATGGTGCAATTATGCCAAGCTCAGTATTTCACAGAATGTATTTGGGACACTAATCATTGAATTTGACTGTAGCTAAAAGGACAGAACACGTTTTTTTCTCTTAATCATTTGTATGTGCATACAAGTATGAAAAATGGGTTCTGCCATCCAACGGGGAAGCTATAAATTCACCCTTTTAATCCTCCCAGCAAGAGCATGTGTGGGTCTCCAAATATAGCTTGTTATGATCAGTGGATTGGCACATCACTTCAAGGAAAAAAAAGCCACTGAAGTAAAGCCACATTAGGAATATGGGTGAGGACTATCAGGCCCTTTGAATTCCGATTTATTAAACATGCATTACTGGATAGGTTTAGGGACCCTCAAAATGTGAAAAAATGTAACAGAAGTGAAGCAATACCTCTTATTTAGATTATTTATTATTACTTGGAAAGCCTGAGGGAGCTGGAAACTGCCATAGCAAATGGAAATTGTCTTTGCTAATATAAATTAATTATGATTCCAAGGAGGCACTAATGGGAACAAGCAGAAATATCTAACATCACTCTGTAAGACAGCAGAAGAATGACATCCAAGGATCCAGCTTCACTTCAAGTGACAGCATGGACTAATCAGACTGGAGAGGCCAACAGAGCTCGATTTGTCTCAGCTTTCCTTTTCTCTTAGATCTTGCAGACGGCTGATTTCACACATTAGATACTTGCCAATTGTGCATGGTAGCCGTGGTCTAATTTAAGATAAAAACTTTTAAAAGATCTCTTTCAAACTTTAATGCACGTACAGTGTACGTGTATAGTGGCCTGTGTCTGGATATGATACTATTCCCAGGCCAGGCTACTTGGATGTCTTCTATTAACTCTTCCTTAGAAGAATATTTATCTGTGTAATGTGCACACACAGATAGTGTTGTGCTTTACGTGTTTCTCTGCATCCATACAAGACTGATGTAATGCCTTAACCCTCCCACCCATTCCATTTTAGAATACTGCATTTGTTACAGTCCAAGCCACAGTTTGAATGTACTACAGCAGACTAAAATACCCATGTGTGAAGACTATAGAGCTTTAAAATTTACATATCCCAGGGTAATTATTTCAAACTTACTCGTAAGAAGAACCTATCAGTGTTCCTGCATATGTTCTAGCAATTACAGTCTAGCTAAGGAGATATTTGCAACATGTGGTGGACCACAGTTCCAAGAGCCCTGATCTTGTAAGGCAGAGCAGAAATGCAAAGAACCCTGGACCAGGTTTTAAAGGAATTATTCCTCCACTAGAACAAGTCTGCTCCTGACCTGATGTACTCTTCAGCAAGACAGTCATGTCGGCTACTGAGTCAGGATCACTGCTCCTGCTGACCACCTGAGGCAGATTTGCTCTGTTCCTATTCTCAGAGCATAAATATTCTCTTGAACTCCTCCATACATGTTTCTGCTAAAAACTGGAATAATTATAGAAATGTAAAAGTGTACTTCACCTCCTTTCCAGACATAAGACATGAATAACAATCTGCTAAACTCTATATACTTGTATTCTGGGCTATTTTGGGTTATGAAGAAGATAAAGTCTTTTTGGAACAACTCTGGAAGATGGTTAGGCTTTTAAAATACTTTCTAGATATGCTGTACCTCCCTACACAGCTCTGAGTTATAGCTTCCAGGAATTGCTGTGGCCAAGAATGCAGGCTATATTTCTGGTGTTGCGCTGAAGAACTTTGTATTTCCATATTCTTACTTCCATGTCCTACTTTCAAATGCAGAGTGAAGGAACAAAGATTTGTCAACCGTTCCTCCAGCCTCTACTGATAACATGCTATTAGCACCATCAGAGAGAGTGTGCACCATCTCTCCAAAATAGTGAATGTGTCTGGGTTTAGTCCACTGCAGGCTCAGAGCTCTGCTTGCTGCCATCATGCGTCTAGAGGACAAGGAGCTACATGGCTGTAGTGGGTTAACCTCGGCCATCAGCTAAGCCCCTACCTAGTCACTATGTCACTTTCCCTTCTAGGATGGAATAGAGACTCAGAAAGACAGAAGCGATGGAAAAAATATGATGGATTGAGATGGAGACAGGCCAACAAGTGAAGGTAACACAAAAAAAAAAGAGGAAAACACCATCCATTAAAAAAAAAAAAAAAAACAACCTAAAACAAAGGAAAAAAATCCCAAGTAATGAAAAGACAATAATGCACCACCTTCCACTAGCAGACTGATGCCCTACCAGTTTCTGAGAAATGGCTACTTTGGAAAAAATTGGTCCTCACTCCCCCTAAGGCATATTGTTGAGCATGATGTTAGACTGTAAGGAATATATTTTTGGTCAATTTGAGTCAGTTGTCCCCTCCCAATCTCCTGACCACACCCAGCCAACTCACTGAGCAAGCAGAGTGGGATAGAGAAAAGGCATCAGCACTTATCAAATACTGCTCAGCAGCAGCTGGAACATTGTTGTGTTGTCAGTACTGGTTCTGCATCAATAAAAAGCACAGCTCCATATGGATTGCAATGAGGAAAACTCCATCTTAACCAAACCCAGTGCAGTGGATCACCACATATGGTACAGCTGGGAAAAATATATAAGCATTTGAAGTAATCAGAGGAGCAGCTGAGGACAATGATGCTTCATGATGTAATGCATGCTGATGCATGTCCCAGTGGGACCAACTTCAGGAGTGCCATTTCTCTGGGCTGTCTATCCCACTGACATGCAATAAGTTAAGAAAATAAATATTTCTAAGCATATATGAAACTGAGTATCCTGCCAAACTTTCATACAGTTCAAAAGACATCACCCCATTCTTCTATCAGTATTGGGAAACTTCTTGCCTGAGCCTGTGGTTTCAATGACTGATTATTCTCTTTCCTGAAATAGCTGGATGAATACTGTTTTTGTCTAGAAAATGATCGTTTCTTGGAGATTTACTTTGTCTCACAGTCAAGCAGCAACACACACAAAACTAGTGAGAAGACTTTTTTCTTTTATTAATGCCTTATTTGGTCTCAGCACATCAGGAGAATTCAAAGAGTCAAGAGTAACAAGTACATAAACATGGCACTTCTTTGCAATCCAGAGTGTAGAAGGTACTACATTTCTGGCGATATTTCTAAATATTTCAGAGGTAAACTTGTGAAAGAAAAATCATAGAATCATGGAATGATGTGGAATGAAGGGAATCTAAAGATCATAATTTTCCTGTCATGATTTTCTTTTCCAAACGTCCTGTCAGGACCAGGGACATTTTCCCCTAGACCAGGTTTCTCAAAGCTCCATCCAAACTGGACTTAAACAGTTCTCGCCGGAACTTAGGCATCGAGTGTCATTTTAGAATCTAAAAACTTTTGGGACCTCTACGAAGGAGTAAAGGATATAAAGCAAGGTTTAAGGGAGATGCATGCCCCTCTGAAATAGATGGGACGCCCTGCAACATCCAGGGTAACTCAGCTAAAATGAGGCAAGTGCTCCAACAGTTTTTGTAATCCAGGCACATAGTCAGTTTGAGAGCATTAAGAACTTTTATTATAGAACAACTCTAGATAAGAAGAATTCGATTTGCAAGAGGATAAAACAATTTTAAGAGAAGCCAGAGGGTTTTCAGAAACAATTGTCTAGTTATTAGTCTTAAATGCTGTAAAAGGACAGTAAAGAATCTTTTCCAAGTTTTCCCTAAGCCAGATATTTAGTTTGCTTATTCCTCAGTATGACAATGTACAATGGCTTATATCTGGTCATCCAAGATTACATAACCTGGTCAAAGGTACAGCCTATGAATCAAAATAAAAACAAAATAAATGCAGAAACAAAATTGCAGCTCCCCTCAAATAACAAAAGTGAATAATAGTTTTATATTTAAGCCTTTTATAAAACTTTAGCAACTTCATGAAAAACATCATGCACAAGAGAGAAAAATAAAAATATTAAGGTGAATGAAAAATATAGGTAAGAGATTATTTGCTGTGTTTCATCCAAAGACGTTCCTTTAAGCAAGCTACAGTACATTCCTTTTTATCAATGTGATCTATGTTTTATTTCACTGAACTAAATGAACTCAGGCAGAACTACATGCTTCCATATTCTCAAAATAAAAAACAAAAGAGGAGAAAGAAATGTTTCTTCAACACCATTTAGTGGGTAACTTCCACCCTGGCCTGAGATGTGCTTACCAACTTATCAACATTAAACAGAGCCAGCTGTATGTCTCATAAAGTCAGAGGTTTTTTTCTTCAAAATTGCTTCAAAAGAGACATGATGGCTATGCAAATCTTCATACACTTTTGCTCTTTAATAGAATCTTATTGCAAAGACCAGAGATAAGGGAAAGTGTGGTCACCTCTAGGCAACCCTGAAGAGTTAGTGAGGGAGATAGACTACAGAAACTAATCAAATGGAAGAGTGCTTGTTTAGGATGCTTATGAACTGATCACTCCTAGCTGTCTCTAAAGTATTAAAAAAAGAGAGAGAACTGCCAAGGTGAAGTATCATTCCATGGAAGGGAAGTAATTTATCATTGTTTTAAGAACTTGTGCTGTCAGCCTCGATAAATGAAATGGTCCATTGATATAACTCAAATCACTGATGTGTAGCGGCAATATATAATGCTTAATTAGGTGTACTAGATTAACTTATTTCTCTGTAAAGTGTTTGTGTTTTATGGAATGAGCCATTTAATTAAAAAGACCCAGTTAGAACATTGGCTTTTGTCATAGCCAAGCCCTTTGATTACCAGTAAAATTCTCAAACTAAAAAATCAAGTCAAGGAAATTTCAGCTAAGTTAACAGTTGAGAAAACCTTTGTCTCCCTGACATATATGATCTTCTGTAGTTATTTTGTATGAGATGTCTTGAAACTGCTCTTTGAAAATGACTTCTTTCTTTGGTCAGCTCAGATCTGGAATTTAGTATGTGTAAATGGGCAGAAACTCATACTACTTACCTCAGCTGGTACTAGCTATAGTGAGCTGAGAAACAAACTTCTCTAGTACCTATACCATTCTAGAATATGTATCTAAGATAAATGTGAATAGTTGCCTTTTTGGGATGCCTTTTCTTTTCATTTGCTGTAGAGGAATTATAGACAACAGATACTACTAGCTCAGAAAAGACATCTCATGTACTGATAAAAAAAGCCAAGTTAGATAAATACCAATTATACAAATTAGTGAAACAAAAACTTCCAAAGAAGTTATAGGAGATTTCAAACTTACAGTGAATAAATACTTTTTTTTTTTTGTCAAAAGGTTTGAGCATTATAGCAATAGAGTATTCAGCATAGGGCACATAAATATGGCCACACACACTCATCAGGCTTATGATAAAAAGGAATTTGTAAAAAAAGATTGAAAGGGCAAGCTATTTGATATGCCTTTTCTGATAAGAGGATAGAAACATTCCATAAGTATATATATTTCCCTGTGACTGTTTCCTTATAGAAGCCGTTTTGTAAAAAAGTCATGACATCATAATTTTCCTGCTACATAATCCTTATTGTTCATCAGCATAAATTTAAATTAACAATCATTAAAAGTTACAGTTGAAGTCAGAATCTCTAATGGATTTTATTAAAATAGCGACCCTCTATATATGTTTGTAGTAACTGTGACAAAGTCTTATGATAAACAGAAGGCACTGAGATATAGTAACTATGATATTACACCAGGTTATTTTCCTTTTTAGAATTTTGTCTATCTTCAGATTTATAGACCCTCAGGAAGGCCCTTGTATCCACTAGCACCAGTGACAAAACTTCTGGTAATTTTACTGGCTTAGGATATAACTCCTAGAAAATAATAATATGTATCTCTAGGCAACAGAAAAAAGTATCTCAAGTCTCTTCTAGTGAAACTTTTGGTACTTTCAAAACCTTCAATATCAGTAACTAGAAGGCAAAAATATATAAGTAAACCTGGTGAAAAACAGATGTAAGAGTAATATTTTTTGATTAAAAGGCGAGCCTATAGCAGGTAATTTGCATGGATTAAAGCATTTATTTTCTGAAGATGTGTTTTATTGAAGTTAGATAAAAATTCTAAATCATTGATTTTCTAAGAGATCTCATAAGGTGTATCTTCTTACTCACATGTTGCTATCCCTGTACATATTTATTTTATTTATCAGCTTCACTAGAAATAATTAAATTCACAAGTACTCTCTGCAGCTATTATATTATACCTGAGAGTTTCCTTGAAATTTTATCATATAATTCAGCCCATGTGAGCGGAACCTAAGTACCACAGACCAGATATTCATCCCTATGGAGCAAGTCAGAGGAGGAGTGGAAGTTTTTACTTCTAAAAATCTTAGATGTGTTTATAAGCATATAATCAAATTAAGTCCTCCTCAGCAAAGTTTTTCGGTGTTTTGCTTTGGTATTGGTTATTTTTTCATTTTAAATTAGAAATTCACAGTCAAAATGACTAAATGACAGGGAAGCTGCTTGGAGGTAATGTTTCATCAACTCCTAATTAATTTTCTTTTTGTTTGTTTGTTTGTTTGTTTTTATTATTCTAATCTTTTTGTAACAGTTCAGTGTAATTTTTTTTACTGCTGTCCTCAAAGTATAACTTCCACAGAGGAAATTTTGTACCCAGACCTCCTCCAGCTATTTTCCATCCAGGATCACAATGTTCTGTAGCTATAAAGCTGTGAGAACACATCTATGGAAACTGTATCATTTAAAATTATTTAGTTGATCATGAGTATTTTGCAACTGAATACAGGTTAAATGTTAAGCAATCACCTGTTCTTCAAAGAGGGGAGGAAGAGTGAAGCATTGGTGTATGAAATGAGTACCAGTGTCCTTGAAAACAGTTTGACATAAGAAAGCCTAAAAAATAACACTGCAGTCATCAAGTGCTAAAAATGTGTATCTCAAAAACTCGGTTAAAGCTTCCTCTTAAGATTTAGAATGAACGGATGTATTTTTCAGCTTCTCTGGAACATAGATCATAAACTGAGAAAAATCAAAACTTTCTCTGCTTGCTGAAGTCTCCCTCTTTAAACAAAGAGATTATCAATAAGAAGCCAGTGATCATCTTAAGGCTTTTCTTTCAGCTTTCTTTTTTTTTTTTTTTTTTTTTTTTTTTTTTNTTTTTTTTTTTTTTTTTTTTTTTTTTTACTTTTTTAGAAGTATTTTACTCTCATCTTCAGGGGAGCTGTGCTCATTTCACTTATTCAGGTGAGGAAGATAATGCCTGAATCATTGCTCCTCAAGCCCTTGAATTTACTTCAACATTTTTTGCAAGACAGAATTGTGTTACCCCTATTTTACAGGTGAAAAACTGAGGCATTGAAAGTCTAAGGGAGAGATCAAAGCACCTCATTAAGTACTTCTTATTTAAGCATTTCAGTATCTCAGGACTGGGATTCAGATTCATCTTAATTTTAGCAAGCAAGATGAAGCTCCTAATTTAGAAACCTATTTATCTTCACTGTTTTTTGTTGTCAGACAGCTAAGATAGGTTTCATCTGACTGAACATTTGAATGACCCCCCCCCGAGGACAGTTAAACTCCTGTGTGTGATTTCCTCACTACAATGGCCAGTGTGCAGTGGGGTGAATCTGTGCTTTGATGTGTGCATCCAGGGCACTCAGAATGTCCATGTAGGTGTCATATGCTTCCTCTCACAAGTAGTACCAGGAAAACCCCTCTGCTGGATGCCAGACACTTTTGAGTTCAAGCACTCTGGTCACTGCCAGTGGATGTGAAACATCCAAATGCCATCTGAATGCCAAACCCCTCAACTGCCTGAGAAATGGGAATCAGAGCACGTGCTCTCCAATGCTTGTTAAGTAGTCTGACGACTGAGCTGCTGAATTATATATGTTCTTTTTTGTCATCCTCCTTGCCTCAGGTTTGCAGCATTTTGTCACTGCTTCCAAAGAGGTTACCAGTGTCCCTGTGCAACCTGTTCTGTAACCTACTGCTTTGAGCACTGCAAAGGGGCACAAGACCAAGGAGGATTGAGAACCAAGAGATGTCTCCTGCTTTTTGAGTGCTTTAAGTGGCTGTGTCTTCTGCAGTAGAGGATTTTTTTCTCAGTAACAAAACAAAAACCAAAACCAAAAAAACAAGAAACCACAAACAAGCAAACAAAAAAATCAAAAGCAAAACCACAGAAAACCCACCAAAACCCAAAAACAAAACCAAAACCAACAAACCAAAGAAACAATCCAAAACAAAAACAAACAAACAAAAAGCCCAAACAAAAAAAACCAAAAAAGCAAGAAAGTGCCTGAAATGAAAACAATTGCTTGCCACCAATCAACTGATGCCCAGCCGGTCCCAGAGGATCGACCCCCAGAGGACTGCCCCCCACCCACCCTTCCCCCTAGTTTATTTCTGAGCATGATGCCATATGGTATGGAATATCCCTTGAGTCAGTTGGGGTAAGCTGTCCTGTCTTTGCCCCCTCCAAAATCCTTGTGCACCTCCAGTCTCCTCACTGATGGGCTGGGATGGGGTGAGAAGCCGAAAAAGCCTTTATACTATACTAAAGTGCTGCTCAGCAATAAGCAAAATATCCTGAATCATCGACACTGTTTCCAACACAAATCCAAAACACAGCCCCATGCTTGCTACTGTGAAGAAATTTTGCTCCACTCCAGCCAAAACCAGCGCATTTTTATTCTAAGTGGATTTTTATGAATTAAAGTTTTATGCTCTGTAACATCTCAAATGCTTTTAGTAGAATTCTTTTAACATGTGTGCAAAGTGCATTTATTCAAACAAAACAGTTTTGCTGCATATGAAGTTTTATTTTTGCAAATGTGATATAACCTTAAACTGTGTGGTAATGTTGCTGTTATATGTTAAACAAGTATCAGTTCAGTAAGACCCTGAGATAAATTTTCACTGTATTTTTAATGTTAGAACTATTCTGCTAGTTTCCCATGCATCATGCTGAGTTGCATATTTAATTGGCACTAACATGTTAATCAGAAATGCGAGAAATAAGTTTATGAATGGAAGATTGTTCTGGAGGTTATAATTCCTTTTTCCTATCATAGCAATCAGTATTGCAAAATAAAGAAAATTCTCACTTCTCATATGTTTAAAATTTCACAGGCAACTGAAGGTGATCTTTCCTATTGTTGAAATATAATCCATTGGAGTCTATCAAACACAAAAACATATGTCTAATTGTCAAATAATCTTTGATGTTATTTTTTTTTTTCAGAGTGGCAATTGGGAGACTAGGAAGGGACTTGGAGAAAAAGGAGAAAAAGGAGAAAAAGGTTCATTTCATCATTGTCTTCCTAGAGGTAAGAAGAACAGTAATTTTCTGGATCCCATGTTCTATGCAGATGATTAATCTGTAGTGTTCTTTGATGTTCTTTAAAATGCTAAGAAAAAGTCTGCAGCCACACAAAATCACTACGAAGACAGATAAAACTCTTGCAGAAGCAATTTACACCATGGGCAGGCACAGGGCAGTGTCTGTGCTAAAGGTTAGCTCATTTCCAAGGGTTCTGCTCCAGTGGGTTGGAGAGGTTTGTTCCAGCTCACAGCTGAGTAGCCAGCTAGCTGCATCTCTGTGGAGCAAAGATACAGGGCAGGTTTGAACTCAAACATAGCCTCAAGCTGGTGCATTAAATCTGTGGCCTCATGAAATTCAGTATTCATCACACTTAATCTTAAGGGTCTTGAGAGAGGAAATATTATTGTTGTGTAGGGTAAGTGGCCAATAGTCTTTCTCATTCAAGGCATGTTTTGGTGTTTAAAAAAATCATCCTTGGACACTGTGGAAAGCATCCAGAAACAGAGACCATCTCAGCTGTGTTCTTCTAAGAATCAGCAGTGACAGCATCGAACAGAGATATTAGAGAAGTAGAAGTAATATTTGCTCTCCCTAATGTTATTTCCCATTTCTATTTCACCCTCATGTACACCATGTGCAAGACCTTTACTTTTCAAACTTGTTTTTAAATTCTGGAAGGATTTATATTTTGACCAGAAACCATATCCATTTTTCGCACTGATACTTATATTCTCAAGGGAGATACCTGGTTTCAGCTAGTCAAAATTTTCTGATTATAGAATATATCTGGGAATCTCAAGGCAGTTCTACTCACAGTATCAGTTTACAGAAGAATTATTTGACAAGTCAGTAGTCAGCTAACTTGTAGTCAAGGAGCAGCAGACTCTTATGGCAAGATGACTCTCTAGCTGCTTGCTGCTGACGCACCATCCTAATCATTACTCTTTAGTTCAGCTTATTTGTTTTTATGTGTCCAATAGTTGAGTTTTGCAGCAGGTAGCATTCATGAGGTGGGGAGGATGAGGGAGGGGTAAGTGGGCATGGAAGGAACATCAGGGTGTGACCTACTTTTTCTTCTCAACATGTGATGTGGTCTGCTACCAGTTGCTTTGGGTCTCTTCTGAAAATCCCTGACACCTGCTAACAATCAGCAGGGGACAGAAGTTACCTGTGTCTGATTACGTTGATCCTGGCTGTGAGTAGCAAGTGGAGTCATTCATATCACAGAGACTTCATCAAAAAGCATCAATGTCAACAGTGCTGTCAGCACCTTTCTGATGGTGTCCTGCTCAGCTGGGCTTTAAACAGTTACCACAACTATTTCTCCATTCCACTGTACTTACTGTTATTCAGCAATAAATTGAAGTCTATTATTATGTTTCATGTACAGCCCAAGCTGTAAATTACTTTGCAAGGCAATGGGGAAACAGGCCTCCTCTGGAAAAATAAAAGACTTAAAAACTTAATACTCAGTTTTCAATAGAGGCTGTTGGAAAAGTTTCCAGCATTATTTCTTGTGGAGAAGGATAATGACCCTTCCTCGGGGAGCACATATCCATAGCTTCTTACTCTGGAATTCGTAACAGACACCTCCGTCATCACCTACACCTTTAACAGGACAGACTTTGGGCCAAATTCTACCCTGGCTTATTGGCAAAACTGGCATACAACTCCACAAAATGCAGAGGAACTCTGCAGATTCCCTAATGAACAGTGGAATCTCACACTTCAGGTCTATCAAGTTTTCTGGAATTTCCCCAGTTGTGTTTCTGAAATTGTGTTTGGTATAATTATTCTCATGTGTGTTCTCATCATTACCTGCCTTGTTCAGCCTGGCGGGAGGCAGTGTCTTGCAGATGTTCCTGCTGTCTCCCTGGGGAGCTAAAAAGAACAATGGTCTACTTACCATCCAGAATTTTTATAACTTTGTAACTAGCTTCTTGAAATTAAGTAATTGAACAGAGAAAAATACTGACTTTTTATGAGGACAAGTTTGCATGTATCTTCCTGAAATAGTCTGTGACTGTTATGGCCTCTCAGTCATTCACTCAATGTCACTCCATGGCTCAATCATAAATATTGCTGCTGAAGTATAAAGTATTTCAAGCATTTGTCAACATGCAACTTTCCTAAAGCCTATTTACAGATTGTAGGAAAACAACAAGCCTCGAAAGCACAAAATAAAAAAATATTCTTTTCGTTCTGCCATCTTTTCTGCACCTGTTTAACTTTTAACAACCGAGTGAATCTACAGATTTCATTTAAGTCTTTACAACAGTATTACCATATAAAGCATTCAGTAGCAGACGGAGATGCTGAGTTTAGAGCCTAGAACTAAAATATTCAGAAGAAAAAGGCAGACAGCTGGGAAGGGCAACTCAGAACATGCATGGTAAACTGTAGTTATAACTCCCCTTTTACTGATAATTTTAGGGAGAGCACCTAAGCTAGTTGCTTGAAACAGGTCCATTCCACCTACATTTGAGAATTTAGAGGTGTTATATTACAAGACTTTATGTCATTTCTGTCTGTGCAATGGATTCTTGGCACTAAAGACAGTAGTCCAAGTCTTCTCCAGGTCCTGCCTCCAAACTCTGTCCTTGAAATTACCACCACAAATTCAGGTTAGAAACTCCATTCTAGAAAACCAGAGAAAGGAAGTGATTTACCTTTTACAACTTTACTGTGTTGATTAAATGTTGTTCCTTACTACCTGTAAACATCTCTAAATCAAAAGTAAATCATCAGATTTAATAGCAGATGGAAGTAGCACAGAGGGACCACAATTCAGTGAGGTTTTATATCTACTGTTGGAAAAGAATCAGAATCTTCTCTTAGCCATTTTGGGTTTCACTACCCACGTCAGTTCATTCTTCCTTCTCATGCTAGCTTTTTTTCATGTTTAGAAAATTTCTGTATAGAAGGCAACAAATGCCTCTCTGTAGGAATGCCCACACATGGAAAGCTGCTGATGAAACAGCATCTTACAAGCAATGATTGTGTCTGTGTTATTCTAGATGGATTTCAAACCAGTATGCCCTGAAACAGGCCTAGACTAGATCTTGTTTCACTCCTTGTCTGACTATTCTCTGCTTAGGGTGCAAGCCCTCAGGGCTCGGAATAAGTCTTCACTGAGTACTTGTAAAGTTTATACTTTGATAAGGCTCTGGGCCCTATTCTGATCAGGCAGTCCCTGAAGACTGGTATCACCAAAGTTATTTTATCTCCTTAAGTCCACTTAAGTGCCTTCCTTGAGTGGGAATCTATGTCTGTAGATATAGTCTACATGTTTAAACTCAAAGTCTATGGGGCTGTGGGTCTCCAAACAAATTTGACACACATTACTTTTTCCTGTATATAATGTAGTGTAATATTAAGCTTTTCAAAGCCATTTACAAGCTAATTGAAATTCAACCATAATTCCAGAAATTATTATTTTCCATTTGTTGGGTTACGATATTGAATAAAATTTGCCACATACTGTGCAGGCAGAGATGAGTAAGAACATAGCCACTGCCTGGGAGATACTACAATCAATAAAATTCAAGATGGCTAAAGGGGTAAGAGCAGAAAACAGGAGAGAAATAACAGATATATCCTGCTGAAAGGTGGTCTAATCATATTAGACCCATTTTAAAGCCATTTTATATAACACCTTTAAGTTGCACCCAGGCTCTGCTATAACTGAAGCTACAGGTTAGATTCACCTTTCATTACAGTTAATAGCAAAATTCCCATTCATTTTAGAGCTCCATTAGGTTATTTGGGCAAAGATTGATTAATGGATGAGTCTTTGTTCCTTTTTTCCTTTTTCTTCTTTTTTTTCAGAACAGCACACAAGTCTGATAGTCTGATGATCTTCAACCCACTCTAAAGATCTGAAGAGTTTTAAAATATTAACTGGACACTTAGGTGCTCACATAGCAGTCACTCATGTGTAGTTTTGTTGTTTTCTTAAATCTAAATTCTGACTCAGGTTTGAGTACTTGCAATTTCAAATGAAGAAACTCAATGACTACTTTCTGTAAAGAAACTTTCCTTTTCTAGGCATGACTAAGAATTTTAAGAATTTTTTCCTTAAGATACCAAAGGTGCTATTGAGATGGCATCATGAAGTAAGTGAATTAGACTGCAAGGCCACCAAGCATTACATGCCCTAGCTTACATCCTTTTCTCCCTCATGGGCATACCTAAACTCAGAGCAGTCTCTTCTGGAGTCAACGAATGCAGACACTGCCTCTTTACTGACTTCCAGATTACTGAGACCAGCAATTTGTCATCCACAAGTCTATCTAACAGACCCACAGCAACAGATGAAGTACCTAAATGGAGACAAGTGGGATCAAACCCATCTTGCTACTTGTGCTTCTCAGGATGGAAGGTGAGAAGGTCTGTGTTGTCAAAAATCAAGACGGAGGGAGGAGATGGGCTTATTGAGGGATGTATCTTAAGAGAAATGTCCTTGTCACAAATCTCTCATCCCCAAAAATTGCTTTGCCTGAGACCATTCACTGTCATCTATACTATTCTGGAGGTTTTTCTTCTGCTCCAGAGCAAGAATGGATATTCTAGAAAGCTTATCTGTATTCACTTGTTTTAAAAAGTGCTTCCTACCATTTAGCATAACTGGTCTTAGCATCTGAATTCTCAAAGCAACCTTCTATTGCCATCTTTCTCCTCTTGAATCTTCAATTTAAAACTGTAAATATTTCATCAACTTCTTGCCTTATACCGGCAGTAGGTTGCAATATTTTCCATAAAATTGCACATTCTGCGGGTCTGGATTAAAAGACGGCTTTTCTGTTTACAACAGGTAAGATGTTGTTAAAACACTGGTGTTCATTCCTGCATGTCACCATTCCATGCATGTATTCCAAAAGCATAACCTTCTCTGTTCTATTTATATATTCTATATATTCTATATTCTACATGGCAGTCAAAAAGTTTGCTCCCACAGATTGCTCCCAACCCCCTGCAGACCTCAGCTCTGTAAGATGGGGACAAAGACCATTATTGTCTTCCTAAAGTGAGGAAAGTGCTCTAGTGGTGCAGGAATAAACAGACATGAGCCTGTGCAAAGAATTTCAGATTTTTCAATCTGGACTCAGAAACACTGTTAATGAACATTGCTGTCAAAGTAATTCATGGGCTTAGCTTCTGTATGACCAAAAGAACCAGAAAGGTTGGAGTAATGTTTTGAATTCCAATGTCAATTGTAATTTATCTTATTTAAAATGGGAAAGCCTCCTTCCTGGGTGATCTGAAGAAAATTCTTCACTGGGAATCAGACATGATAATAAATCACTTCTTGGTTTTCTCACATGAATAATTTGTGTCTTGTTATGCAAAGCCCGGAAGCTAATTTAAAGTTGAGGGCAGAAATACACTAATAATCAATGTCTCTCATTTCCAGATTTGCTTTTCAGAGAGGCAAAAACACTGTGTAAGAAATCCAATAGAATACTGGAAGGTGAAGGAACAGATATCTGACATGTTAAAGCTTAGCAATTGTAATGCTGCAACACAACAAGCAATGTAGCAAATAATGTGATTGGGGCAATGTCACCTTGAGCTTCAATCCCTCCCTCTGAATTTATATGTATCTTAAGAAAAAAATGGAATCATAGTATATCTCACCTTTACACTGGAAAGAAACTGACTGTACAACAGACGAGGTCAGGGCACTTTAAACACTCAGTTATAGAAGGGAGAAAAATACCTCTTTTTTTTTTTTTTGGAAAGGTAATTTTTCAGTCTGATCAGTTCCCTCTCCATTTCCATTGCACAAAAGTCAAATACATGTGCCAACACAAGATCAGGAGTGGAAGGGGGCCACAAATAAGCAGATGTAATGAGAGTGGCTCAGGACTGCTTCCGATGGCTGCTCTGGCTCGTGTCAGCTGGGAGCATACATCAAACTGCATAGGAACTGTTGCCTGCTCTACTTTGGACAAGCTGTGAGAAAGAGTATGACCTTTAGTTGTAAACACAGAAACCTGCCAAGTGATTTTTGCTCCTGGAATATCATATTGTATGGACCAGATTCAGGTGGCCTGTTCCACTGAAATCTTTCCACCAGATGTTTCCCGTCGGCTGTCATGATTGCGCCCCACTCAGCAACTTGCTTAGCCCATATGAAGGGCTGAAGTGTAGAGTGTCAAAGGTATTTCATTCCATTTTCTGACAAGCTGAGGAATACCAGTGAAATAAGCATTGCCTGGCTATGTCTCTATTTCCACAGTCAGCCCTACAGCCCACTTTCAATGACAGTTTTCAGTGAAAGTTTCAGAGAGTCTACTTTATTGCTTGCAGAGAGAAAAATGTGTTTTCTGGTTGGAAAATAAAGTTTTCAGTACATAAGTAAGAATTTTTAACTCCATTTGATATCCAGCAGATAATCAGGATGCCGTATTTAATATCCAGCAGATAATCAGGACGCCACATGGGGGATAGTGGTGATGCATTGAATGGCAGTTTCTCTGTTTTATACAGCCTTTGTGAATTAGATTACTTCATGCTTAAAATTAAAAGTTGAGGAGATGGTACACAATTTGTTAACTATGTGCAGGATGAAATAGTAGTTTCTGGGGTTTGTTCTGCAGTTCACTTGTGGTGGGTTTGTTTTTTATTTTCTTTTACCAATGAAGAGTGAAGAGTTTAAAAACACTCCAACTCTGAAAAGTATTTGGCAAAATACTATTAATAATGTAGAAAGAAAAGACTTCCCCTTATCTTTCTGAATCATTAGAAACCTGTGTTCTGATTCAGTCATTTTTCTGTCCCAATGTTACTGATTTCAGCTCACTATTAAAAAAGATATATACCTTGATTCTACTGAATAATCTAATTCTGTTCATAAAAATCTGAGCTCAGCTCATTAAAAGATTTTATCTAACATATTTCCTTACATATGTTCAAGGTCTGTTTAATTCTGGTAATAAAATTAATTATGAGTGATAAAGTTGCATACATAAAGACTTAGAATAGAAAGGTAGATATCCTTGTAGCCCAAACACTCCAGTTCTGTCTAGGCAATCTCAGTTCTAATTTAGATTATGTTATAATTTTATTATTTGGGATTTAGCAAATCCCCTACTCTTGTTTGTTCAGATTTATCTTACTTGAGTTAATTAGACACTAAAGTAAGATGTTACGAAAATTCACAGGTGACCCTTGCTGACAGAAGAGAGAGGCTAGGATGGAAAGTATAGATGTGCACAGGCACATATTTGTTCATAAGTATCAGGTGTCCCAGCCAAATTTAAGCACCTTGGTTTTATGTAGGGTTCTTATACACTTCAAATGTCTAGGTAAACATGATTTGACAGATCACTCACACCTATACTATCAGTTATTAATATTGGTAAAACTTTGCAAAGCAACCATATTTCTGCAGCACTCTTGCTGCTTGTCTATAGATCCAGACATCCTTGGAGTCATTCTCTATATAATTACTTGTCTATGATGCCAGATAATGCTGGGAGGGTTTCAAAGACTTGTTAGAGAAAAAGCAATGATGTGGCCAGTAGGACCAGGGCAATGATCCTGTATTTAGTACTCATGAGGCCACACCTCGAATCCTGTGTTCAGTTCTGGGCCCATCACTGTAAGAAAGACACTGAGAGGCTGGAGCATGTCCAGAGAAGGGCAGCAGAGCTGGGGAAGGGTCTGGAGCACAAGTCTGATGCAGCTGAGGGAGCTGGGGGTGTTTTGCCTGTAGAAAAGGAGGCTTAGGGAGGAACCTTATTGCTCTCTTTAACTGCCTAAAAGGAGGGTGTAGCCAGGTGGGGATCAGTCTCTTCTCTCAAGTAACAAGCAGTTGGACATAAGGAAAACACCTCAAATTGTGCCAGAGGAGGTTTAGATTTGATATTAGGAAAAATGTTTTCATGAAAAGTTTTCTCAAGACTTGGAGCAGGCTGCCCAGGGTGGTGGTTCACCATCCCTGAAGATATTCCTAAGACATGGCACTTGGCCATATGGATTAGTTGTGAACTTGGCAGTGCTGGGTTTATGATTGTACTCAAGGGTTTAGAGGTTTTTCCCAACCTAAATGATTCTATGACTGTAGAGGGACTATGGTGCTAATGTTATCTTGATTTTCCAGGGGTGTCCTTTATTCTTCATGGGCTGCTCTAAACTTCCAAGAAACAATATTTTTTTTACAGATTTGGTCTGTCCTTTAGGTTTTTTACTTAAGAATGAACCATATCAAATATCTCTACCTCTTTACAGTACATTGGATAATGTGGACTGATTTATATTAACAAGGTTAATATAACACTGTCATCCTACAAAGACTGATTGATGTAACAGAGAAGAGATTTTTCATAACAAAGGCTGGCACAGATTGCAAAGTCATGGAGGAGACAAACTTTCAATGGGTGCTCACATCTCAGATCTTCTGAAGTGACCTATGAAGGTGCCATTTCCCTTCTCTTGACAGCAGAGGATGAATGTGAGTGTGTAGTGTGTACCTAATGACAGCACCTTCAAACTAACTGTATACCCTTGGATAGTTCCTTTCACAGAGAACCTGAACTGGTTCTTAATGAGAAGAGGTGGCTTTGCATGGGCAGCTGTTGTGAATCTCCATCCAGTGAAGTCTGTCTCTAACCACCTTTGTGTGTTTTAGGAAGTATTGAGTGCTGTGCTCTGTACATGCAATATGTGTATCTTTTTCCATACACCTTTATAGCCACACACATTTTTCTCTCAGGGAAAAAAAAATAAGGTGTGGCCCTGAGTATTTATTATCATCTAATAAGGCATACAATTTACTCTTCATTCATATTTATCACTACTATATTTCAGTAATGCAGGTTGTTATGCAATTCTATTCATGAATTTCAGATGAGAATAAATCAGACAGTGGGATTTATCTGACATAATATTAAACATCTGCGGTGTTAGCAGACATGTTGATGTAAATTAATAATTCTAAGCTACTTCCTCTAATACAAGGGAAATTAAAATAGGCCTGCTTGTAGGGAGCCACATGAACTGGTTTAGAAGGTCTCTTTTGCACTATCTCTATTCTACTCAGAAAGTTCCATCCTCTCCACTGAATTAGGAGTGACTAGCTCGGATGTAGAATTTCCAGTATGGATGTCTACACTTAGTGAGACTCATGCCTTCCAAAATGAGTGAAATGCTAAGATCCCTGGTTCTTTCTTACTCTGATTTTGACAGGTCAACTCCAATAGACATATGCCACACAATATTCCATACTCCATACAGTGGGCTTGTCAGGTCTAATATATCAACCTCAGAGTCTTCTGTATCACTATCCTCACTCAACATGGTCTGTCTGCTGGTAGGAAAAGGTGATTGTGTCTTTTCTGCATGATTTCTCTCATGAGATTATCTGTCAAAAAGCAGCTCTACTTGAAAGCTGAGCAGTTTGGAGCATTTCTACCTCCTGAATCATTACCTAAATGTTTTTGAAACAAGACTTCTCTGTCTCTTACCTTTTATTAAGCTTTTGGCACTTTCTCATGCCTGATGTTTCAAATGAAGTTTGGAAAGCCCTGTAATGTATTTAAGCATCAGGGTAATGTAGCAGTTGGTGAACACTTTCCTACCTGGCCTACACAGATAAATGCCTTGTGATTCCAAGATGAGATTGATCAGTCTTTGGAGCTTGATTTTGGACAGATCTGTGCTGTGCATCATGCTGGACTAACTGGAACATTTGCATAATATTACCCAGTGCTTGGCAGAGATATCCAATTGAACCCTGCACACAGGACAGCATTAATTCATCACAGCACATAAGTTAATTACCCTGGTCTGCTGGCAATGCTAATTAACCAGGGCACAGAGACACACTCACTTGGTTATTTCTCTTCTGTTTCCAGGGCTAGCTTGCCTGGCATAGCTCATAAATTTATACACCTTTATCCTTAGCCTAAAGGAGATGTGCCCTGGAGTGTCCTGGATCATAATGAGTGTCATTTCCTGGGTAGCCTCTTTAATTTCAGTGTGTTATAAATCCATTATAACTAGCCAAATATACCTGTGCTTGCTCATAACAGAAAAACATTTTGTTCTTCCGGCTACTGAAAAAACCTATTTGGCTATGGGGACAATCACCTTTTCCTTGGAGAATCTCATCTAAGAGTAGATAGAAACTTACAACAGTTTGCCATTTTAGCCCAAGCCATTTATTATTTTTTTAGTAACAAAGCTTTTATAACAAAACTTGACACAATTTGCATTTTACAGAACTAAATATGTTAGCAGTGTGGTAAGTTAATTTTTTTTTTGCATTACTAAACATCAAATATATAGTTGGGGACTAAGACACTGTTGTGCAAGGAGCTGTCTGATTATAAGAGAGAGAGACAGTTTTTGTCTTAAGGGAGCTTGTACTTGAATAGCTAAGAAAGATAAAAGAGACTGAGGATGAAATAACTCACCTAAGCTCATACAGCAGATCAAGGACAGAGCTATATTTTACTTCTCCTTCCAAATGTTCTCTGTCTTTCTTTATGTACTTTTTTTGCAAGACACTAAATTAATTCGTTGATTTTTAAACTCAGTGTGAATTCTGAGCCCAGGAGTCGCATGATAAACTCAGAGACTAAAACCTCCTCAACAGCTGCAAGAAGAAGTAAATTCAAACTTGCTTGTCAAATGCTAGCCTGCTGCTGGGAGCTCCAAACTCTCAGGGGCTGTATGTGGATTGTCTGCACATCACCCTGACCTGCTGATTAAGCAAAACACTTGTGGTTGAGTCTGTTCAGACATTGACATACATAGAAAGCTTGTCATACGGAAAGCTCTAGAAAAGCAGGGAAGAGAACAGATCCAAAACCCACATTTACTCCATATTTTAGCATAAATTCAACTTACTTCTCTCCAAAGCATGGAAAGTGAGTGCTGGCTTCTCAATGGCTGGCTCAGGATGTACATTGGAAATGTTCCTGAACCTTCTTTCTTCCCATTGACTCCAGAAAACCACAGCAAACAAAGCTGAGCCCATTTTGTGAACAGGATTTTGGGAACAGGGAAAGTCAGCATAATCCCTGCTGGTCAGAGTTTTATTCTCTTTGAGAGTGATTGATTTAGTGAGAAATATATGTTTATAAAGGTGAAGATATGACTCATGGCAAGGAAAATCCTAAACATCTGACCTTGTCATATAGTCTTTCCTATTCCTTAGTTTCATATGGCTTAAGACCAAGGGGGATTATTAAAGTAGGAGCAAGGGGGCAATTGGTGTCACAATTACAGAATTAAACACAAAACAAAAGTGATTTTTAAAATCATTTGAGCAGCCCAACTGCTCAAGTGCCCAAATCATGCAGTGGAATAAGCACTGTACTTTAGGGAGCAGGTGTTTTGCTGTTGGATTGTGCCTGTCACAAGCAATCAGATATCATCTACTTACATCCCTACAGAGGTCAGCCACATAGTCTCAGATCACTACCCCATGTCCCTCCAGAGAAAGAGAGAGAAATTGCAGGGGTTTCAATGGTCACAGCCCAAAACAGTTTGAAAGTCTTCCTCTTCATTTGTCTTTTTAGTTTACTACAAGATTGATCAGATGATCTGATATAGCATTTCTATTAAACTTATGTAGGATAAAAAAGGGGAACATGGAAGTACTGAAGAACGTAGGTGTAGACATTATAGATTCACATATATTTATATGTAAGAGGTTTATGTATCAGAACTTAAGTAAATTTAATCTCCAATTTTTTTTCCTCAGATTAAAATGGAGTCTATTTTCAAAATTTTATTCTTAAAGTACACTTTGGGATTCTAACAGAAAAAAAGATAGAAATGCTGAGACACCTCCTTAGTTTGGAAGCCTTTAAAAAGTAAACCAAGCCAGCTTGTTTGTAGTTCTTGAATGGTCTAAATTAGACAAGATTTAATGCTGGGGAAAAAATTCTGGCTCTTGACAATGCGTGATGTCTTATCTGCCATGCTCTTGACTTCCCATTAACCGTGCCTTCCCTAGCCCTCCCCAAAGACAATCCACTAGCCCATTAATTGTCTTTCTCCCCTGCCTGACACACTTTGAACATTTCACACTAACAAAGATTCGAGAGTTCATTAACACTCCAGTTCATGGGGCCTTAAGTATTAATAGCAGCAGAAACCTATAGTACCAGTTTATTCATAGATTTAACATGAATATATATTACTCCACAGTAACTTCATGTGTATGCCATGCAAAGTGCTGGAAGCTGCTTTTTTTTCTACTAAAAATTTAAAGTTCTAGTTTTCACTTTGTCTAGAGCCCATGTTCACACTCCTTTACCCTGAGGACAAATGACTGCAGGCTTGATGCAGGAGCTTTGATTTTCACTGCAATCTTAACAGTCAGCTACGAGTGTTATCAGTATTCTGAGGACTTAGTATGTTTTTCTGCCTCTCTGTGACCAAACCCAGAACTAAGCAGAATATTTACAGATGTAGATCTGCATTAATTCATTCTGGGGCCAGAAGGGGCCATGAGACCTTCGTAAACTATAGCTGGATTAAGGCATCTATCTTCTGACTGATGCACAATTTCATTTGAAATATATCAGGAAACAGTAGATCCTTCCCAAGTATAGAGACATAGACTGGATGAAATGTTTCACAGTTTTAATTATCTGCAATAATAGGACGTTATGTCTCAAATTGTATAACTTCTGCTTTCAGGTGCTGAATCATGTGTTTTCTCTGCCAGAAATGTTTGGGGTGGGGGGAAACAAACACCTCCTTCTACCATCAGAATTCAGCACAGAATAGAGCTCAATAGAGGAGAGAATCTACCTAAGAATTGTAATGTTGCTTTCTAATCTGGGGATCATTTTACAGGGATCCTTTTGAGTACAAGTATATCTGGATTCTTTTTGACATGGACAGTACCAGTTGGCAAGATACAGTGATATAGAATCACTGCCATGTGAATAGAAACCAGAGTTGAAGGGATTCTCTGTTCATACATCTAGAATAGTTTTAATCCTTCAGATGACAAAATCTACTGAGAGCTCACACTGAGGTAAGTACAACCACTCCAAGGTCTTTCCTAATTTATTTCTTTCCAGAAGTCTCCAATTCTGCAAGTATAAAGTGCTTTTTCTGTTCCAATATTTAATCCAACTGTCTGCATTACTTCTGTGTCACCAAACTGCTGTCAGCTGCAAGTTTAACCAATAGATATATTTTATTCCTTTATGGATCATGTATCCTCACAACACCCTTCTGGAAGAGAGGTGTACTTTTCCCACCCCTGGAAGCTCTTTGTGTAAATAGTAGAAATACTAAGGCTCACAAGCAGAAAATAAACTTCCAGGCTTTAGGGACCTCTGGTGAAATGACTGTATGTTTCACTTTGGATTAGGCAAAGAATTAGGTCTCCAGGATTGTACTGCCTAGGCAAGATGGACAGGATGAAAGATTACTTGGAAGTAACCCAGACTTGAAATGGCTTACTCCTGTCAGGCCTGATGTGTCTCTCCTTTTCTGTCATTGAGGCTTATGGAAAATGTTCTAGCAGAAAGGTAAACACTTGGAGAATTTAGGCTGCTGAGTGGAACTTCAAGTTCTGAAGTCAGTCTCGAAGAAGGTTATTAAAACATATTGGATTTTTACGGATCTTATGATGGAGCTAGGAATAAATCACATGACAGCTAAACTGTGTGGGGCAGAATGGCTCAGCTGATACCTAGGGTACATCCACATTCATAAAAAAACAGAACCAGGGATGTCAGCACTGTACCCCTGGCTCATTTCTTCTGCTTGGTTGCTAGCTCACTGACCAGCTTTTTTAACATTTCAACTAGCTTTACCAAGGCCATGACCAAAAACTGTTCTGAAGTAGTCCCCTAGAGAGAACTAATAAACATCAGTAAGTTGGCTCTTTCTGCTGTGTATAGGTCTTACATATTATCCCAACAAACCTTTCTGCCTCAGATACCTCAACACACGCAACAGATGATACCTAGCACTGTGCTATGTAACCTCCACTCTGATGGGCTGATACAATGACCTCATATTATTTCAGAAAGTTTTTTTTTTTAAAAGAGAGAAAGTAAGAAAGAAAGAAAAACCCTACTTTTCTCTTTGGGTTACCACCTAGGGTACGGAAGTACTAGAGAGACTTGGTAAGTAGTACAAATGCAGATGGGCCATGCAACAGCCTCAGTGCTTACGAAAAGGTCCTTGCTCCTCTTTTGTTATTTTTACAGTTGTAGCCAAAACTACATCATCCACTGAGGCGAAAAACCCCATTCTTATCCACCTGGTCTGTTCCCCTGACTGTTTATGTGCTGACACCTCTCAGCAAGAGAGAATTCTCCTGCAGGGAATCTCAGCTTAGGTGTGTAAGCATTTGCTAAATAGCAAAATAAGTTATCCACAAAATTTATTGTGTTCTCAAGTGCCGTTAACCATTTTTTCTCAGGGAATAGAGATCTTTTCCTGCCTTTTAATTTTTTTTACAATAGAGGCAAGGCCAAAAAACCCCAAGATGATTGTATACTAAAACTGTTGCCTCTTACCCATATTAGTGCCTACGTCCCTCCGAAGACCCTATCGGATCTTCTGGTGCTCTAATTATCCTAATTGTCTCCAGGCCTGCAGCACAGCCCTCCCTCTCTTCTGGACCCTGGAGGTAGTGGGAATCTGCAGCTTGTGTCTTGCCAAGGGAAAAGCAGGAGTAAATTGAAGAAGCACACTGACACTTCCTGTAGCTAAACAGCAAAGGGCTGCTTAATTAATAATTTATCTATCTCTCTCTGTTCACACTGCATTGTCTCTCTTTACAGCAGAATAAGGACTTAGACAAAACTATAACATAATGGAATTAAGTGTGTGTTTTCTTGAAAGGAATAAAACATGACTGTGCTTGTTGCCAAGTTGCAGAGAATATTTTCACTGGAAAAGTAACCAGTCTGGAACATCAGAAACTTGAAAATGTAGCTGTAGATTCATTCAGCGCCTGGGCTCCCCAGAGTTCAGCTGAAAACCAGGACTGCTTTATCACATCCTCAGCTTGTGCCCAGCTTTACACTGGGAAGGCTGTCTTGCACTTCTTGGAGGCACAGGAAGAGATGCGTGCTCTGTCACCTTCTCTGTCAAGTGACAGATGTGCCAATAACATAATGGGACATGCAAGCAATCCTCTCATGACCAACACCAGAATTAGCTCGTGTCAGCTGATCAGGGCATGCCCCTGAGGGCTTATAAAACAGGGGCTGAGCTGGGACCATCAATGAAGAAGGTGTCAGGGAGTGGACTACAAGGCAGCAAAAGAGCCCCTACATCCTTTCCCTGCCCAAGGAATTTATGGGGGCAAGGCACCAGGGATCCCACCGCAGCATAGCTGTGAGCCCTGGTCACCAATCTCAGCCTCAGCTGTGGATTGTTCTGTGTGCAAGAGTTCAAGTTAACTGGTCTCCTGGTTTCAATCCCCAATTTTCTTGTTCAGCAGAGCTCTAAAACATCAGAGTTGTCCCAGACATCAATCTTATCTCCTCTGCAGTGGAATTTCTACTCACTCAGTAAACCTCTATTCCTATACTTCTGCTTTTACTTTTTCTCACACAGAGCATCAAATGAGAGGAAAAACCACAAGGTACACAGTATAAAGTATCTGATTTTCATTTTTTTAGCTTTCATACTGTTCTCTATTAACTATCTATATAAACAAGTTTTAAAGAAATCTTACCATTTCTTTCCTTCCTCCCTAAGATACTTTTAAACTTAGATGTCAAACAAATCATATTTTTCTTTCCAACAGCAAACTCAGTACTGCCAAAAATATTCGCAACACTTATGTAACCACTGTATGGTTATCCATGTGAAGGATTACGGCAGGTCTGTGTACATGCTATGCTGGAGAGGTCAGCCTCCATAAACCCATTCATCCTGATGATGGCATTGCTCTGACATTTGTTAAGAGCTCCTCATTTGAAAATGCTAGCTAATGCATTTTAATTTCCTTTCAGCTTTCCATTTCTCTCATGAAAGGCAAGAAAGGAAAAGTTTTGTGATTTTTTTGTTTTTTAAATCCCTTTCTGCTGCTTTCTTCTAAGGCACTTAACGGTCTGCAAGCATCTCTGTTTTATTTTTAGGAAAGAGAAGAGCTAGCCAAACTGATAAATTAATCAATTCCTTTACCTGCCACCTTTATTCTACGTTTCTTGCTAAGAGAGTAAATACTCTACATAGTCTTTCAGACCAAAAGTAGCATTGATTTGTGTAATTGTTACTAAAAGAGCCAAAGAAACATGATGACAATGAGGTGTTAACATTAGCACCTAAACCAGGCAAAGAAGTTTCCTTCACTAATATTAAGGCGATATTAAGAAGGAGCATGTATTAAGAAAAGGCATTTGCTTTTCCAAGGTTTGATTTTTCAATCCTTTCTTTATTTGTTGTGGTAAACTATAGGTTATGCACAGCACATTTTTTTTTTTTCCTAATGGATATTTGTTCTATGAAAAAAATAATTACAATGACAATTCTACAGAGAAACAGAGGAGTAAGAGCTGGTACATTTCCAGAGTTTTTCTTTCCTTCCTGCGGCATGTAGCCTGAAAATTAATGTATTGTGTTATAGTATTGGGAGAAGACAGCTCCAAGGCTGAAAAGAAGTGTCAAGGAGGAAGTAAAGTTTGGTGTCTCCCACCCTAGTTCCAAAACCTCAGCTGTTGTATACCTGCAATGAACCTGTTTCTGTTGTGTTTACAAGAAAAGTTATAGCCATGTATTTTTGAGAAGCTAGGTCTTGTCAGCATGTCTGACTTGGTCTGAAATTCATGGGCAGACTGGGTTACTCAGGCAAGAATTGCTTAAGGTGAGGTTTATCTTCCCTAGTTAGAGATGTTTGCAGTGCAAGCATTTGATTCTGAACTCACTCCATAAACTCTTTTTAAAATCAGCTTGAGAAACAGACACTTTTAAAAAATGGTTCCGTTGAACCATTTAAAGTAATTTTTTTTCATATTGTTCTCTGAGTGGATTCAGCTCACTAATGTGGAAGAAAATACCCTGTCACTCTTTCTCAGTTAGTTCCTAGCCAGGTTAGCGAGTTAAATTAACTCACAAATGGATGCCAATAAGAGAGATGAACAGAGAAACAGGTAGATGTTCTTCAATCTGCAGCCCTTGGCACCCAAACTCTGTTTATCTTCCCATTTAAATGGGAATTTGTGTCATATGTTTATGAAACATCATAGCAAACCATTTCACTGATGGGGACATAAGCATTCTTGTTTAACATAAACAGTGTCGTTGCCAAGTCAAATGAATGTGGAGGATGCACTGAACATTGCGATCTTAGCAGCTGAGATGAAGGTATGAATGAGAAAGAGGAATGGTATTAAGTTGATTTAATGATAACACATACAAAATGTGGTAATAATGTAGGTAGGTTTTTTTATTTATAATTTTTTGGAAAGAAAGAGGTAAGAGACATTGTAGACTCAAAACCAATCATAGTCAAACTCTCATTGAAGACAATGAATTTTCTTTAATGTAAACTGTGGAACCAATCTTAAAAGATAAATAAAAAAGCACTTGTTAACTGAATTAATATGAATTTGTCTTGTGGTTTAACCCCAGTCAGCAACAAAGCACCACAGAGCTGCTTTCTCAGCCCCCCACCCCCAGCAGGTTAAGGGAGAGAATTGGGTGGGTGCAAGTAGGAAAACTTGTGGGTTGAGATAAAAATAGTATAATAGTTAAAATAAAATAATAAGAAGAAATAATGAAAGGTAAAATAGCAGAGAGAGAAAGAGAAATAAAACCCAAGAAAAACAAGAGATGCAACAGATAGAGTTGCTCTGACCAATGCCCAGCTGGTTCTTCAGCAGTGAGGCCATCAAATTTCTCCCCATTTTATATTCTGAGCATGTTGACATATGGTATGGACCTCTTAGGTCAGTCGGTCACTTGTCCTGAGTGTGTCCCCTCCCAGCCTCTTGTGTCCCTCAAACTCCTCACTGTCAGGACAACATAAGAAGATGAAACATCCTTGGCTTTGGGTAAGCACTACTAAGCAACAACTAAAACATCAGTGTGTAATTAACATTATTCTTGTCCTAAATCCAAAACATGGCACTGTACCAGCTAATAAACAGGAAGAAAATTAACTCTATCCCAGTCAAAACTTGGACAACTTAAAAATCAGTTTAAAATATGCTGGGAACAAACAGATTACTTTTCCAACCAAATATATAACACGGAGATGTAAAAAATTTACTTTGATTTTAAATAGGAATGTAGCTTTAGGACATGGCCAGAGATACATCTACAGCGTATTTTGCTGATGGCATGTCTAGTCACATCTATCTCACCTGTATCTGAACTCCAAAAATTAAGCCACAATTCATGCACTTCTGAAATGCAGGCTGTACTAGCTCCCGCTCTGAAATACAGCCACACGTTCCTTACAGACCTCTAGTTTAGTGCTGGCAAGTGCTGCAGTTCAGTAATTTCAAGCACCTGAGGAAAGAAAAAAAACAATACTGGAAAATTAACATAGGGATTTATTCCATGCTAAAACTGAATTCAGGATTCTTTTTCAAGGTTATAAATATATCTGAGTAACAAAACACAAGCCCGGAAGAAAATCAGTCTTTAAGGTATATTCACCTCTCTCACAGGAGTATTAGAAGAACTGATTTGACCTAGACATGTAATATACATCAGGGTTTCTAGACAAAAGGCTGTATAAATTCAGAGTTTTAATTCAATGAACTAGCTGAGTATGCTGAGAGTGCTGTTGTAATTTTAATAAAATTAATTTAATTTGAATTGGTAAGCAGTTGCTGAAAGACAGCAGTTCCCACTCCCACCTGTGAAGAAACCAGACCTTAACAGAATTTTGCAAGATATATAAATGTGATAATGACTGCATAAAATAAGTGAACAAATGAATTGCAAGCCAAGCAGATGAATACTCGAATTACATCTCTTCCCAGGCTTGATTTAAACTAATTCTAAAAGTAGCTTCCCATAAAGAAAGTACAGGCCTTTTTAGCTAGTAACACTAAAGTTAAATACTTATTGTAGGCATTAGTCAGGCCTGCATTCAGTCAGCTCTCCATTAAAGGTATACTTACATGAATGCTCTTTGTCTGGATCTCAAAGCCAAGGCACAGTTGTGAAAGGATGGATAGCTTGGATAGTATGATTTATTGTACTCTGAAAGAAATTGTATTCAACATAATCATGAGGCAAATCTAGACTGTCAAAGGGAGGATGGTCTAAGAGATCAGAAAGAAAGGAAGCATTGCCAATCAATGTAATAGAAAAAGTAAAAAGATGAGATGACAGACCAGGCAGAGGAAGAGGTTTGCAAAAATTACATGGAAAATGGAAAGAAGTCTTTATGAGAAACATTAAATTATGCAGATGCAGGAAACAGGAAAAATTCTGTCTTTTTCCTTCCTATGCTATTTTCAAATTGGAATGGCAGATTTCCAAGAGGTAAAGCTACTCAACAAGAGGCAGAAAGTGTTTTTCAAGGCCTTAAATGAGGAGAATAAGCTTTGACTGGTGGTAAAGGAGATGACACAGGAATCAGAAATTGCTTTAAAAGGCAGGCCTTTAGGGAAGTCATAAGAGATGTCCTGTGTCCAAGTCACAACTGCCATGACACTACTTGAACCAAGAGGGCTCTCTGAAAGGATTAAATATCTCTCCTGCAAGGAAGCAATTCAAGGCAAGGAAAAGTACAGGGAGCAAAAGAGAAAGCCTCTTGTTCTAGAAATGGTCCCAGCTTCCCACCTCCTAAGTCCATGAAGTAGCACCAGAGCTACCGAGCCACACTTCTGCTGGGCTCCCATCCTGTGGAAATTGCTTTTTTTTTTTTTTTTTTTTTTTTTACTTCAGCACAATTTCAGCAGAAGAGGTGGAATCTCTGATAACTGTGAAACAGTTTTATGTTTGGTAATTGTGGTTCTCCTTAGTAGACAAATCATGTTGGAATGCACCACTTCAGCTGGTCAAGATCCTAAAGGTTTATTTTCCCATCAGCAGACTATATGGGCTGTTGATTTAGTGTAGAAGTCTAGGAAAGCTGCATTGGAAATACAGCCACTGTGTTATAAAATAAAATCAATGACATCTTTCAGTCTTGAAAGGCACAGCTCAGAGCTTGTGGTCAGACAGTGGTCTGTGGTCTGGCAGCTAAGGTCCATAAATTTAAGCTCCAGAATCTCTCTATCTCTAGAAAACTGCAAAGAGCATAGTCATTGCAGATGTACAGTTGGACACCAACCTACAGTCTTTGAAGGTTAGTCTAGGCTTAGGAAGGTTTAGGAGCTGTTCTGTGACTTAGTACTGAGACACTCTCCATTGTTCTCCTCGTACAAGCCTCCTTTCCTCATCTGTTCCCACAGTGTACCTTCAGCTGCTCCTCACACACCTCTTCTAAAATTTGGTATTCCCATTCAGAAGGGCTTGTATCTCCCTGCAATGAAAGGCAGGAGTTTCTGCTCAATGATTAGGACACCTAAAGGTAAAGTGAAATATCTAAATCAGTTTGTCTCATAAAGGCATTGTAGCAATAGATTTAGTAATGACTGTGAGATGCTTAGATAATTTGGAAGTGGGAACTCTCTTCATGCTCTAATAGATGTGTTTTAAGGCACAAACTCCATTCCAATCCCTTTAGGACTCACACCTCCTTCAGATCTCTTCCCAGTCCCGTGTGAAACAGGAAACAGGCTATGCAGCTGAACAGCCCTGGCATTGTCTCCCCTTGTCAGCTGATGCCATGGCTGCTTCCAAAGCAGACCAACTCCCTTTGGAGGCTTTGGGTCAAAGCCATCTCCGTTGGAGGACAAATCTTCTGCCCTAATGCTCTTGTCTTAATTGAACAAACCTCCACAAACTCTCTACCAGAGTAACACCTCGACCCACTACTTGTTCTCATCTTGTTTCTACATATTGCTGCTGATGCATTTGTTTTAATCCCCTGTGGTTCCCTGTGTTTGCACAGTAACTGGTGCCATTATTGCTGGGCTGTGTAATTGCACAGTGGATCCCTCAGTAGCACTAAATGTATAATTATGAAGTTCTCCAAAGTAGAAGGACAAAACAACTGTTCAGTGTTCGCAGCCAACGGAGTTTTACTGTATGTGGTTTTCATACTGCTTAGTTTGCTGCCTACTTAACTTTCCATAAAGTGTAATTATTTTCTGGGTAGGGTTGGAAGACACATGGAGTATAATATATTAACTGCACTTCTTATTCATAAGGTAACAAAGACTCTGCATCAAGTTAATGCCAACAGTTTCCCTTGGAAATAGCACAAATAATTTGTCACTGTTCATTACTCCCATACTACTATACCACTGCTGGCTTTAGGAAAGACAGTTTCTAAAATTATCCAGAGGAGCTGATTGCTGGTTTTGGTATTGTAATGTTTAAATGGACCAAAACAATGCAAGATCTATGCATTTAACCCAAGCAAATAGAAGTGTTTTGCTTTTGCATTTGTCTTTCTGGCATGTATGGATTGTTTTCTTTCTTTTTGAAGGATAAAGAACACCCAGTGGAATCCAGAGAGCAGAGAGCCAGCACAAGGCCTGTGTTTTAGTGTGGTTCAGACATTTATCTTTTGAACAGAAAGAAGTCTGACCTGAGCCTTTTACAAATGACAGGAATATTGGCTCTCTGAAAGCAGGGGGAGCAACAGGGGTATCGCCAAACTGTGTGAGAGTCTTTCACAAACCAGCTGAGGTTTCTTGCTGAAGGGAAAAGCTGGACCAAAAAAGATGAAACAAAGTCTCCAAGGTCACACACAACAGCCCTGAAGTGAAAGAAGGAATGGAAGTGAAATTTCCTAAATGCTGTGGCAGTGCCAGGTCCACTTGTACATCTTGTTTAGACTCTGTAGCCCACCCAAAACTCATTAGGACCTCTTGCCAAAAGAAGTGTGAGTTCCAGTCAGTCTGGATTTGTTCAACAGTCACTGGAAATTTTGATGCTTCCTTTGGAAACACAACCATGGAGAGTACTCCATGCCCAGTGTTTGTACTCAGCAGGGCTGGAAGGGGGAGAACTGGTGAAGCCCCAGCTTTCATATTCACAGGACTGAGGAAGCTGATTCACATGTCACTTGTGGTTTGTCTGGATTGCAGGAATGTTCCTTACAACTGAAATAGTATTATATCTAAATTCATAACTCTTCCCTTCCAATAAACATCCCTGTCTGTGATGGCTGGAGATTCACTCCTCTCCTCTTTCACCTTTGTGCATACAGACACTGTGCTACCCTGAGAGCAGATCAGAGGCCATTTGTGATGGGGAGACTTATTTCCTGCAATCTTGGGATGTTATGTTTAAGACATAACAATTCTCCTTCTCACATTCCAATGTATGAAGGTCTGGCTGGAGCCAGGGTTCCTGCAGCTCCGTAGCATATGCCATAGGTGGGCTTCACTTTTCCCCCTCCCTAAATTTGGAGCTACAGATTTCACTGAGAAGAGAAGCAGGAGGGTGTTCTTGCATATCTGAACCAAGATGGGAATTATTTTCCCAACAAGCTCACTATATTTATTATCTTGCAATAAATATAGTGAAAAATGAGTAATACAAGACTGGATCTTCAGTCTTCGGTCTTGGTCCCATCTCTTTGATCTTCTGACATGAAATAAGTGGACCGCTAAAATCTGGACCTTTACTGCAGTAGTATAAGTCCAGAAAACCTAGGGAAAACTGGAGGAAATGGCAACTGATTTTGAAGTGATATTTTATACTACAAAGAGAAATTCTTTGTTGGACTATTCTGAGTTAGTTGGTACTGCTCCAATCCAGGTTTCCCCAGCTGCAGTGCCCGCCTTTGCTCTATTAAAGCACTTCACAACAATTCTGGAAGAAAGGGCTGTTATATAAAGAGATCCAATTTGAGAATTATTATCCTAAACAGTAAGCTTTAATTTTCAAAGCTGTCAATCTCCTCCATTTCATATGTGTTAGGCAAAAGAGAAAGTAAAAAAGCAGGGTTTAGATCCTGTTTTCTAATTCTTTGCTTCAGAGATAGTATTTTTTATATTACTCACTTTGCCTATTTTTCAACTGTTTGTTTTTGTTTTTTTCCTTTATAAAGTATTTTCACTTTCAGAATTCTTCTCTCTTCCCCATAGTTGCTTGCCACCTGAGTGCTCACACAAGCAGACTTACTATGGTATTAGTTCTCCTTAGTAAATCTTTGTTTCACTTTCAGTGAACCACCCTCCCCCTGTTTGAAGGGTTAAGCTTCAATTTGGTTAAGACAAGTTGATGACATGCTAAGCAGAGGCAGAGGAAACTCTCCCCAAAACTGCAGGAAATTCAGATAATAGACAGTAACTTCTCATTTCAAATGCCTACTAATAATATTTTTTTTTTATCCTGATAGAGAGAAAAAGT
This sequence comes from Phainopepla nitens, assembly GCA_013400175.1. Lineage (NCBI taxonomy): Eukaryota > Metazoa > Chordata > Aves > Passeriformes > Bombycillidae > Phainopepla > Phainopepla nitens. The sequence goes on along the minus strand of VXBQ01016516.1, from coordinate 1,184,403 downwards.
CATTTAATTTGCTCTCTCAGCTTATCTGCCTTCCATCACACTCCAGAATATTGTGTAGGACTCCACAGCTTTATATACCCCAGCACAGCCTCATCAATAGCAATTACAGTTCCTTGCCTGTCTGCAGCATCTTTGTTCAGCAATGGATCTGAAACACAGTCAAAGCTGAGACTGCCACCAGCAAGGCACAGGAGGACAAAAGAATATGAAAGCCTTAAGTAAGCTTCAATACCATAACAGTGCTTCTCAGCAGCATGGCATATCAATATGAAGTCCTTAAAATGTAGTTCAGAATGCTAAATAATAGCCTTAACCCCACCAATAATATATATAACAACACTGAACTAAACAGCTGCTAACTTCAATAGCTTCTAATTATAGATGTTTGTCTTTTCCCATTAAAACTACTTTTATTATAATAGATGATAAACTGTTTTCTTCCAAAAATTATTTTTTCCACATACTCTTTTGCTTTTCAAAATAGTCCTCGCTCTACACCTGAATTTATTATTCATGAATATTATTATACTTCCCTCCAAGATCAAATTTTATTTGAAAAGTAAAAATTTTAACAGTCATTTTTAAGTAATAATTTTCTGTAACAAAACCATATCGAGATTGTTTTTATGCATTTTTAATTCCTAGAAGCAATCCTTGTTCTGAGGTAAGAGTTACTTGTGTCTGGTTGTTATTCTTCCCCTTCTTCTGAATTTCATATACTCTGTTAAATTCTTACTGTTGCTTAAAAAATGTATGCTTGGGTTTGTAATGGAAACTATGGATCTTCTCATAGTTTGGCCTTAGTCCTGAAGACTTATTTGCTTAGATAATTGTATGGGCTAGGAAAGTTCAATTTCCATAAAATCTCTTAGAAATATTTTCAATATTGTAACCCAAGATGGGATTTGACCAACCTTTGATAACAGACTGTTAAGATGAGCCAAAAGGTAAGGTGGAGATGTTGACAGAATTACAGGAGGAAATTAATAGAAGGTAAAAGAAATCCTGAAGAATGCTGGCCAAGGGATGTTTGATAGAAGAAACTATTGAAAATAAAGACTAAAAGATGTTTTGGGGGAAAAAGGGCAAGTAACAAATTCCCTTTAACTACATTAGTTTTTAGGACTTTTTCTATCAATGCTTAACAACATATCTTTTCCCCAGCTGGTTGCTTCCAAGCATTCCTTCACCCATCCTTTGCTAGGATAAATGTTGCAAGGGAAGGTTCATCTTCATGTTACATGACACAAAATAATCCCTGCCAGGCACCGGGAATCAATGGCTCCTATTTTACCTTGCAATGACAGATACACATTCAGTTTCCTTGCTGGCTAGAAAAGGCTTAATGAGAGAACCATGTTTCCTGCTTAGCATGCTGAATAAACTGCTATCTTGCCGTGAGATGCAGAAGAAAACTGCTATGATTGTAGAACTTCAGTGGGAAAAAAAAAATGTTGAGCAAACAGAAATTGAGCCCCGTGAAAGGCAAGGTCATTTATAGACTGGAAAAATATTTTGTCTTGAAGCCCGACTTACTTTACATTTAAAAAAATATAAGCAAACAGGCATAAGGCTCATTATTCCAGCTCCTATTTAAAGACGTCAGGTACAGAAAATTCAGGATTGCTAAATAATTTAAAATTGTATGTGCTCTAGTTCAGTGTCTAGTACGTAAGACTTTGGTCTACTCAGGATTTTTCCAAAAAAGGCTAATGCCCTTGACCACCACTGAAGAACACGGAAAGAGGGAAGAAGACAAGGACAAAGTCATTCCAGTTATTCTCTTTATATAATAGAGATCATCTTTCTCTCTTCAGTGAGTGCAAAAAGCTATTCCTAAACACATGCCGAAGACCAAATCAGGCATGGGACATGATATTTACTTATCTGCTACTTAAAGACGGACAGTAGGGGAGGTGAAATCTTTTTTATACTCTTTAGTGACCAGATTGATGCAATCAAATCCTCCCATTGTGTCTCCCACAAATGCCTTCATCGTAGACAGAATAGCAGTAGTCACTAGACTTTAGACCCCCCCCCACTGTATTACTATTCAGAAAAAGAAATGGAAAATCAAATCTTATACCAATATTTAGATAAGATGTACTGGGTTTTATAGCCAAAGCCCACAGACATCTAAGAAACACAGTGGAGAAGGTAATCCTCTTTCACTGGGTCAGCAGACAGCCTGATTTACTGCTCAGGGAATGTTTCGACTGCTTTGGCACTGTGCAAATGACACAACATCATTTGGGAATAATATAATCCCATGGGGAAATGTCTATCAGTTAAGAGCATCTATCACAGAATGACAGGTCAAGTCAACAGAACCTGTGAAGCAAGATCATCATGAATATAATGAGTGCTACTGCTGCAAGGCTTTTGGCTGGTGCTGCACATCTCTCCCATATCTACCCCTGCTAGTCCTGGTACCTGAGTAATTTCCCACTTTGAAATCTGTGATGTTTGCTGTTCTACAAACAGCAAAGTTGCCTTCTTTAACCCAGAAAACACTGGCACTGTACCATTTCTCTGCTCTCCAGACTGAGTGATAAAACTTGTCCTGGCTTTTCTCAGGTTAGAGCAGATCTCAGGCCATGTAGGATCTCAGGATATATAGTCAGGGAGAAGATCCAGTTCTTCAAATTTGTTCTTAAATTGTTCTAAGGCAGACATGCCAAAAAGGGCATCTGCCACTCACAGACCCGACTTCCCTTTGGGCTGGCACTTGTTTGGCTGCGTGGTGAATGCAGGGTGTTGTGAAAGGGATTATTTTACACTAAATCACAGAGTTTTTTGCCTCACTTGCAGCAGCATAATCCATGAAGTGGTGCAGGATAGCAGCTGAAGCATAATCCTATCTGTAAATTAGGAGAGGAGATGGGAAAAGAATGTGTGAAGAGCACCCCTTCATCAGTAGCACAGTGGGATCGCATGAAGCATAATGAAAAACTATGTTGCTGGTCTCAAGCTGCTAAAAGCACATAGGGAAGTTTTTAATCACCTTTGCACCCCTGATGTCTAGGGTTTGCTTTACCTCTGCTGTAAAATGGTGTAATCCCTAGGCAGAGCTAATTATGTCTATCTGATTGCCCTATATGGGATCTATCTTATCAGCATCCCCTTTTTAGCACAGCCTCTCATTCTGGAATCCCAAAAAGCACCATAGTTTTTACATTGCATGACCCAGCTTCCCTTTCCACAGAGAGCACTGTAGCAGTTTTAGAAGAAAATGGATGGAAAATGCTTTCAAAAATACCTTTCTCTCCTGAAGCATTAACATTTTACAAAACAGTGTTTGTATAACATTTAGGAGTCAAATGCACCGAACTCAGTATGAGTTATACTGTGTAACTTCAAAAACTGCTGCCATGAACATGAACAGGGGCAAGAACTGTGGTTGTGCAAGGCAAATAGCTAAACATAACAGTGAAAAGCAGAGGAAGGAAAACAAAGAAAAAGTTGTGATTTTCTTTTTTAGTGTCTCAATAACTAAGGGGAATGAAGCCAGGTGCAAAGTCTGTTCTGTTTAAAAATTTTATTTGATTATATTTAAGGCATCACTTTTCAAAAGGAGCAAGTAATAAAAAAATGAGGAAATTTAATATCTTTTATATATATTAAAATTGGGAGCAATTAATTATGTCTAAATGTGCCTCAGTAAATGTTCTCTTTAACTTACAGGAGGCTTGCAGTACTGGGCTATAAAGGTCATTGGGGAAAGTAAGAACCAAGAATATTCCTTTAAGCAACAAGGTCCTTAAGTAATCCCAGATGCTACATGAACTGCTGTTTAAGATGAGAAATAACCAAAGAACAGGTGCTATTGCTGGAAGTGTGGGGTTCAGATGAAACAGTTGGACGCTCTATTAGCTGTAACTGAGCAGACGCAGCTGGTCAGAGTGCCTGCCTGAGCAGGAACAAGATTACAGAATTACAGAATGGAGGTGGTAGGAAGGGAACCCCCAAGATCATCTGGTCCAAACCCTTGGTCAAAGCTGGGTCAGAGAGAGCAGGTTGGTAAAGGCCACATCCACTTGGCTTTTGAATGCCTCAAGAAGGGACACTGAAGCATCTCCAGACAATGTGTATAAGCTTACAATAATAAAAAAAATCATTAAAAATTGTATTTTTCAAGTGGAATTCCTTATCTTTCAGTTTGCACCCACTGATCACCACTGAGAAGTCTGGCTCTATCTTCTGTAGTCCCCACCAACAAGTACATCAAGTGTGAGTACTTTTGCCACTTTTACTTCCCTTCCGGGGCATCAGAATGCTCCACTCTTGAGTTTGGAGGAAGTGATCTTTGAAAATCAAGCAACTCCTCTTTGCTTATCATCTCTTCAGGGCCTGGAAAAAGGGAAGAGGACCTAGAAAAAGCCCAAGTCTGTTCCCTTTATGTTCATGGTTGTGATTCGTTGTGTAAGTACTCTTGGGGGTCCCATTTTGTATGTTTTTCAGTCTCTTCTGTCCAAATCATCTGTGCCCTTTGCTTGCCAACCGAATTTCTTACTTCTTCACTTGACTGTGGGTGGTCTTTCCCACCCCCTGTCATTACTAGCTGCCTTAAGGGTTTGTTAAGTATCTGCAAGGTAATTTATTTAATCAGTAAGCTCTTTAAAAATTATTAGTTGTCAATCAAGGACTAATTGAGATCCAACCATGCACACATTCTCTTGAATTCCATAAATGCCAGATTCAGCCACCTGAATCTAGAAATAAGATAAGAACCATTTCTTATCTTTATTATTCCTTAATGTATTTTTCTCCATTTAGTATTTAAAAGTTTTTATGTTTTTTTTTGTGGAGATACCTTGCCATTGTTTGTCTACCAAACCATGAGAGACAATGAACACAATTCTAAAAAGTGTGAAATAGTTTTGGAAACACTGCTTAACTCATTCAGAGTTTTGGTCATGAATAAGTTTTTGTCCATTTTTCTTGTTGTGAAGACACACATCCAAACCAGAATCACACATGCAGTGAGCTCTTCCTATATGCAGCTTTCTACATGTAGACAGCTGAGGGAGTGTGCTGCAAGCAATGAAAGAGAGACGATTGAGAAACTAGTAGCATTCTACTAAGGCTCAGGTTATTCGCTCTGAACATTAAAAATGAGGACGAAGCTTTGCTTTTGCTTTTATGCAGCCTTAAAAGCTCTTCTGGGTTAGCTAGAAGTCAGTTCTTGCATTCTCTTGCATTTGATTACCCAAAAGGTTCTTGAGATATATAAATATATATATATATAAATAGACAGATAGATAGATAGATAGATAGATAGATAGATAGATAGATAGATAGATAGATAGATAGATAGATGTATATATATATAAAATAAAGTGAGGAGTTATTGTCACGGCAGAAAGTCTGCTGTAAGTAAATATGATCACAATGCATTAGAATTAAATTCCAGTTCTCAGCACATAGAGAAAACTTGTCTTTTTTTTTTTTTTTTTTTTTTTT